>CM024514.1:32343602-32599106 GCA_014182375.1 Eucalyptus virginea | reverse complement strand
GAGTTTGTAGATTAACCAGAAATTTAAGCAAATTTCTAATTTCATAAGTCAGCCTACGGAGAACCAACGAGGTATAATCCTTTTTCCCACAGGAAAAAGAGCATTCAATTTCAAATTTAACCGTCAATGACAAGGATCATAACCACCACACAAACCTCATCCCCACATCACGAGGAACGATTGATAGAAACAGACTCTGAAATACATCAGCAACTCAATTACCCCGGCGAAATTCAACACGAAACTCCGAGATCTAACCATACCAAAAAGAAAAAAAAACACAGAGCTCCACGCTCCCCAATCACCAAAGCCCATCATCCACCATAGATCCGAGGTCTCCTCGATCAGCAGCTCGCGAAGCCGATCTCGAGCGCCGGCGAAACCAACCGAAATCGAGCCAACAAAAACTTCAAAACGCGACAACAAAGAGCCCTCACCTCGTCAAGAGGAGGCGAGATCGGCGACCAGCTCCGGCGGACGGCCGGTATAAGGCGAAGGAGAGCGACAGCGGCGGCACGCGAGAGGAAGAAGAAGGATCAGGAGCCTCGAACGCGGAGCTTCGCCTACCGTCGAGCTCCAAATCTCCCAATTCCGTCCCCTCCCCATTTTGTAGTTTAACCGTTTATTGTTTCTTAGCTGGACCGTGATTGAATTAGGAGGGTCATCTCTCATTCCGTTTCTCTTGCAATTTTTTAGCCTTTGGAGGCCGAGAAAAACAAAAATGGGCCAGCCCCCATTTTACTTGGAGGAACTGTGACACTTCTGGCTATAATCTGAGTTTTGCATGTCAAAGTTCTCAAAAGCTAGTGTTTCCAAACTTAAATAAGTATGTCACTATTTATATCAATCTACATGTCTCCCTATTGTTTTGAAGTAGGGTGACTTGGGCATTTGGACCATTATTACTCTCCGAACTTTTGATATAAGTTGATTTAGTCCCCTAAATCATATGAAAATATACAATGTTATCCTCCTATTAATTTGTATTAGAATTTAAGACCGAGAATGACCTTCGGTGACCACTTCTTTTGTCTTGACGAAATCACGATAGGCTCACGCTTTGTGAATTCCAAGAACGAAAATGTCGAAGTGATAATTTCAAGGATGTAGGAAATAAAAATATTATCTAGTACTCCCAGGGCAAGGCATTTGCTCACTAGACCCAAAAATGTTTTTTAATTGCGTAACCTTTTAACATTAATAATAATAACATTCTAATCTTAGAAGATATCCACGCACCAAAAAAATAAAATAAATTATAATTTAGATCAAATTTTCAAGTTGTTCTCAATTTTTGATTTTTTTAATAAATAAAATCAGATTTAAGGTAAAGTATTGTCAACCTTATAACGAAGAGGAGTAATTACACTCGAACTAAGCAAAAAGATTCAAGAGTATTTGTATAATTCTCAAGCTAAGGCAGCCACAATCTCACGGGTCAATCTCGAAAGACGGGTTCTTAGAAGGATCATCTAGGACCAGATAATTCTTCTTCCCTTGGACAAGAAGTACAGTCGCTCGAACTTGAGAGGCTATTTGGGCCAGATAATTCGTCCTCAGGTTGATACTCCTCCCATCTTTTCTCCAAGCTAATAATTCCTTCAAGATATAGGACTGCTTCAGCCATAAAAGGTCGTTTTCTGGGGTGGAATTGCGTGCAAAGCAAAGCCAGGCGAATGGTTCTCTCGACTTCGCTCTCGTTATAGCCACACGGCATATCAGAATCGACTAGCCTTTCCAACTGTTCCTTCTCGAAAGGGCATGTGCCCACCGAGGCGACCCAGTTCATTTCCGTCGAGGCGGGTCGTTTCCCAAGCTCTCCGACCGCTTATGAGCTCAAGCGTCACGCCAAACCCATAAACATCGCTCTTTCTTGAGTTTCTTCCGAAGCGCTGCGGATCGATGTGAAGTGTTAAATTGTACAGTCGATAAAATAAGCGTTTTCACCGTTGGGTTCTCCTTCGGAAACAGCCTTGTCTTTGTACTCGTCCATGAACAAGGCCAACCCAAAATCTCAATACGGACCTCAAAATTCTCAGTCAACAGTATATTATCGGGTTTAATGTCCCTGTGAATTATCCTCAGATCATGCAAATGGGAGATCCCTCTCCCAACTCCAATTGCTATCTTTTTCCTGGTGGGCCAATCAAGGGGGCTCGCCTCTGTTGACTGTCCTCTTAAAAGGGAGTCTAGGCTTCCGTTCACCATGAAAGGGTACACGAGAGCATATTCTCCATGTTCCGATGACGAACAAAAGCCGCGAAGCGGAAGCAGATTCCGATGCCAGATCATGGTCCCCACTTTTACTTCAGCACGCGGTGTCAATCCTTGACAGGTATGTGTAACGAGTCTTTTAATCGCCACTCTGGAGCCGTCCCCCAGGACTCCTTCGTACACACAACCGTACCCACCCTGACCCACCTTCTTTGTTTCGCTGAAGTTGTTGGTAGCGACCTTCAGCTCGCGGAAAGTAAACCTTTTAAGGCGTCCTTCCTCTGGACATTGGAGGGATTCGCTCGGTATCCAGCAACCAAACTTGGAAGCTGAATTGGCCAAGCGCAGAGAAGCACCGGCAGCAACACGGTAGGATGTTACAGCTTTGATGAAACTGCAGCCAGCAGGATTAAGCGGCAGACAAATTGTTGATGACTGAGAAGGAGGTGGCGAACACAGATTGAAATCGGGAGGATCTTCAGTGAGATTGAAGGTTGAAAACTCAAAGACCATGGTTCTTTCCTCTTCTGAAACACCACACTCCTCGGAAATGAAGCTCGGATTGCTCGAATTTATCTTTTCACGAACGGGAACAGGAGGAAGGAAGAAGAGTTTTTTGTTGCAGAGGTGAGCCTGAGCTGAGTCTGGAGATTCAGACTTATAAATTTTTGTTGTCTGTCATGCCTGGTGCACGCATCTGATCTTGTCAAAGCCAGTGAAAAAAAGCCTAGTGGTTTCAACACGTTTTGTGGGGTATCATAGTCGTCTTCGTCACTTCTCATTCTCCCGGAGCAGTTTACCCTTCTGATACGTCAAGCTTTATTGGGAAAGTCAGTCCAACTTCTAGATTTTCTGTGCTGTGTCTGAATGCAATTCATCCTCTTTCCTCAGCTGACACCAACACCAGCCGCTATTGAGGTGAATTATAAGCCCGGTCTAGCAAAGGTATTAATAGACTTCACCTGGTAGAAAAGAACCGGAGAAGAGGTGTAGGGAATTACATTCCTTTGTTCCAACCAATGACTTCCGCCTCGAAAATGAAAGATAAAAGTTTTACCTTTAGTCCCTGCCGTTGACCGCTTTTCTTAATCAAATCCTTGCACCTTTGACTCGTCGAATCAAAGTTGTTGACCATACACAAATTCATTATCAAGCCTTTATTACGTTGATTCTGACCAATTAGTCTCGCTAGTACGGACATATTATTCATTATGAACCCAGAAAATTGCTCCAAGAAGGAATTGATTTGAACGAGTTGACCACTTCATATGAGGAAACCTACCACTACCTGCATTTCTGATAAAAGCTTTAGTCGTTCTGAATTACCATGGGAACTTTTGCATTTAGTCAATGAATCCTAGCTTATCTCATCGATTTTCCCTTCAAATGTAATCTGATTGTTTGTTTTTACCTCGGATCAATCTAGCCTAACAGTTTGCTGCTTTTGGAAACAAAATGAACTACGACATCTTGGTGATTTAGAACATGTTTTCAGACCAGGCAAAATCATGGGGTGCGTAGCCAAAGAAAACATACAAAATGTCTTGTTGTTTAACAACCAAAGAGTCGACAAACGAATGTAAGTGGAAAAGCACAAAAGCAGCACAATCAACATACAGGTTACGATATAAGTCATGTAATTCTCAGAATTAGGACACTCTTATCAGTGATTCTTCAGCTAAGCAACAACTCCACAGAACGATTAACTGGGATGTGTTATTAAGAATTCATCGTGACAGAGACAAGAACCAGAGTCCGCCATATCCATGTCAAATTTTGGGCATAATAGCATCGTTTTGGTACTGCTCCCATCTCTACACCAAGTTAATAGCCCCTTCAAGAATTTGGACGACTACCGACATATTAGGTCTCCTTTCTGGGTCGAGCTGCATGCAAAGTAGAGCTAGCTGGATTGTTTTCTCGGTTTCGCTTTCCCTGTGCCCCGCTTCGTATGTCACTATCAACTAGCCTTTCCAAGTCTTTTTCTTTGAAAAGCATGCCTGCCCATTCAGGTAGAGGCAGCCCCCAAGGACTGTTCTATCTTTGCGCACTTCAACCCCTGATGAGTTCGAGAAGGGTCACGCCAAAACTATAGACGTCACTCTTCACCGAGCTCAATTCACTCCTGGAGTACTCTGGATCAAGACAACTGTCCGCCCTGCCAAGTCGGGTGCTAAGAAAGCTGAGGGTAAAGAAGCTGGCTTCCTTGGAAACATCCTTCTCTTCATCCTTGTCCATGAAAATGACCATCCTGAAATCGCCAATACGAGCCTCAAAGTTCTTGCCCAGCAGCATCTTATGGGGCTTGATGTCCCAATGGATTACACTGTGATCGTGCAGATGGGAAGTTGCTCTCGCAACTCCAAAAGCTGTCTCCTTCCTGTTGGGCTAATGAAGGGAAGCGTCACAAACATGTACTCTTTCAATTCCGATGACGAGCAAAAGCCGAGGGTATCTTTCCCAATTTCACTCCTGCATGTAACCCTCTCATTTCCAAATGGGAACGCTTGGCGATTCTTTTTACAGCCAATCGAGAGCCATCTGCCTGCAATCTTTTCGTCGCTTAAGTGGCAGGTAGCTGCCTGTAGTTCATGGAAAGACCTTTTAAGGCGTCCTTGGCAAAGCTTCAGATCAGAACGAGGGAACTGGAGAGATTCACTTGGCCTACAACGTGAACAACCAGAGTCGGAAGCCTGAATTTGAAGACGACTTATTCCCAGAAATGACATCAAAGGATCAATATATCTAAACTAATTGAACTATCCCGCTGCTTCTCTTCCTTTTTCTTTGGGCAAAAGCATCCTGTCCCTCTGCGTTGAGACTTACACAATGGGATCCGCACCTCTCAAATGCTTGATACACGTTCTGAAATCTTTTGCCTGGCCTTCTGTTTATGAATGAAATGCTTGCCAAATGGATGTGGCAAACCAGGACGCCACCCTTCGCCAAGGAATCCACATTTTGATCTGACCAAATAAATAATCTTGACGCAGTCTCTTAAACAAATTCTGATCTCGAAATCTCAGAATTAGGGTTCCCTGTCCTCTTGCGCCAAAATTTCTTGACAAAGCAGGAGAAATCAGACCCATGGACATCTGTTTCTGCAAAGCAGAGAACCAACCGGTGGACGTGTCGAATGGCTTATGGGATTTGGTCTGGGGCTTCCCTAATGTTCTTAGTTTAGGTTTCAGATGAGACTGCTCGAGGTTTCTTGACGATCTGCAGCTGCAACTTCACACCAGCATTTCCATGACAAATATCGTCCCGTGATTATCGTCGACATGCACGCAGGAAGTTGGAAGAAGCAAATGCGATCGAGTGAAAAATTTGAAGGAAGTAAAGTCGCAGCTCGAGCCATCAGAGAATCGCCAGGAGATGCGCGAGGAAGGTGCGCATGATCGAAGCGTTGAGTGGTGTAATCATCGGAGAAAGAGGCGAGGAAATTCGATGAAGATGGTGAAGTGAATGAGAGAGAAGCTGTAAAATGTGGGTGGGTTTTGACCAAGTCAAAAGAGGGAAAAAGCAAGAAAATAAAGATCATAAAATAAAATGAAGTGTTGAAAAGTCAAAGAAGGGGAAAAGCAAGAAAGGACGTTCGGCTCTTTTCTTTTTAATCGAGGGCTCGCGCAAGGGGCAGGGGAGAGGAAAGAGAGAAAGAGAGGGAAAAAAGAAAAAGAAAGAGGAAGAAAGAAGAGGTCTACTCGCCAAGGATCGATTTTGTAACGTAACGTCCGGTAAGTATTCGCGTCCCCATTCGTCCGATCGGAGTAGCTTTTGGAGCTTGGTCGTATATTTGAAGTATTGTGAAAATTGAGCCATGAAGTCTAATTTGCGAGTCATGAAGCTTTAGGATTTCGAGGAAATTGTCGATTATGGCGTCATGGAGTTGTAAGCTTTGTTGAGAGTTGTTTTCGAGCTACGGTTTAGTTGGAGAAAATTTTTAGGATTTTATGTTCAAGTTTCACGTTGCGAACGGCTTAAATAATCGCTTCGGGTGAGCGATTTGTTAACGGTATGAGTTGTCTTATTAGCGTTTAGGCATAATTTAGTCGTTTCATAATCGAGGTAGTTTTCACTTGATTTTGACATCGATTCTTGTTTAATTATTAGAATTACGAGATCATTGGCTCATTTAGCTATGCTTTACTTGGTTTGGGCATTTTTAGTTGAATGGTGTTATCCTTCTTTGAATTTGTAGACTCATATTTTGAAAACGAAAAGTGTGAGGTACATTATGTGCACATTGTGAATTGGCTAAAGGGCAAAAATAATGTTCATAGTGTCACAGCCCGATCCTCAAGCGCATGCCCATCCTTCTTTGATCGATAAAATTTTGCGACTTCCCAGGACGAGTCGCCAACCCTTTCGTTTTATTGCATATACAAAAGAGAATAATAAATCCCCTAACAGTAACCATCTCGGGACAGAGAAGCAGGATAACAAATTTACAAACAAACATGCCCTTATTTTCACATAGAGTCACAAGGTCTATGGCGAAAAGACTACAAAGGACTATCTTTCAAAAAGAAGTGTTCCTATCTGACCTACACTTCCGATCACCTCCTCTCGGCTCCAAATTCTCCACTCGACGACCCTGAAAAATTTAAGCCCACGACGGGGTGAGATATAAATCTCAGCAAGTTCGCACACTAAACCCCGATTAAGAGGGAAATACGCCCAGAAGCGTCCTAATCACACAATCACGCATTTAACATAGATGACTTATCTCGCGTCAAGTTCACATTGCAAGTCGGTACAATCAAATACTCGAGCAAACAATTCAATTCAATTTAACCATCAATCGTCGACTCATTCGACTCCATACAATCGATACCATCCATGAACTTTATTGATTCGGACACTTTGCTCGCCTAAGTGAGATAGATATATTCATATATCATTGCTCTCCAAAGTGATGTCTAAAATTTGCTTACTTTGAAGCTGCTAGATCAAATAATGCTCATCGAAGCTGCTAATAACATTTGCTCACCGAAGCTGATATCTAAAGTGCTCACCGAAATTGCTAAAGCATTTTTGCTTGCCATTGCTCACCGAAGCTGCTAAAGATCTATAATGGCCATGATACATTACTCCTGGCCAAGGATCTTGTGTTTTGCACATGAATTCCTTAATTACATATCCAACTTGGCCTAATTCCATCGTATTATAGTGTATCTGATAAAAATACTCGTGTATGGATACACGGTCGACTTGAGCCAAAAATATCATATCTTTAGTTTAGAAAATCTCACTATTTATATGGAGTCTAAAAATATTTTTGGCGTTGTAAACCGACGCCCTGGTAATTTCTAATTAATTACTTAAATTATACAATTTTGGGATAAATTCCCAAAATTACAACTTAAATTCAAATTGCGCAATATAGCGTTCAATTGCATAAATTAACCATATCATTTCAATTAGTATGAAATTCCGGTCACCTGCCATCCCAAAACCTAATTTCCGGAAAATAATTAATAAATAAATAAATTTCGAAAATTAATTAAATAAATCAATTTAAATTCTAAAAATATCAACCTAGGCTAAAATCACTAAACTAAATATCGATATGGACCCGAAAAATTCCTAAACCCTTCTAGATAATTAATGCAATTTATCTAAGCCTCACTTAATCTAATCTAACCACCTAACATGCATTATTAAATAATTTAATCTAACTAACCACATAATTCCTAATTAAATTAAACTAAACACCCCTTAGACGTCATTAACCTACTAAGAAGGGTTTAGTACATAAACTTACCGGTTTAAAGCAAAGACGGTTCACCGCGATGGTGGTCGAATTCCGAATTTTCGACAACGTCAACGGACTTGGACCGAGCCTAAACTTGGCCCATTGAGATTTGTTCTGGATTTGGGCTAGGCCTGCTTCTTGGGCTTCAGGTGGACTTCAAAACTGCGGGCTTTATGGACTAAACTGAGCTTGCTGAATTCTTGGGCTGAACTCGCTGGGCTTCAAAGGCCGGCTTGTGGGCTTCACTAGGCTTGATGTTTCACTGGGCTTCACGGGCTGAACAAGAAAGCCCAAAGGAGCTGCTGGGCTTGACTGAAACTTATATGGGCTGAGCTGATTCCAACCAACTGTGGGCTGGGCTTGCGGCAGGAAATTTATGTGGACCGGTCTTGCGGCGAAGGAGAGAGGCAACGCGGCTGCCTCGGGTTTGCTGCTGGGAACAAAAACTGGTGGAATCGTGGACTACTGCAGGTGTGTGAGGCGGCGGAGAAGTGGACGAGGAAGCAGCTGGATGAAGACTTCGCTCGGTGGGGATTTCTTCGGTCAATCTTCGGTGGTCTTCAGCTGGGGAAATCTTGACCGAAGAAATGAAGACGCGTGGGAAGAAGACATGGACGGCAGCTTGCTTGAGGCTTCGTTGATTTCAATTAAATAAAACAAGCGAGGGCGGTCAACAAATGAAACTTCGTTGAGGTGAGTGTTGACCAAAGAAGACAAGATTTAGTGGAGATGGCAGAAGGAATTTGGGCAAATGAAAGAAAGGTGAAAGAGAACAACCCATAAGCAGAGAGAGATTCGGTTGAGGGGGCTTCGATGGATGAAAAAAATGAAAAGAACAAAAGCAGAGGAGAGAGAGAATCGAAGATGGCAACGTGTGAAGGGAGGGGCGGCGGTCAAGACGTGCGACGGAAGCCTCGAAGAAGAGAAGACAAAAGTCAATGAACTAATCCAAAAAAATTAATTGCTTGTCCCCCAATTAACCCTCAAACTTATCTCAATGTCTCTCAATTTTTTTTATATTATCTTCACAAATAAACCCAATTTTGAAGCCCACAATTGCTGTCTTCTTCTAGATCCAAATTTCACAAATTTTTGGGACATCAATTTCTTTGACAGATTCCCAAATTTGATGTCCAATTTTGATGTAGAAAAACCCACATAATTTCTACAAGTCCTTTCACCAAGTAGCTTGGTTGGCAAGTTAAAAATCCCTTCAATTCGGCCAATCCAAATTTCCGTTCGTTTTTCAAAACGTCCGAAATAATTTTCCGTAAAAATCCTGAAATCACCGAAAATTCTTCGGAGGATGAGTAGACATTCCTAAAATAAGCCGTGATATGACAAAACTTTCAATTTCTGAAATCGGGTTCAAATTCGTGGTTATTTTCAATCTGGCGCGGTTTTAGCGTGAATTAACCTCTTTGGATAACTTTTAGGAATTTTTGGTGTGATTGACATGTGATCGATTTATCTCAAGTCACAATATACATCTTCAACACATTTGCGACTCTATATTGTCGTGAAAGTCTCAAGATTTCAATTACTAACACAGTAGTACCAAAAACGACGTAAAATCAATTTAGTGCCGATCGATGAGAATTTTGCAATCAAGTGGAATCACCCACATTTTGATCACATATCTCAGTCGAATCGACCTATCTCTGATCTCTGATCGATTTTGACAGTGTCGTAACGACCCTTGCAGATTAACACGGTCAAGCAATCGATTCCTAGTCGAATTCTCAAGTCCATTGCATTTAGATTCATTAATTGCTTCCCCAAATAGTCCAGTTATCTTGTGAATAATCAGCTCAGAAAATAGCATTATAGGCTCGTCGACGAAAGGCCCGATTTATTTAATTGAAAACGAAATCTGAAAATTTAAGCTGTCACACATAGCATATTTGATGTATAACTTTGGATAAGGCATTTACTATTTTTTTATTCATTTGACAATGATTTGATAAATGTGTCATGGAAGGTGTTGTAAAGGTCTAAATATGTGTATTACGTTACAAACTGATTTATGGAATGGGTTCTTTAATGATTTGGAAACATTTAATGAGAAAGATATTTTGAAATATTACTAGCTTGTGAAATGAATTTCGAAATGGTGTGAGAAATATATTGTGGTCTAATGAACGAAGTTGGGAGAGAGGATATATTTTGGGTTTGCAAAATTTTTTTATAAAAGAAATCGCATTGACTTGAGTATGGTTTATAAAAAGTGATTTGATTTGATATGTGAAACCAATTTATGATACGGCGTCTAAAATGGGTTTAGTGAGAGTATTAATCTGTGAAATGCTATATTTTGCTTTGTGAAATCAATCGCGATATGGACTGATAAAAGACTGAGTACTACCCAATAACGTAAATCCATAAGAGTCATCTATAGGACCTTATAGTCAAGACTTAAGTGCTTCACAGTGACTTGAGTTTGTGGGAGCCACTTCTAGGGCTTTGTACTATTGATATACGTTAGTCAATGACTATGTGCTACAACATAACGTAATTTCGTGAGAATCACCTCCAGGATCTTGTACTATTGACATGTGTTGATCAATGGTTAAATGCTACACGATAATGCGAATCTCGTGAGAGCCAATTATAGGGCCTTGTAATACTCAAGGGCTAAGTGTCACGTGATGTCATGAGCCTTGTGAGAGCCACCTCTAAGGCCATGAGATATGATGTGGTATAAGTTTGAAAAATGGAATAAACTATTGATATGAGATATGACGGGTTTGATTATTGAACTAAACCAACGAACCTTATTTTGATATTATGGATGGATGGGAAATTTTGCTTTTGATATAGAAAAACTGAAGTAATATATAACTCATTTTATTCTTGTAAGTTGTTATATTTTAGATTTGCATAAATGAATCATATCTTTAAGTTCTAAGTGTGTAATATGGAGGCTTGACCTTTTTTAAAGATATGTACTAGTTACTGAGGTGTGGTTGCTCACTCTTCTCCTTTCCAATTTTTTTAGATTCCTTGATTAGCGATCTATAGAGTAAGAGCGATATCGACGGGGACTTTTGAGAATTGGATTCGAATGGTTAGAGGTTGTGTCCTTTGGATGGAAGGACAACTATGACATTCCCCTTTTATGCTAGGATTCGAGGTGTGATGGAAATAGCTAAGTGAGAGAGATGGAGAAGAAAAAGGCACAGATAAAAAATAAAAAGTAAGATTAAGTCACTGTTATTTTCGCAAAAAATAAATGATTTAAAAAGTATTTTCCTAAAAATTTTCATTTATATTGCTTACAATATGATTATATGAAAAATATTTTCATCATCTATGAAATTGTTTACATATAAATGATTATTGATAATGAAAATAATTTTTATTAACTGATTGTCTTAAGCGGTACAAACGAAAATTTTCAGAAAAATATTATTCAAATTTTTATTTTTTTCAAAACATACAGTGCTTTAATACTAGATAAAAAGAAAAGGTTTGTTTCGTGTGCAATAATACAAAATGCACAATATAAATATTAAAATTTATTCAAGTTGAATACACAATAAAACATTATAATATCAAATCAAAAAGTATAGATCCAGAGTAAGGCGGATTGAACCCAACCCAGCAATTAAACATGTAGTATCACTAATCCAAATTTAATATCTCTTCACCTTAATTGTTTTTTTTTTTTTTTTTTTTTCTCTCTCTAATCTTATTCTAATACTCACTCTCAGACTTTTGCCCTGTCTCCTTGTAGGGTGTGGGAGTCGAAACCCACTCCTGAAATGAAATCGTCCCCACCCCAATCCCCCGAGAATGTGAGAATTTGAACCCCCCCCTCCTCTTTCCAGTTGGAAGAGTGGCCACTGGGGCGAACCCCCAGTGGTTCTCTTCACCTTAATTGGAAAGAGTGAAAATCTCCCCTCACCTTGAACTTTTTTCTTTGAGGCCACGAGCCGAGAACTCAATTAGTAAATTAAATCCGTTAGTCTGGCTTGGGTATGAGCTCCCTCACATTATTTGCTTTCGATAAGTGACTTTCTCCTTTAGTGGAGCAGAACAAATTGCACTTTGATAAAAGCCTCATATATAATGAGCTATGTTCGTATGTTCATTTTGCAGAAAACGAATGACTTAAATTTTTTTTTTTCAAAAAATAATTGTCTATAACTAATGAAAAACATTTTCATCATTGATAATAATATATACCTCTTATCATGAATAATGAAAAAAATTTCTTTAATTTATTCTTCTAAATGAAATAAATTATCATTTTACAAATCACTCATTCGCAAAATAACATGTGAAACATAACAAGAATCTCATCAATCGATAAGTCGAAAAAAAAAAAAAAAACACTCAAATTAAGGAAAAAGGATTCAACGTATTGCTATAATGGTCAAGCTGAGGCAGCACACAATCTCACAAGTGAATCTCGAGCAACACGGTCTTGGAAGGATCATCTAGGACCAAATGATCCGTCTTCCCTTGGACAAGAAGCGAGTCAAACGAAATTGAGAGATTATCTAGGTCAGATAAATCATCTCCGGGTTCATAATTCTCCCATCTTTTCTCCAAGCTAATAATTCCTTCGAGAAATAGGACTGCTTCAGCCATATAAGGTCGTCTTGTGGGGTCGAGTTGCGTGCAAAGCAGAGCCAGACGAATGGCTTTCTCGACTTCACTCTCGTCATAGCCGCCGGGCATGTTGGTATCAATTATTGTTTCCAGCTTTTCGTTCTTTAGAAGGGCATGTGCCAATTGAGGCAGCACCAGTTCGTCTCCATCAAGGCAGGTTGTTTGGCAAGCTCTTCGACCGCTTATCAGTTCAAGAAGCGTCACGCCAAACCCATAAACATCGCTCTTTACAGAGTATCTTCCGGCACCGCTGTCTGGATCCATGTAACCAAATGTCCCCACTGTCCAGTCGGTAAAAAAAGTGTCTTCACCATTGGGTTCTCCTTCGGAAACAGCCTTGTCTTTGTACTCGTCCATGAACAAGGCCAACCCAAAATCTCCGATACGGGCCTTGAAGTCCTCATCCAACAGTATATTAGAGGGTTTAATGTCCCTGTGAATTATCCTCAGATCATGCAAATGGGAAATCCCTCTCGCTGCTCCAATTGCTATCTTCTTCCTGGTGGCCCAATCCAGTGGACGCTTCTCTGTTGACTGTCCTCTTAAAAGGGAGTCTAGGCTTCCGTTCACCATGAGAGTGTACACGAGCGTGTATTCTCCATGTTTCGATGACATACAAAAGCCATGAACGGGAAGCAAATTCCGATGCCAAATCATGTTCCCTAGTTTTACTTCAGCACGGAGTATCGATCCCAGAGCGGGATGTCCAGTGAGTCTTTTCATCGCCACTCTGGAGCCGTCCGCCAAGTGTCCTTCGTACACGCGACTGAACCCACCCTCGCCCACCTTCTTTGTCTCACTGAAGTTGTTGGTAGCGAGCTTCAGCTCGCGGACAGTGAACCTTTTAAGGCGTCCTTCCTCGGGACATTGGATCGATTCGCTTGGCCTCCAGCAACCAAAGTTGGAAGCTGGCTTAGCCAAGCACAGAGAAGCTCCGGCAGCGACCTGGCAGGATGTTACAGATTTGATGAAACTGCAGCCAGCAGGATTAAGCGGCAGACAAATCGTCGATGACCGAGAAGCAGGCAGCGAATGCGGATCAAAATCGGGAGGATCCTCAGTGAGATCGATTGTTGAAAACTTGAAGGTCATGGTTCTTCGCCCTTCTAAAACACCACCGAAATTGAGCTCGGATTGCTCGAATTTATTTTTTTGCAAACGGGAACAGAAGAAGGAAGGAAGAAGAGCTGCAGAGGGGTATGAAAATAAATTATGGTATGCCCTAATTCCTCACATCAAGTATGCGATAACTCTCTGGTCTTACGAATCCAATCCCCAACATTAATCATTCGGCATGAAAAGTTCCAACGGGCAATGCGGGGTATGAACATCGCAAAGATAGGCTAGTCTATCTTCAAATGATATTCCCTTCTAGGAGAGAAGCAAACCGTATATAAGCCATCAGATGGTCCGTGTAACGAATCGTAGTGTACCACCAGGAACCCACTACAAAAGAAGGAAAGATGGAAGTCACCGATTGTGATTTCTACAGACACAAATGACATACCAACACAGGAACCGGTTTGGCAATTCGTAGAACAACTCGCACTCAGATATGTTGACATTGGAGATGGTTTATAGCATTCTATCCATGAATAACATATTTCAACATTATACCAGCGGAGATGCTCGACACTTGCAAGGGCTCTGGCTCTACAGAATACGAATACATACAAGATTTGTGACCCGCCCATAATGAAATTTCTCTCTTAATGAGAAAGAGAGTGCAGAAAAAACGGTTTATAACGACCATCTGCATCAACTGGAAGAAGATGCGAACATTTCACCCTGCTACATCTTCTTCTCTGGTCAGACTGCAACATAATCAACTCTTCGGGGCGCTTCACATAGAACGCAAAAATGTATGGAGGTGCTACGTTGAACATAAGGATGCTCTCCCCTCCAGAGCATATCCTCAAGCTTCTGAATAAGCTGTTTATTGGAGCTCATGCAATCTTCAGAGGATTGCCTCACACTCCATAACAAAGTTAGATCATGGTTGCCAGGGCCAATGTTCAGTAACTTTGTGAACATATACTTCCATCGATTGACATTCCATTATCTAAAAGCAATTTAACCAGAAGAAAGCTGTCTCAGCTGACAGCGGAAAGAACATTAGTGGAAGCAGAAGTTGAAACCAAATGGGACAAAATGGACTTTTGCAGGGAGCAATGGCAAGATTTGGGATAAAACTGAGAACTGATAGCTCTTATACAACTGAATATTGGTCAACAAGTTCAGTGGAGAGACTTGAGAGAGAAGTACCGTTTAAAAGTGGATTTCGGTCGATATAGACAGCTTCCATCTGAAGATATCCAACCTTTCTATTTCCATGCAGGTACCAAGCAACATCGTGTGGACAACACAAGGGCCATATATGTCTGCCTTGTGCAGCTCAAAACTGAAGCAGCAGTAAGTAAAACAAATTGAACATATACTGTGGCGACTGTATATGATTCAAAATAAATTTTATACCCGATACCTCCATGGCTTATCCTCTTGCATCTCCATGCCATTAAAGCCAGAAGTCCGGCAATGTCCTTTGAATACGGTATTATCAGGAAAAAGATGCAAATCTATTCCCCTTCCCCAGTCCACAAGACAGACCCTGCATGATGTTCTGAATAAACCTAGAGAATTCCGACTTCCAAGTAAAACGACTATAGCCTTTGAGCAAATTGAACTGACCTGAGCACTCCATGGACCACTATGATCCTTGAATCCTTTTATTGAAAGATCGTCCGTATCAAGAAAGTCAATCAATATATGTTATCAATTATCCAAACGAACTAAGCTTATCCACATTGATGGGTATACCGCCAAGAGTCTCCGGTAGCTGGTCATATCAAGTCAAATCTGGATGAGGAAACAAGTAGAGCTGTCCTGTGGTATCCAAGAGTTTCTCGGTCAAAAGGATTACTCAAAATTTTCCAATTTAAAATCTGGACAAGTCCATACAGAAACGTGCTGAACAATTATTACATGCAATAAGCTAAAAGCGACATCCCATGAGATGAATGAAAGGTTGAGACATGTAGACAGGGAAACAAGTGATACGCTCTATGACCAGTGCACATATTGGGAAACCAATATCAACTAATGAATTGGATGGTGTTCATTGACAACATTTATTCAAGTGCGTAAGCTAGGCTTTCACCTTGCATATCGAATGAGTAGATTATCAGCCTTGAAATCTCCATAATGATGCCAACAGCATGCAAAGTCTCTAACAAGTGGAGAATCTCTCTAGTGTAATAAATGCATAGCACTTCTTCCATGGTCTTGCCAATCACCAAAGAGGAGTTTCATGGCATCCTGCATGCAATATTCAAGGGATACTCTGGGATAGTTATGACTTGAGCAAACCACGACTAGGGAAGTCATATGCCTACCTGGAGTGTCCCATGGAATAAATAATCACAAATGAGTATGGTACAGTCTGAGTAGACGTGCATTCTATGGGCAAAACCAAAGGTATGCCACTGAAATACCAAAATTTGATGAAAGCTATGGAGGGAGTAGCAAATAACAGTTACAAGGAAGGAAGACTACATAAAACAGCATGCATGAGGATCTACGATCCGCCGGTCAAGTTGCCGATACATGTAGAATTCCCAATGGAAGCCAGGCTTTTGTATCTGCAAGAGTTTCTCATTTTCAGCTCAAAATCATAAAAAAAAAAAAAAAAAAAAAAAAAGGAAAGGAGAATACTAAGGAAGCATGAGCGGTACCTTCAGTGCAACGATTTCATCTAGATTACTGTCCACATGGGCTTTAAAAACTTGGGCAAAACCACCTTGACCTGCAATAGAAGTGCTGTTACTTTCCCTCTTGCTAAATGCTTAATGAAGAGAGTATGATCACCTTGGCTTTGTTTGTAGCCTGAAGCTTTCATAACTCTGGAAAATCTCCCAAACCAGGTTCTAGGTGATTGCTTGAGCCCATATAGCGCTTTTCATAATCTACATGCTTTGTTGTATTCTCTCCTTCAGATCCCGGTGGAATACTCATGTAGATCTCCTTTTCTAGGTCTCCATGTAAGAATGCATTCTACACATCATACTGTTGAAGTTGCCAATTAAAATGAGCCGCCAAAGAGAGTAGAATTCTCACAGTGTTCATCTTTGCCATCAGAGCGAATGTCTCCTGATAATCTACTCCATAGGTTTGAGTATAACCCTTTGCCACCAATCGAGCTTTATATCTCTCAAGAGAACCATCAACTTTGTATTTCAAGATAAAAACCCATTTGCAGCCCACAAGATTCTTTCCCTTAGGTTTTTCAACAATCTCCCAAGTCTGGTTTTTTTTTTTTTTTTTTTTCTAATGCATCAATTTCTTCTCTCATTGCATTCCTCCATTCTTCTTTAGACAATGTCTTAGATAAAGTATTTGGAATAGAAATGGTGTTTAGACTCACAATGAAATTTTTATGAGATGGTGATAGGCGGCCAAGTGACACATAATGAGATAGTGGATATAAGGGTCGCTTTGTGCACTCCCTAGTACCTTTTCTAATAGCAATGGGAAGATGCGAGTCATTTTCTGGCATATCAATTGACTGTTTATGCAAAGGAGAGTCGAAACTTACCGGAAATTCATTTGCAAAACTCGGATGGGAATCTTGAACTTGTGTTTGGTCTGGAACAGTTGTCTTTCTTGAGTATACCTAGGAAATCTCATAGTCATAAATATGGGGAGATACGGGAGTGAACTCTTGTTCTGTAATAGGTTCAATCGTAGAGAGTGAGTCCGAGATTGAAGTAGCACGAACTGATTCATCATAAACTGATTCATGAGGAGCTTGTTGATTAGAGTTGGAGGCTGATTGGTCAGGAGTTGATTGATCAGGGATTGGTTGATCAGAAGTGGGAGCTCGGATTGGAAGATTATTATGAGGTAAGTCAAGATTAAGGCCGTCAAAGTCTTTATCTTCAACTAATGACTTCTCCCCCTGAAGATAAGACTTTGGAAAGTAAGGTTTGTTTTCTACAAATGTAACATCGACTGATATATAGATCCTTTGAGAAGGAAGATGACAACATTTATACCCCTTTGTGTAGAGGAGTAACCAAAAAAGACACACTTGATTACTCTAGGATCTAGTTTTCCCCTTTGCTGATTATGAACATGTACAAATGAGGTGTAACCGAAGATTCTAGGTGTGAGATTATTTGTTGTCCAGAAATTGGGATAAAAGCTAGAAAGAATTGCCATAGGAATTTTGAAATCTAATAATCTTGATGGCAATCTATTAATCATATATGTAGATGTAAGGACAGCTTCCCCCCAATAAGACTTAGGGACATTTCCATGAAATAACAATGCTCGAGTAGTGTTGAGCAAATAACCATTTTTCCTTTCAGCCACCCCATTTTGTTGTGATGTGTTTACACAAGACGACTCATGGATGATCCCTTCCTTTTGGAAATAGGTTGACAAGATCTGATTAAAGTAGTCTCTAGCATTATCTGATCTAAAGCTCTTAATTTTAACTCCAAATTGATTTTGAACCATAGAATTAAAATTAGGGACAATACTACTTACATCAGATTTGTGTTTGAGTAAGAATATCCATGTGACTCTAGTGTAGTCATCGATTAGAGAAACAAACCATCGAGCCCCTGAGATATTTGGAATTGTGGAAGGTCCCCAAATGTCACTGTGAATCAAATCAAAAGGATGAAAACTTCTTTTATTGTTCATAGGAAAAGATACACGAGTGTGCTTAGCAAATTCACAAGTATCACATTGGAATTGACTCATATCTAATCCTTTACACAAGGAAGGAAACATGATATTTAAGACACGAAAAGATAGATGACCAAAACGAAAATGGTAAAGCCAAATGGCATCCTTATTTGAAGCACTAAGAAATGACAAGGGAGAATTGCTTATGACTTTCTTCGAAATCCTTGGGGTTTCAACATAGTACAACCCATTCTTTTCCTTAGCAAGTCCAATCTTCCTCTCTGAATCTTGTTCCTGAAAAACACAGTAGGTAGGGTAAAAAATTGCATAACATTTGAGATCATTAGTGAGCCTTTGTGTGGAGACTAGGTTGGCTGATAGTTTTGGCACATGGAGGACATCTTTTAGAGTGAGAACATGTGTAATACAGATATCACCAACTCTTGCAACAGTGGCCAGAGAACCATCTGCCACGACTATTTTCCTATTACTTGGACATGAGGTGTAGGTAATAAAAAAATGTGAAGTGTGAGTCATGTGATCGTAGCACCCGAGTTTATTATCCAAGCTTCACTTGAAAGTTTTTTTGAGGCATTTAGACAAAAAAAAAAAAAAAAAAAAAGAATGGAGACTTACCTGAGAGTGCTAAGGAACATGCACTAGAGGGTTTATCAAGAGACCCTAAAAGCCCTTTAATTCTTTCTATTTCCTCACTGCTGAAGGATTCTTTCACCTGTCCTTCACTGTGACTGATTTGCTGGTTGGTCTGTTCAATTAGATAAGCTTGGGGCCTTGGCTGTCATCCTTTGTTTCTCCACTCTCGGCTTAAGGTTGTTAGTTTGCCATTCAGTTTCCGGCAACATTCCTTTGTATGCCTTGGCTTCTTACAATAGGTACACCACAAACTATCTCGATTATCCCTCCATGTAGGCCTCGAAGCATCCACCTTTCCTCTTTCTTGTGTTGACGCATTGCGAGTGATTAATGCTTGAGCCTTCCACAGCTTGAGGCTCTAGCATTATTCCCTTTCGACTTTCTTTTGCTCGGATTAGAGAGATCGTCTCTTCCAAAGAAGAGATTTCTTCTTTTCCAAGTATCTGAATTCTGACTTGGTCAAATTCAGAATTAAGACCTGCCAGGAAATCATATACTCAATCCTTTTCAATGAAAGTTTTTAGAGTTGCAACATCATATGCACACTTCATCTCAAATACTCCATAATGATCGAGTTCTTGCCATAGATTTTGAAGGGAATTGGCATATTCCATCACCGTTTTGCTCCCTTGTTTTGTTGCACTTGTCTTTACCTTGATTTCATATACTTGTGCTGCATCTCGAGCCTTCCAATAATTCCTGCGAATAGAATCCCAAATCTCCTTTGCGTTTTGAGAAACATACATGTATCACTTATGGCTAGATCCATTGAATCCCAAAGCCATGACATGGTCATTGAATCTGCCTCATCCCATGAATTGAACGTGGGATCTTCGGGTGTTGGACCTATTCCGAGAAGATGGCTAAGTCTTCCTTTACCCTTCAAATAGGTCTTGACGAATTGTGACCATTTAAGATAATTCTTTTCATTCAGCCTATAAGTTGCTCTCACATTTTGTAGATCTCCGGTCATATGGTTGGTGTTGGCCTCCTCATTTTGATCCGAAGTATCTCCAATCAATTTTGTCTCAGACATGGATAATTCCAGGCACAAAGAAAGTACTTGAAAAGGAAGAGCAAAAGAAAATAGAAGCAGTAAAGGCTGCTGCAGGTGAATGAGGTTTTAGGGCAAAAGAAAAAAAAAATTGGGACAAGTTTGGAAGTGAAGAGGGAAAAATATTGTTAAGGACAAAGACAAATTCAGCAATGAAGGTTGTGATTGGAAGATTATTGCATCAATGAAGGATGCACTGCAACACTATCCCAGAAAAATGAGCCTAATGCTCTGATACCATGAAGAATTTAGATAAAAGAATTGTAATAATTATCTATATTTTTGTACCAGGATTACAAAGCTATTTATAAGACTTCTACAAGTACTGACTAGGAAAGAAAAGATCTGAATTACACAGCTATAATCCCACAAATCAAGGGATACTAATAAATCATTTCCTAACTAATTATTTACAGCTATTTCCTAATAATTAGGACCCAAAAAATCAGGATTGAATATTTCTAATAATCAGCTCCTAAAAATCAGGATAATTCAACAATAAATGATACAACAAATCAAGGCAGTGTAACTCTCAAGCCCACTCCCGAAAAGTACACGATTTCACTGATGACTAATACCCTCTTAATATCACTCAAGACAAACTACAAGTAGAACTCATTTTCTTACTTTCCCAGCATAACGTGAAAGGGTCGTTTGTAGTCTAAGTATTCCAAACTTTGGAAGCAACACAATGACGAATAAAAGCGGCTACAAGGAAAAGACCAAAAAAAAAAAGAGTTTCGCTTCTTCTCTTCAGTGAGCATTTATGTACGATCCCTAGAACAGTAGGACTCTAGCTACCTAACTCTTCCATGCATGGCCCAACTATTCATGTCGTAGGTTTTGACTCACAATAAAGAGTGTCATGGAAGGGGAGAATGATGAGCAAGGTCCACCTTGGGGTAAAAACCAATCTCACCATAATATACCTGGACACAATAAAGAGTGTCATGGAAGCGATGTTAATTATTGATTAATGACGGCTGGTGCGTGTGTACGGGTGTGCACAATGCCTTTCGGCTAGCATTTTGAAATAAATCAGAGTAATTTAAAAGAACGTCATAAGTAATATCAACAATACATGTGTATTGTGCGCTATACGACTTGGCTCCCCCTCTGTGAAATGTATGATTCGTGCTGCATATTCCAATTCTAACAAGTTACATGCAGCCAATTTTTTCTGTCCGATTCTTCTCTCATGCATCTTCCGCGATTAGGGCAAAAAAGGGTGGCAACTTCTTGGGATAGTAAATGCGTCACATTAGATTTATCATTATTTAAAGTAATACTCTAATAATTTGATTTGCAAACAGGTAACAATTTCCGAACAACTTTCAGATATGTCGCAAACTTTGGCAACATGAAAGGGTCGTTGTCACAATTAATTGGAGATTAGTGTACATGAATGATATAAGGTATTCCTACGATGGTTGGAGTCAAAAAGGATGGTACCCCGGTTTCAAATGTTCTTGAACGCCCAACATATCAACATGTCAAATACAAGGCTTGAGACTGAAGGATCATCATCTCGTAAGAGCAGCGGCACTGGAGGCTGCAGGAAGCATGGTGACTGCCTTGCTCATTTCCTTGCTCCGCAGCACACGAAGATTTGACGACTTTGCTTTTGTTGTTTCCATGGAAGACCTGTTCATGAATCAGACAAAATGATGAATCATCGTTGAAATACGATCAGGGTGGAGTTAGATGTGGGTTTAAGATTGGTACTTTTGGGGACAGAAGGGGTTATCAAATTTCGGGATTGGCCTCCCATGGGGAACCTCCATCCTTCTTAGCTGTTTCAATGCTCTCTTCTTCAGTCTGTAAATAGGCATCAGTTTAACACTACCACTCTTAAAAGCTAGTAGAGCCAAGATCAGATTAAAGTATCAAAGACAGTACCATTTTAGCAGCCTCACTCTCCTCTCTGTATCTCTTATACATTGCCTCTCTCTCTAAACTGGGGAGGAACTTAACGAGTGAGCACAAGCCGAGAGATAATTCTTAGAGTACATTATAATTGGAAGGAGGTTACCTTATGATCAAATTCTGCTCTATCCACAGCCCAGTGATCTACATGGAGATTAAACTCCTGAACTTGTGTGAGAGGTTTGCGGGCTTTCTCAGGAAGTGGAATTGGATCCCTGCTGTGAGATCCAGCATAAATAAATTAAGTCACACTGCAAACAATCTACAGGCAATAAAAGACAGAATGAGAAACATTCATATTGTTGCCTGCTTCTTTTAAAATTGGCCGTGCCTTGAAAATCCTCATCCGGGCCTCCTCTTTCTCCTTTCTCTTTCTTTCTTCCTTTTCTCGCCGCATTTCCTCTTCATGCCTCACAAGACTTCCAGTTGGAAGGATTGGAGTTCAGTGTAATGCCTGGGCTCTGGCTTTGGAGGATGATAGCTATTATTTTCATGTTTCTTTCTGATAAACAAAGAAAAACAAAGACAGCATCCGCACCATAGGGTAATCTGTTGTATAACGGTATGGATTAGCTTTGGGAATCCTGGCTCTTTCCTCTTCCAACCGCTTTTTGCATATATTCCGTCACAAATTTTCTTTCTTTCTCAGCTCCCCTTGCCTGAACTTGAAGGGGAATGCAAAAATACATTTAAGAAAACTAATTGCGCAATTAGATTTTAACTTTATCTTGGATAGGCAACTTTTACATGCCTGTTTAAGGAGATGGAAAGAATTAGGGGCTGTGTTTCTCGGAATTGGGTTCTCTTGTCGAGGTTTCGAGTTCAATGAAAGCTGGAGAATTAGATAACAATTCGATAGAATTCATTAAACACTTGAAGATAAGTGCTTCTATTAGCTATGTGAAGACAATGAAAGAAAGGTACCTTGTCAGATAAATAAAAAACTGCAGAGGTTGAGGAAACCGTTCATCTGTTGCGAAGGGGAACTCTCGGGGTTGGGTTACATGCCTCTTCGTATGACAGAAAATCGCCAAGTTCTGTTTACTATAAAAAAGCTGCAGCACAAACTCATCTGCATTACCAAAACTAAATGGAGAGCGAGAAAATATCAGCAGCATTCTCTAAACAGATGTCAAACCTTCATATTCAGAGGCCTTGCTTTAAATTTGGGAGCCTTTTCAAGTTCCCCCTGCTCTAGTTCAAAGGAACATTTGACTTGTGGTGGGCGGGCCCTCAAGGATGTTTGAAGGGGTGGAGCTTTACGTTCGGTTAGATGCAATTTCCACTGGTGATTCTGTAGCAGCACAGTTGGAGAAACTGTTAATAGATAACTTGACAAACACGACAAGAGCAGACAAAAAGAAATGTGTCCCTCTGTACCCGATGAGATTTTTCTGTGGAGGCGAAACAAGCCGATTCCGCATTGTTATCAACCCTTGACATCGTCTCAAAATGAACTCCTTCAATTAATGTGAAAGATAGTTTAGTTCCGGAACTCCAGATCTGCAACTCCGTGGTTGAGTTCCAGATCTGCAACTCCGTCGCTATGGACGGCCATGTCTCGAGATCTAGAGAAATATGAGACGGAGAAAACAGAGGAATCCGGCCACGCTCCACTTGGATATTGCGTGGGTCAGCCTAATCAGGGCGCCGGTGACACCGCCGCGGAGGGGCGGAGGCCGGGCGGCTGTGGACTAAGGAGGAAGAAGAGAGGGCTGAATAGAGGGGATTTTTTTAATTCTTTTACTTAGATTTCACGTCAACTGTCCACGTGGGATCATTAGACACATCTCAATATGTCAAGTGAAAATATACAGACCGCATGCTGACGTGGCGATATCAAACCACTCCTCCATGAGAAAATATTAGATATGTGAGACGTTCCAGCCTGACAAACAAGAAGGCGCTCGGAGGACGACACGTGTAAGTATGGGTCCCACTCCATCAGGCCATACATGTGATGTCCACTCTTCAAATTTTTGCATCCTCTCTTCTCATTAATTGCTGGTCTTCCCACTCCGTCTTTTCGAGAAAATATTAGGTACATAAGACGCCACAACGTGACAAACAAGAAGGCAGTAGAAGCACGACACGTGTCTCGTGGGACCCACAATTTTAGGCGCCCATTTTGAAAATTTTCTAGTACTGGAGCTTCTGGAGAGAGGGTATTCTGTCTCGCGGGTTCTTCTTTGCGCCTCTCTCTCTACCCTCGCTCTCTCTCCCCGACGAACTCCCTCTCTCTCTGCCCTCGCTTTTTTCGACCGGCGAACCCCCGCGAGCAACCGACGAACCAAGAGGACACTGGCGAGACGACCGCGAGCAACCGACCGGCGTGCGACCTCCCTCTCTCTCTCTGCCCTCTCTCTTTCCGACCGACCGGCGTGCGACCTCCCCTTCTCTCTCTGCCATTCGGCGTGCAACCTCCCTCTCTCTCTGCCCTCCCTCTTTCCGACTGGCGAACCACCGCGCCGCCTCTCTGGCTCCGCTTTCGGCCCCGACTCGTCCGTCCCTTACTCTTTGGCTCTCCTCGCGTCTCTGTTTGCCCTCCCTTTCTTCGATAGCGAACTAACACATGACCGGCGAACCACCGCGCCCCCCCCCTCCAGCTCCAGATCCGGCACTGGCTTGTCCAGGTAATTTCTCGCTTTCTCTTTTCTCTCTTTCTTTGTCTGACGGGGTGATGGAAGGGATTTTATAGGAGTTCAGCGATGCCTGATGTGGGTAACTTTAGTTGGTGCGTTCTGCTATGTTTTACTTATTTTGCTAAATGAAAGAGGAGATTAAGTGCAATGCATTTGTCTTCTTACTTTATCTCACTGTTTGGTATAGACCTATGCGATCTCCTGGTGATGATTTTTTTTTTTTTTTTTGGATTTTAACTTTCTCCGCATTTAACTTGGTCCTAAAGATGTCCCGCCTAGAAAACGAAACATAATTGCAAAGAAGGAAATAGAAAAAGGAAATAAGGAAGAGTTACAGATAGACATTGAAGAATGCAAAACAGATATCCCCTGAGATCAGAAATGACCATCCTTCATGAGCTTACTTAAATATTATCTGGTGACAAACTAATGTGAAGTTATAAAAAAATAAAAAATAATAATAGTTGGAATTTTGGGTTGAATAAGCATAAAGAACTGTCACCGGTTAAAAAAAGTATGAGAGATTTAGACCCAAGTTGTTGGTTACTTCATACACTCCTTTGATTGGCGTTATGTCTCATGGAAATTGCCTGCTTTCATATTTAAGGAAAACGTGTCGAGTTTGACTGCCATTTTATTAGAGAGAGTACTTGAAGGTAAAATAGAGGTGAGTAAAATAGAGGTGAAGTTGTCGAAACAGAAGCAAGTTCTTTCCCTCTGCAAAGTTGGCAACATTCAGAGAATACTTGGCTTGATAGCAAAACTGAATTAGGTTGGAAGGAGTGTTAACAATAATAACCAACTCGCTGGCTTCTTGAAGAGTTTAATCTCTCCCCATGAGGAAGGATTTTGTGGAGTTGGTCTTTCAGCTTTAATCTTCTTTAAATTTGGCCTTTCACTTATGTGGGACGTGCGGACCCCTCAATTGCCACAACTTTGGCCAAAGGGACACTTAAGTGCCATAACTTATGAAATGTACACTTAAGTGCCAAAATCGGAGTAAAATGGATCACTTGAGTGTTAATCCGGCCAAAATGCCGACGTGGCATTTTTCCGGCGAAGCACGCCCAAAACGACGCCGTTTTGCACGCTAACGTGGCCAAAACGGCGTCGTTTTGGGCTGACGTGGAAAAAAAAATAAATAAAAATTAATTAAATTAAATTTAAAATTAGTTAAAATATTAAAAAATAAAAATTTTATAATTAAATTTAATTAAAATATTTTAAATTTTTAAATTTTTTTTTTTTTTTTTTAAAAAAAAGGCAATGGGGGAGGCGGCCGAGGGATCGGCCCTCGGCCGTCACCGCCGCTGCCCCGCCACCACCGGGAAGGGCCGGCGACGGCGGGGGAGGGTCGGCGAGGGCTCGCGAGCCTTCGCCGCCGGATTTGGGGGGCTCGCGACCCTCGCCCGGCCGGGCCAAGGGCCACCGCCCGCCGGGGTCGCCCGACGGGCGGCGGCCCTTGGCTCGGCCGGGCGAGGGCCGCCGACCCTTGCCAGATCTGGGCGAGGGCTGCGACCCTCGCCGCTAGTCGGCCGAGGTCGCCAGTCCGTGGCCAAGGCCCGCGACCCCGGCCGACCCTCCCCCGCCGTCGCCGGCCCTTCCGGCGGTGGCGGGGCGATGGCGGCGGCGGGCGAGGGCCGATCCTCGGCCGCCTCCCCCGTTCCCTTTTTTTTTTTTTTTTATAAAATTTTTTTATAAAATTTTTTAAAGTTTTTTAAATTATTATTTTAAAAATATTTTAACTAAATTTAATTTTAAAATTATTATTTTTTAATATTTTAACTATAATTAATTAATTATTTATTTATTTATTTATTTACCACGTCAGCCCAAAACGACGCCGTTTTTGCATTATTTTGCCACGTCAGCGTGCAAAACGGCGTCGTTTTGGGCGTGCTTCGCTGGAAAAATGTCACGTCGGCGTTTTGGCTGGACTTTGGTCGGAGTGGCACTCAAGTGATCCGTTTTTCTTCGAATTTGGCACTTAAGTGTACCTTTCGTAAGTTATGGCACTTAAGTGTCCCTTTGGCCAAAGTTATGACACTTGAAGCGTTCTTTTGCCCTTATGTGGCTATGTGGTCTCTCCTGTGTATTTAGTTATGCAACTGATATCAAAGGTCATTTGCTTCTAGTTTTTCAGCGAGCAAACACAATCAAGAAGCTAGCAAGCATTTTTGGAATAAATAGTGTGTATGCAAGCAATTCTGGCACATATAGGCTTTGCAGGAGAGAAGTTACTTGAAAGGGAAATAGAGATGAAAGTGGCTTTGAGTCTCCGCTACGCAGTGGAGTGTGTAATTGGAGTACTGTGCGCACAGATGCTTCATGTTTCTTTATAAAAAAAATTTCAGCTTATGGTTTCATTGCGCACCTTCATTTCAAGTAGAACATGCCCTCTGACAAATGGAAATTCCCATGGCACCACAATCATATAGTTTGGTTGACACCACATTACCACATTTGAGCTGTGGAGGATGTAAGATCTTCTGTGTGTTGAGGTTGGTACTCGTTACAACTATTAGGCTCAAAGGTTGTCCATAGCGAAAATGCATCCGTGCATTATCATCCCTTTTTCAGGGAACCGTTTCATCTAGTTTCTGGCTTGTGTTAACTTATGCATCTCTGGTGCTGTTTCACAGGTACTCAATGCATAAATTTCTTTTTGGTTATTTGTCATCTCATTTGACTCACAATTCGCTTGTGGCCCATTGTTCCCTAGGGAGAAAGAATTGGCTGCTGTGAAGATCAATGCAGCTGACGTTGATATAATTGCTAATGAACTTGAGGTCAGTCAGCTTATGCCATGTGCTTGAACGCATTTATTCTCACTGGCCTGAGCTTTCTAATATTGTATGGTAAATTCTGAAAGCAGCTGGACCGGAAGGTGGCTGAAAGGACTTTACGTGAGCATAAAGGTGATGCTGTTGCTGCAATTCGTTCCTGGCTTTGATAAAGAATTGGTGGCACGAAAAATGGGATTTGTGATTTTTCTGAGGACATACCGACTTGCCCATAACATTGTCCAAGTAGGATCAAAAAGCTGTATGAGTCGTGCTTCTTTTGGGGATACATGACTTGCTTCCTGGGAGATTGTTTGTACTCTCGCCGATTTTGGTTGCTAATGTTCAGCCCTGCATTTTTTCCCTTCCATGTAGTTCATGCCGGGAATTTTAGAGTACGAAAATCATGTACAATTTCGACGAACAAAAAATCATAAATCCACAGGCCTATGCTCAATAATGTGAGGTCGATTTCCGATACAAAGCTTGGAAGAGTTGTTGGGTTGATGCCTAGTTGGATGGCGACCCTAAGTCCGAGTTCATTAGACTGAATTTAATTCAAGAAACTAAAGCATCAAACTTTCTGGAAAACTGAAGACTTTTGATTGCATGTAAAATTTTATTGAAGTAGCCCCTGGCACAATCGGCTAACGACTGTAGAAAAGGCATGGATATCTTCATTGATGGACTTCCATGGGGCGAACAACTTGGGCTAACGGCGATTTAGAAGCAGAATCTACCTTGAGCTTTAGTAGTGTGCAACCCCTGTTACCATTGCAAAACTCTCTGTTTCACCACTAAGAGCTGTCAAAGTCAATTTGATTTATACAGCTTTATGATGAGAATCTAATGTTCCCCTATAAATGTATCACAAACAAATGGATGGCAATGCCTAATGTGCTCAGCCTCTGATCTCCACAACACTTTGCAACATATCTACAAGATCCTTTGTGACTTTTCCGGTAAATGCACAAAAGCGACATACAATCGTCCTAGATCCACCCGCAATTGAATTGCTCAAACGAAGGACAAACATTCTATCCTCTCGAAATGGTCCCAAAAATCTGGTCGCCAAATTTCATGGTCCAGAAGCGGCAAAGCGAGTCGAGATTGGTTGGCTACATCAACTTCCTGGTGAATAGCCAGGTTTGCTTGGACTGTTCACCAATGTAATGAGTAGACAAATCCTCTTGATGCACCGGATGGTTCACGCTTCCCTTGGAGTGCTGTTGCCACCAGCAGAGTGGGAAGCCTGGAATTGAAGTGTGTTCTGTCTCTGCAAATCTTTGAATCTTTCCAGTATTTCCTGGAACGTCGGTCGACACTTTGGATCACTAGTTAGGAGAAAATGCAGTTCCCACATCAGTATCGAATTGTAACAAATTGACAATTTTTGTCCTCACAAAAAGGGAAAAAAAAAAAAAGCTCTTGAATGACATCAACTTATGCCAGAAGAAAAAAAGGTCATGAAACTGCCTAAGAGATTCGAGGACTTCAAATCACGATGAATGATAGGTGGATTGTAATGATGCAGATAATTCATGCCCCTAGCCTGAAAAGTACCCAATTCAATAATTACATGTTAAAAGCAGCAAGATAACATACAAGAGATAGTAGAATTCAAATAACCGACAAATTCGGAGGCCAAAAGTTCACGGGCCAAGCAGTCTCAGGAAGTTAGGAATGCTAAGGTTCAAGACACCCGTCTCAAATTTTTATCAGCATGGAAGTAAAATGTACATTTTAAAGATATCAACAAGAACAAAAAGAGGGCAATATAAAAAGGAGCAAAACAAACGCTGACGGGGAAACGGATGAAAAAAAAAACATTCAGGTGACCAAAATGTAAAACACTGCACCTACAAGAGGATGAATTTGGTTACATGCTGAACGTACATGTAAAAGATATCAACAAGAACAAAATGAGGGCAGTATAAAAAGGAGCAAAACAAATGCTCACTGGGAAACAGATGAAAAAAAAAACATTCAGGTGACCAAAATGTAAAATACTGCACTTAGAAAACAATGGATTAAGTTACACGAATAAGAAGCAGATACTTACCACATCCAAAGCCATATGAAAACGGCGTCTCCAATCCAACTTGGCTGTGTTCCTCTGCAGTAAGCGAAACAAACTTCCACTGCATCAACACATGTAACAACTGTTAGTTCCATAGAGACGGGATATCGACAGAAATTACAATCACTGAAAACCAACAAACCAGACATTACAACAAACTTTAACACGATGCACCATATAATCAAAAAGCCTGCTTTTTAAAAGCATTAAGAAAGTACTGTGGAAGAAACTCTGTGACTATGCAGAGGTGCTGAGGTGAAGTTACTGCTCCCATGAAAAGCAAAACATTGGGGTGCCGAAGTCTTTTCATAAGAGACACCTGCAAGGACAAATAAAACTGTCATATTAATGGTACTTTATGAGAAGTGAGAAAAATTGTGGCAACATCAAAAGAGGTTCTCAGAAAATGCATGGTACTACGCATGTTGAGGGGGAGAGCATGGACATATAACAATCACAAAGTCCTATGAGAAAGTTCCTCATTTTGAGTAAAATGAGAAGGTATAATCCTTTCGTAGACCCACATGCTATTACATCTATCCAACACAACACAATTAATCATAATGCAATGGATCAAGGCATGGAAAATATAAGGAAAAATATCCATAATCCTTTGGCAAAAAAAAAAGGATCAAAACCTGCTATCTCCCCATGTACCATGTACTGGAAATGTTGCGTTGCTGTATTAGTGGAACAACACTTGAATTAAAATTGCCAATGCCATCACTAATAGAGCTGACACCAATAAACTATATCCGTGCTTTGGGGAAAAAATCCCAGTTGCTACAGAATAAGCACAAAAAATTATATTCATTAAAAGGCTTCAGAATTTTACAAAATAATAAAATATGGGCTAGTCATACAAGTGCAGAGAGATAGAGATAAATGCATGCAGTTCGAAAATATTGGTCAATCTTACTTCATCTCTTTATCACACTGGTTTTCAGAATGTTCTTCCTAAACCATCTGACTTTGTAGTTCTTATCAGGAAAAGGAAAAAGAAAAAAAAAAAAAAGAACAATCGAAGATGTAGGGGCAAGTGACACCATAGATGGAGTCATTTGGCACCTCAATGTTGACTCGTCACATCCTGGGATAATATAGATCACTTTTTGGGCTCATTATCAACTAAAAGGCCAACCCATTATCCTTCACTGCCTCAGTTTGAATCTAGATTATCAACTGCAATTACAACCTGTCAAGGAAGGCCCTTATCAAAATTAAACCAGCCAAGTCGCATCCAGCAATCACTAAACACTATCATAACAATGTTTTCATGATTTCAATTAACAAGTCAAGGCCAGGCCAACAGGCTTAGAGCAAGACATAGCCCGCATATCATGTCCTACGAGAGATGCCTTATTCAAATTAAAAAGTCTAAACGACCCTCAACATGTCCTGGCTGAATAATATTAGAAACAAAGAGAATGAGACACAGTGAAACAAAAAAGAAAACAAGCCTCTTGTCTAAAGGAATTTATCAATTCTTTTGAATATTCTTGCATCAAGAATACCTTCACTGCCACATCCTGCAATTGGATTAAATGCAGAGAAAGTTAAAATCCAAAAAAAAAAAAAAAAAAAAAGCATCATGAGGAGATCGCATAGGTCTATACCAAACAGTGAGATAAAGTAAGAAGCCAAATGCATTGCACTAAATCTCCTCTTTCATTTAGCAAAATAAGTAAAACATAGCAGAACGCACCAACTAAAGTTACCCACATCAAGCATTGCTGAACTCTTATAAAATCCCTTCCATCACCCCGTCAGACAGAGAAAGAGAGAAAAGAGAAAGCGAGAAATTACTTGGACAAGCCAGTGCCGGATCTGGAGCCGGAGGGGGGGCGCAGTGGTTCGCCGGTCACGCGGTAGTTCGCTGTCAAAGAAAGGGAGGGCAGACAGAGACGCGAGGAGAGGCAAAGAGTAAGGGACGGACGAGTCAGGGCCGGAAGCGGAGCCAGAGAGGCGGCGCGGTGGTTCGCCGGTCGGAAAGAGGGAGGGCAGAGAGAGAGGGAGGTCGCACGCCGGTCGGTTGGAAAGAGGGAGGTCGCACACCGGATGGCAGAGAGAGAGGGGGAGGTCGCACGCCGGTCGGTCGGAAAGAGAGAGGGCAGAGAGAGAGAGAGAGGTCGCACGCCGGTCGGTTGCTTGCGGTCGTCTCGCTGGTGTCCTCTGGTTCGTCGGTTGCTCGCGGTGGTTCGCCGGTCGGAAAAAGCGAGGGCAGAGAGAGAGGGAGTTCGTCGGGGAGAGAGAGGGTAGAGAGAGAGGCGCATAGAAGAACCCGCGCAACAGAAAACCTCTCTCCAGAAGCTACGGTACAGGAAAATTTTCAAAATGGGCGCCTAAAATTGTGGGTCCCACGAGACACGTGCCGCGCTTCCACCACCTTCTTGTTTGCCACGCTGGAGCGTCTTATGTATCTAATATTTTCTCAATCAGCTCTACAATCAACGATCATCATCAACATGCGGCCAAAATCGCCTAAAATGTCACGCAGATGGAAACCAAATGCCTGTCCACACAAGTTTATCTTCTAAAGCATCTCTTCTAAGAGGGATTGTTAGCATTTCGTTCGCTATTTGATCACCAAAGAGACCATGTATCGCCCATTCATTCCATGTATTTTCCTCTTCGTTGATCTTACTTTGAATATCTATTCGTTAGTGAATATTGCTGGAATTTGGGTGTAAATTAGTACATTTCTAAATAAAAAGATGTGCTCGCATAATCTTTTAGTAGGGTGTAAATATTTTTATAAATAAGTATAATGAAAGTTCTAAAACTTGTTATGAAAATACAATCGAGTCCTAAAACTTTCAAAAAGTTTAATCAAGTCCTAAAATTTGTTAACATTTTCCGTTTTTTAAGTTGAAAGAAGTTAATGGAATGACTTGGTTGCAACAACTTAACAAGTTTTAAAATTCAATTGCACTTCCCTTATAAATTTTACGATTTGATTACACTTTTTGAAAGTTATAGGACTTCCAATGTACTTATTCCATAGGCCACTTGCGGTCCTCACCGATTACAAGCCTCAAAACTCAAGTTTTTCTCACAAAAAAAAATGTCTTCATTGTGAGTATTTATTTGAAAGATCCGTCTTCGTGTTCACTGCTAACGACATCCAAGACTTGCCACAGACCTTTTGGTACAATCCTTTTGGCTTATTCATAGACGACTTTGAAGAGTATTTGCCTTTTATGCTTATAAATCCAGTCTATATAATTGGGTTTCCATATTGGACCCACTTGATTAAAAAATTTAGAAACGAACGGCATAACTACATCTAATGCAACCAAATTTCAATTTCATCTAAGTATGAAGGGTATGGTCTCTAACTTCTTAGACCCATCTACTATAGAGTATTTCATCACCGAATATCCAATTTCTCGTTCTATATTTTCTTCACATTGGCATTTCAGTGGCCTAAATCCAAGATTAATCTTCCGATGTGAGCGATTGGCACCTGAAAATTGGCTAGCAAATTGCTGGTTGCAATGGTCTGTGCCAATTTGTTTCATAACTTTGTTTTGCTCCATTATTACAAAGCTGGAACGACCAACAATTTTAAGGCAAATAAAAAAGAAGAAATGGTTCAAACAGCCACATTTCAATGTATGTGACTTGGGTATCGGCCTAATTTGATGAACTCGAGACTTCAGTCAGTCTTTTACGGTCTCAATCGATGTCGTGTCGATCATTTTTCTTCTTAGAAATTTGATTCATCCATAGTAAAACTGCCTTTTTAATATGTAAACTAAGGCGGGTTTTTAGTTTCTACATGCTTGAAAGGCTAGAAAGAAAAAGTAGGAGTTCCATCTTAAACTCAACCAGTTTCCACAACGTTTATCGTGGAAGAAGTTGGATACTCATAAATGTTCAGGAAATGAAGAAGCTTGGAAATGTCATGAACTTTGAGTGGGTTGATTTCGGAAGAAATCTATTTCGACACAACTATCCCTTGTTAGGGAGGGAGTTTCTCCACATCTTCCTGAATCATGGAACATGGAGTTCACATGACCTCGATGAGTTCTGCGGATAATCTAATTGGTATGCTTTTCATGTAATAAAACCGGCGGGGTTGAACTAGGTTGACGCTTTCTATGCATGAATGTGAAAGTCACTTTCTTGATAACAAATTAACCTTAACCTATGCTTCCTATGAGTGCATTTGGTTCGTCTTTTGAAGAAAGTTTTTTTGTGGAAATGCAAAGTCCTTTAGCCTATATGGAGTGTGGTCCGAACTCTACCCTTAGTACTATCAGCCGTGGCTTCTAAGCACTTCCCCGACCGTTGCAAGTATGTGTATGCTTCTCATGGGGAATTACCACCTCTCACCTCGAGCATACAAGCATGGTCCACATTGACCAACCATGAATCAATGTGGATAGGCTTGGTTTTTTGCTCCAATCGTAGACAATCTTTTTGCTCCAATCGTAGACAATCTTATGATTCATACCAGGATTTAAAGACCAATCAAAGCTAACTTTAGCATCATTTGTATTTCCATAATACATTAATCAAGTTCGTAAAGACAGAAAACGCATGCAAAAGGGAGTAACAAATCAAACATGTAGAGCTCTTGAAGAGACTTTAAACACTTTCAAAATTTCTAACCTCAAAAATCAACTTTCCGAGCTAGTTTTTCTCTTAGCCGAGAAAACCAGGAACTTATTTTCCGGGGGCATGTGAATTTTGGCTCCTTCAAATTGGAAAATGAGATTTGAAAAAATATAACTAACAACGAAGGTTTTTGTTGGTTTCCAAAATTACTCAACATATGAGGAAATTAGACTCCAGTACCTCATATGTTGACTAATTTTAACCCTAAACCAAATTATATGTATTCTAGTTTAGGTCACAGTCATTTGTTTCCTTAGTTGTCCCTTGTATTTTTCTAAAAAACACTCACTTACTCTCACCCATGACCAACTGAGCTCGGCACTAAAAAAATTTCAGACTTCCTATAAGGGTATTTTTCGAGGTGCTTTAGGAGGCCTTCTCGATATACATTTGGGACGAGCAACATATGGTTGGAAAGATTTTTAAGTGAAGTTTCAAACTCTAGTTTAAGGTTTTGGCTAATTTTGAATGAAAATATGTGAAAATTTCATTTTTTTCTCCTCCAAGGGTTAGTTTGGAATTTTCCAAGTTGAAAGTATTTTGAGTTGCTTGTGGGGGTGTATATTGAGAACGACCGTGAGCCCCCTTTAGTGCTTTTTGTTTCCTACATTTTATGCCAAAAAAGAGCTTACTTCAGAGATCCTATCTATTGAATTAAGTGATCTTTTGATTGGTCTTTATCCACCTACTAAACCTACCAATAGAGCTACTTCAACAATTCTCTAATTTGACCAGATTTTCAACTTTTGTAACCGTTGTGTGGATTTTGTTGTGATTTTCACATACCGTCAGTAGCTTATCCCGGGCTTTATGTACTTACACTCCTAATTATGGTCTTCCATTATGGGCAAAGGTGAGGTCACAAAGTACTCAACAGCTTTGAATTGAGACCAAATCATTGAATGGGTTTTTGGGGGCTAGCTTATGCGCTTTAATCCATGAATTTGGTTGCAATAATTAGCAAGCTTATGTGTAGTTCTTTAAGCCATTAATTGTACTTTACCATTCTCTTTTCTCAATTTTGCAAAAACATCCCTCAAAGTTAGGCATTGTCTTGTTCAAGAACGCCCAATTCAATGTAATTTGGTCATTTTGGCTCAATTTATTTATTCAACCTGGCTCAAATTTAATTTCAACTTAATTAGGGCCAAGATGATGATTTAAGGGCTTGGGCGAAATTTTGTAAAATTTGCGAATTGATCTCTCAACTTTTGAAAATTACATTTTGGCCTCAATTTGTTATTTTAATTCCAATTTAACCCCTAGGGCTTGGCTAGTCACATTCAGATCATCGGCCCCAACTTATTTTTTTTCCCCTTTTCCTTTTTTCTTTTTCCTTTTTTTTTTCAAGAACACCTAGGTAATCTATATGCAAAAAATTGACATGAAACATTTTTGTGAAAAACAAGTTCCTATTTTTAGAAAATGATCTTTGAGCAAAAATTTAGGTATTAACAGTTGGGGCACTCAATTACGTGGCGAATCACTTGATGGGTCCGTGTGTGATATGCCAATGCATCAAGGCCATGGTGATAGGAACGAATCCTCCACTCCTCGCCTCCCAAATCAAGGCTCTTCCTAATTACTGCATCACACACCTGAGCTTTCCCATTTCCTCCGGCATAGTCACTATATTTGACAAAATCGATGAGTGCTTCAAAATCCACAAAAGAGATATTCAAGCTGATCAAGTTGCACGCTAAGGATCTTCATCTAAGTCAGATTTTTCAAATGAATTTGAGAGTTGCTTTAACAGTAAAGACTTGGTTTGATCATCCTGAATTTAAGTTTACCTAAGATCATTTAAGCAGAAATCTGCAACATCGGTAATAAATGACAGTAATATATATGACAGGCAAGACTCAACTCCAGCCAAACAAGAGAAAGCAACGTGGCTGGAAGGGCAAAAATTTTACAATATTCGAGGATCTTGTTCTGAAGAGCACAGTTTCTAGTTATCGAAATTATTGCTAGCATATGCTATTTGGGACTCCTAGTAGTTCCCGGCTTCCTACAAGTCGTTGTTTAGTCTTCTGCGTCTGCAATAAACGCCAAGACGTATTGTTCGTTTTCTTCAAGAATCAAAGTCGAACAAAGTCGTCGTGGAATCCTCAAACACGAGGGCCAGGACCTGGACATATGAATGATAAAACGCACTGGAGATTTTGAAAGTCAACCTCCTTCGTTCAAAAGAGGCTTCTCTCTCTCTCCCCCTGCGTGCCAAAGTTTTGAAGAAAACAACGATCATCATTCACAGTAGAGAAATCCTGCACAAGATGAAGTTTGGTGCATCTATCTATCTCGTCAGTTTCCCCGAGCAGGGAGAAAAATCCTAAACGTGAGGGGTCTTTTACACTATGTAGCAACTCGTTTTGCCCCTAGGGGCGCGTACAGCCATTAAATCCTCTCTACCATAGAACCTAGGTGGTTCTTACAATCAGTAGGCGCCCACCTGGCCAGCAGCACCCTCGATCTCAACGTCCTCGTCAAGGCCAGCGACATTCACGATCTCAACATCCTCGTCATACTCCTCAGCAACATCCTCAAGCTCAACATCCTGATCCGCATCACCAGCCCCCTCATTCACCACAGCCCCCCATTCCCCAGATTCCCATTTGGGCCATTCGCCACTTGATTTCCATCAGCAACAACCCCATTCACCACCCCAGCAGCAGGCCCCCCACCCTGATTCCCATTAGTGCCATTCAACTCATTTGCAGCCCCAGCAGCAGGCAGCTCGTCCAGAAAGTAGTACTCACTGCTTACGACATAAGTAAAACATACTTAAAGAGCACACACAAATCACAATCGAAAGCACAAAATGAAAAACAACTCACTGCAAATCTCCATCGATTATTATGCGTCTGATATCTGCCTCCACGTCTTGAGAGCTACGCACTATTCGCGCGCCCCTAAGGTTGCCGCTGTCCTCCAAATGCCGCTCCATGATAACTATGAAAGCTTGTGCTTGTGGAACAGTGAATAAGAGTAAATATTCCTCCTGGCGCAGTTCTTCCAGTAACAAATCCATATGTGCTCGCGCCCGACGAAGATTTTCTCGTGTGCCATTTGCGTTGGCCCTCCTCTGTGCTGGATGGAGGAATCCTTGCACTGTCCCATAGTGCTCTGTTTCCGCTACTGTCAATGCCCTCAAAGCACACTCAAGACGAAAAGCCAAAGGACTAGTCATCCTTGAGAAGAGATGGAGAAATGGTGACAGCTGAAGAAGACGAGAGAAATGGAACTGAATTAAGAGAATTACAATCTCAAAATTAAAGCAGTAGTTTGCTCAGCGAAAACATGAGAAATGCAATGAAAAAATATTGTGATAGAAGACCCCCAATTTCAAGCTTAAGAGCAACATAAATTATAATATGCTTTTACTTGAAGTCCGCTCATATTTCATTTAATGCCTGAGAACTAATTAGAAAAGTCAAACATTCTTTAGCTTTCACAGGATTCTTTATGACCTACTTACAAAGAAAAATCAGCAAGATATGGAACTGATTGTCAAAGGACATTGCATTCTCATGCTGGATGCACAATAGGATATGTGACTTTCTCTCTGGAAATAGCCTTAATTAGCACAGAGAAAGGTCATATGAAGCTGGTCCTAGAACAAACTCTCCAAATAAGACAGACATTGCAACATCATTTCATCTTTACACAAACGAGGGTGCCCTCACGCAGAGCTGTACACAAGCATGGCGACCCTCGCTCTGCGTGAAGGGGCCCTCGCAGCCATAGAGATAATGTCAAGGGGAAAAAGGAAACTTAAAGCAACTCAGGCCTGACGAAAATGGTTTACCCCGAAAGTACAAAAACCTTGTCCAAAAAGAGTTTGTAGATTAACCAAAATTTTCAGCAAATCTAAATTCATCAGTCAGCTATGGAGAACCAACGAGGTATAATCCTTTTTCCCACTGGAAAAAGAAGAATTCAATTTCAAAAACACAAACCTCATCCCCACATCACAAGGAAAGATTGATAAAAACAGACTCTGAACTACGCCAGCAACTCAATTCCCCCGGCGAAATTCAACACGAAACACGCGATATAACCATTAATTAAAAAAAAAAAACACACACACAGAGCTCCACGCTCCCCAATCCCCAAAGCCCATCATCCACCACCTCTCCTCGATCAGCAGCTCGCGAAGCTGATCTCGAAAGCGCCGGCGAAACCGACCTAAATCGAGCCAACAAAAACTTCAAGACGCGACAACGAAGAGCCCTCACCTCGTCAAGAGGAGGCGAGATCCGCAACCAGCTCCGGCGGAAGGACAGTATAAGGCGGAGGAAGGCGACGGCGGCCGTGCGCGTGAGGAAGAAGGATCGAACGCTAAGCTTCGCCTATCGGGGACCTCAACCAACTGCACACAAATCTCACGCTTCTCGCTAAGCTGATCACGAAAGCGCCGGCGAAACCGACCTAAATCGAGCCAACAAAAACTTCAAGACGCGACAACGAAGAGCCCTCACCTCGTCAAGAGGAGGCGAGATCCGCAACCAGCTCCGGCGGAAGGCCAGTATAAGGCGGAGGAAGGCGACGGCGGCCGTGCGCGTGAGGAAGAAGGATCGAACGCTAAGCTTCGCCTATCGGGGACCTCAACCAACTGCACACAAATCTCACGCTTCTCGCTAAGCTGATCTCGAAAGCGCCGGCGAAACCGACCTAAATCGAGCCAACAAAAACTTCAAGACGCGACAACGAAGAGCCCTCACCTCGTCAAGAGGAGGCGAGATCCGCAACCAGCTCCGGCGGAAGGCCAGTATAAGGCGGAGGAAGGCGACGGCGGCCGTGCGCGTGAGGAAGAAGGATCGAACGCTAAGCTTCGCCTATCGGGGACCTCAACCAACTGCACACAAATCTCACGCTTCCGATGTTCTTAGGTGCGTTTGGATGAGCATTAGAAAGCCATTCAGCCCCCGAAGCCCATTCAACCTATATAAGGGTGTTTGACAACCAATCGGAAGGGGCTTTCAATTAAAAGTCAGTCCTTAAAAATGCTGAAAACATATATTTTCTTCCTAAACTACCCTCATTAATTTTTCATATTTCCGTTATTACCCCTGTATTTATTTATTTTTTAAATAAAAAAGGAGCAGCCCTTCGCCGGACCGGCGAAGGGCGACGGCCGCCCGCGACCCTCGCCGGAGGTCGCCCGACAGGGCGGCCGCAGCCCTTCGCCGGTCCGGCGAAGGGTTTAGCTGAATTTTCAAAAAAAAAAAAGAAAAGAAAAAATAATACCCATCAAAGCTCCTTGTGAAAGTTTTTTTTACCAAATGCACATTCAACTCAAAGTTCATTTGCAAAATTTTTTTACCAAACACAACTGCATTTTCCTCAAGTAGCTTTGGGCTTTCAGCATTTGCATTAAACTCAAAGCCCATTATAAATGCTGAACCAAATGCATCATATAACTTATGAAAATATAATTAAATCTTAAAATTTTAAAAAAAATACAATTAAGTTCTAAAATTTATCACAAAAATTCAATTAAGTTCTAAAACTTTCAAAATATTCAATAAAGTCCTAAATCTTATTTCGAAAGTGCAATCAAGTTCCAAAACTTTTTAAAAATGCAATCAATGAAAGGACTTAGATTGAATCACTTATTTTAGAATTTAACTGTACTTTTTGAAAATTTTAAAATTTAATTGTACTTTGTGACAAATTTTAAGACTTAATTGTACTTTTTAAAAATTTTAAGACTTAAATTGTATTTTCATAATAAATTTTAAGATTTTTAATGTACTTGTCCCTAAAATTTAAGAGTCATCGCTCCTCCCTTTCTCTTACAACTTTTTAGCCCATAAAAATTTCGGAGGCCAAGAAAAACAAAAACTGGCCAGCCCCCATTTTACTTGAAGGAACTGTGATACCTCTTGTTATGATATGAGCTTCGCATATCAAAGTTCTCAAAAGCTAGAATTTCCAAACTTACATAAGTATGTCACTATTTACATCAATATACAGGTCTCCCTATTATTTTGAAGTAGATTGGCCTATGCATTTGGATAATGATTACTTCCTAAATCTTTTGTAAAAGTTCAATTTAGTTTTCTAAATCATATAAAAATATTCGATGTTATGTTTCTATTAATTTATATTAGAATTTAATAACAAGAACGGTTCCGTCTCGATGAAATCACGATAGGCTTACGCTTTGTAAATTTCTAGGAAAATGTCGAAGCAATAATTTCAAGAATGTAGGAAATGAAAAATATTATCTAGTATGCCCAGGGGCAAGGCGTTAGCTCACTAGACCCAAAAATGTTTTTTAATTGCATAATCTTTTAACATTAATAATAAAATAAATTATGGTATGCCCTAATTCCTCACATCAGGGATGCGATAACTCTCTGGTCTTACGAATCCAATCCCCAACATTAATCATTCGGCATGAAAAATTCCAACAGGCAATGCGGGGTATGAAACATCGCAAAGATAGGCTAGTCTATCTTCAAATGATATTCCCATCTAGGAGAGAAGCAAACCGTATATAAGCCATCAGATGGTCCGTCTAACTAATCGTACTGTACCACCAGGAACCCACTACGGAAGAAGGAAAGATGGAAGTCACCGGTTGTGATTTCCAGAGACACAAATGATACCAACACAGGAACCGGTTTGGCAATTCGTAGAACAACTCGCACTCAGATATGTTGACATTGGAGATGGTTTATAGCATTCTATCCATGAATAAACATATTTCAACATTATACCAGCGGAGATGCTCAACACTTGCAAGGGCTCTCTTGCTCTACAGAATAAGAATACATACAAGATTTGTGACCCGCCCATAATGAAATTCCTCTCTTAATGAGAGAGTGCAGAAAAAACGGTTTATAACGACCATCCGCATCAAACTGGAAGAAGATGCGAACATTTCACCCTGCTACATCTTCTTCTTTGGTCAGACTGCAACATAATCACAACTCTTCAGGGCGCTTCACATAGAACACAAAAATGTATGGAGGTGCTACGTTGAACATAAGGATGCTCTCACCTCCAGAGCATATCCTCAAGCTTCTGAATAAGCTGTTTATTGGAGCTCATGCAATCTTCAGAGGATTGCCTCACTCCGCAACAAAGTTAGATCATGGTTTGCCAGGGCCAATGTTCAGTAACTTTGTGAACATATACTTCCATCGATTGACATTCCATCATCTAAAAGCAATTTAACCAGAAGAAAGCTGTCTCAGCTGACAGTGGAAAGAACATTAGTGGAAGCAGAAGGAAGTTGAAACCAAATGGGACAAAAAGGACTTTTGCAGGGAGCAATGGCAAGATTTGGGATAAAACTGAGAACCGATAGCTCTTATACAACTGAATATTGGTCAACAAGTTCAGTGGAGAGACTTGAGAGAGAAGTACCGTTTAAAAGTGGATTTCGGTCGATAAAGACAGCTTCCATATCCAACCTTTCCATTTCCATGTAGGTACCAAGCAACATCGTGTGGGCAACAACACAAGGACCATATATGTCTGCCTTGTGCAGCTCAAAACCGAAGCAGCAGTAAGTAAAACAAAATAAACATATACCGTGGCGAGTGTTGATGATTCAAAATAAATTTTATACCCAATACCTCCATGGCTTATCCTCTTGCATCTCCATTCCATGAAAGCCAGAAGTCTGGCAATGTCCTTTGAATGCGGTATTATCAGAAAAAGATGCAAATCTATTCCCCTTCCCCAGTCCACAAGACAGACCCTGCATGATGTTCTGAATAAACCTAGAGAATTCCGACTTCCAAGTAAAACCACTATAGCCTTTGAGCAAATTGAACTGACCTGAGCACTCCATGGACCACTATGATCCTTGAATCCTTTTATTGAAAGATCGTCCCTATCAAAGAAAGTCGATCAATATATGTTACCAATTATCCAAACGAACTAAGCTTATCCACATTGATGGGTATACCGCCAAGAGTCTCTGGTAGCTGGTCATATCAAGTCAAATCTGGATGAGGAAACAAGTATAGCTGTCCTGTGGTATCCAAGAGTTTCTCGGTCAAAAGGATTACTCAAAATTTTCCAATTTAAAATCTGGACAAGTCCATACAGAAACGTGCTGAACAATTATTACATGCAATAAGCTAAAAGTGACATCCCATGAGATGAATGAAAGGTTGAGACATATAGACAGGAAAACAAGTGATAAGCTCGATGACCAGTGTACATATTGGGAAACCAATATCGGCTAATGAATTGGATGGTGCTCATTGACAACATTCATTCAAGTGCGTAAGCTAGGCTTGCACCTTGCATATTGAATGAGTAGATTATCAGCCTTGAAATCTCCATAATGATGCCAACAGCATGCAAAGTCTCTAACAAGTGGAGAATCTCTCTAGTGTAATAAATGCATAGCACTTCTTCCATGGTCTTGCCAATCACTAAACAGGAGTTTCATGGCATCCTGCATGCAATATTCAAGGGATACTCTGGGATAGATATGACTTGAGCAAACCACGACTAGGGAAGTCATATGCCTACCTGGAGTGTCCCATTGGATAAATAATCACAAATGAGTATGCTACAGTCTGAGTAGACGTGCATTCTAAGGGCAAAACCAAAGGTATGCCACTGAAATACCAAAATTTGATGAAAGCTATGGAGGGAGTAGCAAATAACAGTTACAAGGAAGGAAGACTACATAAAACAGCATGCATGAGGATCTATGATCCGCAGGTCAAGTTGCCGATACATGTAGAATTCCCAAGGGAAGCCAGGCTTTTGTATCTGCAAGAGTTTCTCATTTTCAGCTCAAAATCACAAAAAGAAAAAGAAGGGAAGGAGAATACTAAGGAAGCATGAGCAACCACCTTCAGTGCGATGACTTCATCTGGATTACTGTCCACATGGGCTTTAAAAACTTGGGCAAAACCACCTTGACCTGCACAGCCCTTGGTCTGGTATTTCTTTCCGCCCTCCACCATCACATAGCAGTATTGGAAAGTTTGTGGAGCGAGTGACATAACAATTGTGTTCTCCTTTTCTAGGAAATGCTGATAAATGTCCTCTAAAGATGACCTATTTAAGTAACTCAACATCAAGTGTGTAAAAAACAACTGGCGTTAATGCAAAGACTTAAGATTGTCGAGAGTGCATTAACTTGTGAAGAAAACAAATAAATAGGCATATCTACAAGTAAGCATGCGAAGATAACAAAGAATAAAAAATTATCGGGAATGACCTATCTCGATAACTTTATTTCTCGACAAATTACGAAGAGAAGATAAGGCCACCTTTCCAGAATATGCTTTAGGACTTGAATAGTATCCCTAAACAAGTAAGCACAAACTATCATGACAAATCTTTAAAATTTTGTTAGAATCAGGAAAGACGATCAGAGAATGTCTCATGTCATAAATCATAAGTTGAGAACTTATCTTCTCCAGCAGGTCTTTCACCGTGGAGGTGGACGAAGGACTGACATAAGTCTCTCCAAGCTTTGTCCGGTCTCCATTATCAGCCTGCAAAAGAAGAGAACCCGTCGTCTCATGTTATGTTAGAATGCACATTATCAACACATTCACAAACAGGAAAAGATGGACCTAATTCGGAGTAATCCTGTGCTTCAAGATTTTCAACACCTTAGAACGGGATAAAAAGTGTGCATGCCATGGAATTTCAATCAACAGGAATGCTAGTAATATTAGCTTAGCAATGCTTGTTGACACTATAGGCACATAGAATCATGGGATAATATTTGCATAAAATAGAAGAATGAAGCCACAGGCAATCAAGGCAGCAATAAGAAGTGTGATAACCCAATACCTCCAGACCAATAACCAAAATTCAAACAAGAAAGGGCTGGATAATTGAACTGCAAAGCCATTAGTGAGGACGACAGCGGTACAATGATAGCTTTAATAGGCAAACCAATCATAAATGATACAACAAGTCACAGCAGTGTAACTCTCAAGCCCACTCCCGAACAGTACATGATTTCACTGATGACTAATACCCTCTTAATATCACTCAAGACAAACTACGAGTAGAACTCATTTTCTTACTTTCCCAGCATAACGTGAAAGGGTTGTTTGTAGTTTATGTATTCCAAACTTTAGAAGCAATACAATGACGAATAAAAGCGGCTACAAGAAAAAGACCAAAAGGAAGAGTTTCGCTTCTTCTCTTCAGTGAGCATTTATGTACAATCCCTAGAACAGTAGGACTCTAGCTACCTAACTCTTCCATGCATGGCCCAACTATTCATGTCGTAGGTTTTGACTCACAATAAAGAGTGTCATGGAAGGGGAGAATGATGAGCAAGGTCTACCTTGGGGTAAAAACCAATCTCACCATAATATACCTGGACACAATAAAGAGTGTCATGGAAGCGATGTTAATTATCGATTAATGATGGCTGGTGCGTGTGTGCAGGTGTGCGCAATACCTTTCGGCTAGCATTTTGAAATAAATAAGAGTAATTTAAAAGAACATCATGAGTAATATCAACAATACATGTGTATTGTGCGCTATAAGACTTGGCTCCCCCTTTGTGAAATGTATGATTCGTGCTGCATATTCCAATTCTAACAAGTTACATGCTCGATTGCTAATTTAACAATAACAGAGTCGCATCATCATCCCATTCAAATGTGGCTGCAGCCAATTTTTTCTGTCCGATTCTTCTCTCATGCAGCTTCCGCGATTAGGGCAAAAAAGGGTGGCAACTTCTTGGGATATTAAATGCGTCACGTTAGATTTTTCATTAGTTTAATGTAAGACTCTAATAATTTGATTTGCAAACAAGTAACAATTTCCACACAACTTTCAGACATGTCGCAAACTTTGGCAACATGAAAGAGTCATTGTCACAATTAATTGGAGATTAGTGTACATGAACGATATAAGGTATTCCCTTTACCAAAAAAAAAAAAAAAAAACGATATAGGGTATTCCTATGATGGCTGGAGTCAAAAAAGGATGGTACCCCGGTTTCAAATGTTCTTGAATGCCCAACATATCAACATGTCAAATACAAGGCTTGAGACTGAAGGATCATCATCTTGTAAGAGCAGCGGCACTGGAGGCTGCAGGAAGCATGGTGACTGCCTTGTTCATTTTCTTGCTCCGCAGCACACGAAGATTTGACGACTTTGCTTTTGTTGTTTCCTTGGAAGACCTGTTCATTAATCAGACAAAACAATGAATCATCGTTGAAATACGATCAGGGTGGAGTTAGATGTGGGTTTAAGATTGGTACTTTTGGGGACAGAAGGGGTTATCAAATTTCGGGATTGGCCTCCCACGGGGAACCTGCGTCCTTCTTAGCTGTTTCAATGCTTTCTCTTCTTCAGTCTGTAAATAGGCATCAGTTTAACACTACCACTCTTAAAAGCTAGTAGAGCCAAGATCAGATTAAAGTATCAAAGACAGTACCATTTTAGCGGCCTCACTCTCCTCTCTGTATCTCTTATACATTGCCTCTCTCTCTCTCTCTCTCTCTCTCTGAACTGGGGAGGAACTTAACGAGTGAGCACAAGCCGAGAGATAATTCTTAGAGTACACTATAATTGGAAGGAGGTTACCTTATGATCAAATTCTGCTCTATCCACGGCCCGGTGATCTACATGGAGATTAAACTCCTGAACTTGTGTGAGAGGTTTGCGGGCTTTCTCAGGAAGTGGAATCGGATCCCTCCTGTGAGATCCAGCATAAATAAATTAAGTCACACTGCAAACAATCTACAGGCAATAAAAGACAGAATGAGAAACATTCATATTGTTGCCTGCTCTTTTAAAATCGGCTGTGCCTTGAAAATCCTCATCCGGGCCTCCTCTTTCTCCTTTCTTTTTCTTTCTTCCATTTCTCGCTGCATTTCCTCTTCATGCCTCACAAGACTTCCAGTTGGATGGGTTCGGGTTCGGTGTAATGCCTGGGCTCTGGCTTTGGAGGATGATAGCTATTATTTTCCTGTTTCTTTCTGATAAACAAAGAAAAACAAAGACAGCATCCACACCACAGGGTAATCTGTTGTATAACGGTATGGATTAGCTTTGGGAATCCTGGCTCTTTCCTCTTCCAACTGCTTTTTGCATATATTCCGTCACAAATTTTCTTTCTTTCTCAGCTCCCCTTTCCTGAACTTGAAGGGGAATGCAAAAATACATTTAAGAAAACTAATTGTGCAATTAGATTTTAACTTTATCTTGGATAGGCAACTTTTACGTGCCTCTTTAAGGAGATGGAAAGAATTAGGGGCCGTGTTTCTCGGAATTGAGTTCTCTTGTCGAGGTTCCGAGTTCAATGAAAGCTGGAGAATTAGATAACAATTCAATAGAATTCATTAAACGCTTGAAGATAAGTGCTTCTATTAGCTATGTGAAGACAATGAAAGAAAGGTACCTTGTCAAATAAATCAAAAACTGCAGTAGGTTGAGGAAACCGTTCATCTGTTGCAAAGGGGAACTCTTGGGGTTGGGTTACATGCCTCTTCGTATTACAGAAAATCCCCAAGTTCCGTTTACTATAAAAAAAATCTGCAGCACAACTCATCTGCATTACCAAAACTAAATGGAGAGCGAGAAAATATCAGCAGCAATCTCTAAACAGATGTCAAACCTTCATATTCAGAGGCCTTGCTTTAAATTTGGAAGCCTTTTCAAGTTCCCCCTGCCCTAGTTCAAAGGAACATTTCACTTGTGGTGGGCGGGCCCTCAAGGATGTTTGAAGGGTTGGAGCTTTAGGTTCGGTTAGATGCAATTTCCACTGGTGATTCTGTGGCAGCACAGTTGGAGAAACTGTTAATAGATACCTTGACAAACACGACAAGAGCAGACAAAAAGAAATGTGTCCCTCTGTACCGAATGAGATTTTTCTGTGGAGGCGATGCAAGCCGATTCTGCATTGTTATCAGCCCTTGACGTCGTCTCAAAATGGAACTCCTTCAATTAATGTGAAAGATAGTTTAGTTCCGGAATGAAATACTCTTAAATCCATTCTAGCTGCACCTAACTTGAATTTCCTTGAAACTCTGGTGGCTTAGGTGTACTTTCTCTGTAAAACTGCTAATGCTGGAGCTTCCAAAATCTATAGCAAACGGAAGGAAAAATTAGCAATTAACTTTGGTTTTGATAAATTGATTTACTATAATATGGTGGAAAGAAATAGGAGGGAGAAATTTACCTTCTTGTTCAATGGCCTAGCTTTCAATTTTAGAATTTTAGCCATCATCTCTTTCTCAAGCTCCGCAGCACTCTGACCGTACAGATACGCTGTGCTGTTTCAAGCTCAGGCTCCTTGGGCCTCGTAAGTGTGAGTTTAGTAGGTTATCTCTGTATAATTAAAGCACCCATATCCCGAGGTTTACGATGTAGAGAAATTGGAAAAAAGAGAAAACGAAAGGGACCTGTTTCCGAGAGCAAAAAGTTCATTAGAGAGTGTACAAAAAAGAAACCTACAGAAATTAGCTTACGTGTGAAATAGAACTTACTAAGATGCGATAACGACAAGTCTCTCATACAGGATTGGAACTTCTTCATCATTTCTGCCGTTGATATGAACTGTGCCACTGTTTCCGTAACGTAAACCTTTCAAAATAAACTGACTAGTAAGCATTACCTAGACAGGTCACAGAGATGGAAAATGAAATGCAGCGGTGAATGCAAACCTTGCTATCTTCTTTCAGCCTTATTGGCTGCTGGACTGCATACACTGTGGCAAAATTTGGATTTGTAAGGCAAAATTTGCGGTTTGACATTTAAGATCTGGACTGGCACGACCACGAGCCGCCGTGACGATGGAGGGGTGGCTCGGCCATGGACGGGGCCGACCACGAGCCAACCGCGGGCGACGACAGAGGAAGACGGAGGCGACCACAAGCACGACGGAGGGGACAATGGCAGTCCACGAGCCGTCGTTGGTCGCGACGGGACTTCCAGATCTGCAACCATGGCTCCAGCGACAGCGGCTCGTCCATGGCTGCGAGCGGCGGTGGTTGAGTTCCAGATCTGCAACTCCGTCGCTATGGACGGCCATGTCTCGAGATCTAGAGAAATATGAGACGGAGAAAACAGAGGAATCCGGCCACGCTCCACTTGGATATTGCGTGGGTCAGCCTAATCAAGGCGCCGGTGACACCGCCGCGGGGGGCGGGGGGCGGGGGGCGGAGGGCTGTGGACTAAAGAGGAAGAAGGGAGGGCTGAAGGGAGGAGATTTTTTTAATTGTTTTACTTCGATTTCACGTCAACCGTTCACGTGGGGTCATTAGACACATCTCAATATGCTGACGTGGCGATATCAAACCACTCCATATTTTCTCGACTCAAACAGGATAAGCAGTTTCGTGTCCTCGGAGGGACTGGAAATCTAGGGTTTCTGCGAAAGCCGAAACGGGAGCTGAATTTTGACAGCGTCTATGGATTCTCCATCTCCAAAGAGGCGGCGCTCTGAATCCGAACCCGAATCTGACGATAAGGTAACGTATTCTCCTTGTAAAGTTTCGTTTTAAGCGTGGTTCTGGTTGGAAGAAGACACCTCTCTGCCTCTCTGCGTCGAGTTTTTGTATGTTTGTCGTTGAATTTTTCCTGCTTCCTGTTTTCCCTGCATCTTGTCCCCAGAATTTTTTTCTTTTTCTCTTTTTAATTTTGCTTTGGGCGAAACTCAATCCAGGATCCGATCAGCTGTTTGCCCGATCAAGTTATAGACCGTATATTATCTCTATTGACATCTAGAGAAGCACAAGCGACTTGTGTTCTTTCCCGGAGATGGAGGCACTTGTATAATTCTCTTCTCACCGACCTTGATTTCGACTGGTTGGACTTATTGGAGAAGTTGCGAGATGACCCCGAGCAAGCGGAAAAGGAGAGGGCGAGATATGTGGAATGGGTGGACAATGTCGTGCATCGTCAAAGTGGAAAAGAGCACTCTCTACGAAGATTCGCGTTACGTTTTGACCTGAATATCTCATATAAGTCTCGCATCGATCGCTGGATTAGGTTTGCTTTGGCAAAACAAGTTAAAGTGCTTGAACTAAATTTCATGCCCGCGTGTTATGGGGATTTTAAGCCTGATTGTGACCCTAATCGCTTGCCGTATGTCTTAGGGCGTGAGATACTTATAGATGCTGATGTAGGGTGTTCGCGGCGAGCTTCAGGTCTCGGCGACTTTGGCTTGAGCCCTTCCATTTCTTGGCACGTTGGCTGTAGGTATCTTGAACAGCTCTCCTTATTTCGAGTAAGTGTGGAGGGAGAACTCATTGAGCAATTGCTTGCCACTTGTCCAGTATTAGAGAAATTGGTTTTGGAATTTGCTCGTGCTTTGAGATGGTTTAGAGTTTCTGGCCAATCACTGAAGTTGAAATACTTGTGCATAAGATTTTGTGAGGATCTTCAATCCGTCAAGATTTACGACACGAATCTAGTGTCCTTCACTTACAAAGGATTTGAACAACAAATTCGATGGTGTTTGGACAAGGTCCCCCAGCTGTCTGAGGTGTCCATTGAAGGATTTGGTGCGGAACGAGTGGATGAGATCATGTCTCGGCTTTCAAGACATTCTTGTCTGCAGATCATGAAACTTTACTTTGCCATGCCATTCCCTGTGAGGGCATCGACTGATCTTTCCTAAGGTTTCGTAAGTTATCTCTTTATCACAATCTGTGCCCCCTTTGATTCTCTATCTCTCTCTAATATGCAGGAAAGGCTACGGCTTCATCTACGTCAATTGCCTAAATTTACAAGCGTCAAGCAATTGGAACTGAGATTTGAGGGATATGGAGATTCGAGTCTACTTCCATTGACTCCCCTGATCGAGGCATTTCCCTGCTTGCAGAGTTTCGTATTAGAGGTGGGTTTTCGGGCCTTGTTCAAGTCTTTGTCTATTTAGGCATTAAATTGCTGCAGTAGGATCGAATTTAATGAACCAAGCCACTATTGAATCCTCTTCGAGTCTCTCTCACTAGTGAGTTGGTGCGACGTCTTGTGACTAGTATCTACTAGATGTGACCATCCACACAGACATACTCTAATTTGCAAGTTCTTTCTTCTACGGGCATTCTCCAATGCAACGATATATTGTGTTGATTACTCATATGCGGCATTCTTCTTTTGCCACAGTTGATGTACCCAATGGACATGCTGTGCAAGCAGAGAGAACTGAAAAGAGTTGTTGGCCCTCCCCATCGATACCTAAAGGTGGTGGAATTTTATAATTATTATGGTCGATCTTGTGATCTCGAACTAGTGAATTATTTTATCGAGAATGCCATTGCTCTAGAGAAGTTAGTGGTAAATCCCTGTGAAGAAGAATATATCACGGGCGGGGTGAAAAAGTGAAGGAACCTAGAGAACGTGCTCTGCAACAGCTCAAGGGAAACTTGCCTCCTAGAATTGAGCTCGTGATTAATTAACGAAGCCAGAACATCTTTCATGCAGCATCCACAGGCTGTTATGGATGGCTTTGATTCTGCAACCTAATCCTCTTCCCCTCTTTAAAGTTATTTTTTCGACTGCGGATATATGTTTGTTTATTAATTATTTGTTGCTCCTGATTTATAAATTATGTAATGGCTCTTCTGCTTTTTTACCTAATATGGGAAGCAGCAAGACCATGGATGATGGATGTTTCTGATTTTTGGCTTAACTTCCTCGTGTCTTCCCCTTTTTATTGATGATTAAAAGCAGGAGAGAATGGATTTATCTAGTTATGGTCTAGATAATGTAACTTGAAAGCAAATATTGTTGTGTGCCTATATGAAAGTGCAAGTCACTCGGTACAAACATTCGCCTGATCATGCTACAATGCTGTGCCTGGATTGACGTGGGATGTCCCTCAGCCATTGTGACGGGCTATAGGGGTCGCACATGAGTACTAATGCGTGGTTAAAAATTACCGCCCTGTCTATACAAAGTTCTTCGTGCAGGTGAGTTACTACTGCATATTATGCCAAATTACTACGTAATTACGACCTTATTACATTGAAGATGCACACGAGTAAATGCTACGGGTATGGACATCAAGTATACCCATATAGCGTGTAAGATGGATCACTTCAGACATCAAATCCATTAACCATGTGATAACTTCTGCGGGTCTAGAATGGTACCGTACTTGCAACATAGCATGTAAATAATTGTATATAGCTAACAAGTTAAAAGGATAAATTAAAAGCTTGAGTATCCAGTCTTGCTAACATGACACAAAGTACTATTTATAACCGCAGCATCAAAGTCAAAAGACAGGCTGATGCGGTTGTTCTTGAAATGTCACCCAAATTTGATTAGTAAAAGGCTTGGGAATATGGTCACGAGTACCCGGTCTTATAGGGGAGTTTGGTCCATTTTTGGGGACAATTCTTACGTACTTTCAGATTTCCCTGAGCTTATCTCCTTTTTTTCTTGGCAACCCGGTGAGCTCTCCAAACGGTAGGGCTCTCCAGTTGTGTTGGCGAAGGATAAATGAAGATAGAACATGCAAAAATAGGATTGTCACATTGAGTAGATGTTAATCAAATGATTTCACAACTCCTTGCTCATATGACAAGACATAAATAGGATTCAACAATGGTTTGGCCTATGTTATTACCATAACCTATGTCTACTGGCTAAATAGAAGAAGATTTAATGAGGTCTGAAGATTCACTTCTAACACAAAACCTGAGAGTAGGGACATGCCTGAATCACGAGTCAGCAGAAGTAGACTTAAATCTTTCCATCCAACAATTTACAGCCAATTGCTTGGCATTTGTAAATTCTGGTGATTGATGATTCCATGGTCCTCTCTTGCAACCAGGGTTAGGTTACATTTCAATCCATCAACCAGTTCCAAATAAGCAAAAGTAAAGTTTTCTCAAAGTAGGATAATTTCTGCATAATGGGTTCTTCAACCATATATGAACATCATAAAACTAACTATAGGATCATCATCACTCCCCTCAACGCACCGGAGGAAGCTCATGCAACTCCCTGTATAACCAAGACAACTATTTAAGAACAAATAAAACTCTAAAAAGACACATTTAAATGCGAAATTCAATGAAAAACCTACTTGAATCCATGTTTTAGGAGAGCGCACCCCATCTCCCAAGCAAGGAACATGTCGTGACACGTACTCCTTATTCTGAGCATGCTTGCCAAGCCTATTGACTCGGTCATTCCTGCCTTTGGCCTCTTCTAACTCCTTGAGGGCCCTCTCTAGCGGGAAGGCGAGTAATGGCCGGAAGTCGAGTTCACATGACATGATGAGAGAACTGGTTTGCAAAAAGGAAGAGAGAAGAGTGATATGGAGAAGAGAAAATGATCGTATCCAAAAAGAAATGTCACTAGGAGCAAGAATCGATGGTTGTACGATAAGTGTCGGTTTATAACGAATTTTATGTTTTAAAGGGCAGTCATGGAGTATGATAACTGAAATCAGACTTTGGGAAGGCTGTATTGTTTTAATCAAGGTTCTCTTGTAATATTTGTTTCTTTAATCAGATACCATTTTACTATATTCATCCTATTGAAACTAACAATAAAAATCGTACTGCTAGCATTCTTAAAACCACTTCAATGCATAGCACAAACAATGCTGAATTCGGTGGAATGCTCTGAATACGACACAACATTGATCAACTGCCATAAGCCTCTACACCTCCCCAATTCACATATCAACAAGATCAAGGGTCTGGTAGAGTCAAGCAAGTGCAATAAAGAACAGACGATAATAACAGAGCAGTCTATATTGACTATCCAGAAAAAGAAAAAAAAAATAGAGAGCGAGAAATAAACCAATCAGTGCAATCGCCTCTACAATCTACGATCGTCATCAGCATGCAGCCAAAATCACCCAAATTGTCACAGAAATGGAAACCAAATGCCTGTCCACACAAGTTAAAGCGTCTATTCTAAGAGTGATTGTCAGTATTTCGTTCGCCATTTGATCACCAAAGAGACCATGTATCGCCTGTTCATTCCATGCATTTTCCTCTCCGTTAATCTTAGCTTGAATATCTATTTATCAGTGAATATTGCTGGAATTTGGGTGTAAATTAGTACATTTCTAAATAAAAGATGTACTCGCATAATCTTTTAGTAGGATGTAAATATTTTTATAAGCAAGTACACTAAAAGTCCTAAAACTTGTTATGAAAGTGTAATCGAGTTCTAAAACTTTTACAAAATGCAATTAAGTCATAAAACTCGTTAGCATTTTCCATTTTTCAAGTTGAACGAAATTAATTGAATGACTTGATTATACCAACTTGACAAGTTTTAGAACTCAATTACACTTTCGTTACAAGTTTTATTATTTACTTACACTTTTTGAAAGTTTTAAGACTTTTAGTGCACTCATCCCATAAGCCACTGGCAAGAGCTTGCAAGCCCTCATAGGACTGGAAGCCTCAGAACTCAAGTTTTTTCTCACAAAAAAAATGTTTTCATTGGGAGTTCTTATTTTGAAAGATCTATCTTCGTGTTCACTGTAGTCACTGACGACATCCGAGGCTTGCTTGTTGACAAAGACCTTTTGGTATAATCCTCCCCGCTTATTCACGGACGAAGTTGAAGAGTATTTGCCTTTTGTGCTTATAAATTCAGTCAATATAATTGGGATTCAATATTGGACCCACTTGATTAAAAAATTTAGAAACGAACGGTGTAGCTACATCTAGTGCAACCAAATTTCAATTTCATCGAAAGAGGAAGGGTATGGTCTCTAACTTCTTAGACCATGTACTATAGAGTATTTCGTCATCGAATATCTAATTTGTCATTCTATTTTTCTTCACATCGGCATTTGGGTGGCCTAAACCCAAGATTAATCTTCCGATGCGAGCGAGTGGTACTTGAAAATTGGCTAGCAAATTGCTGGTTGCAATGGTCTGTGCCTTTGTGTTTCATAACTTTGTTTTGCTCAATTATTATAAAGCTGGAACGACCAACAATTTTAAGGCAAATAAAAAAGAAGAAATGGTTCAAACAGCCACATTTCAATGTATGTGACTTGGGTATCGGCCTAATTTGATGAAACTCAAGACTTCAGTCAGTCTTTTACGATCCCAATCGACACTGTGTCGATTATTTTTCTTCTTAAACATTTGATTCATCCATAGTAAAATCGCCTTTTTAATATGTACATTACAGCGGATTTTTGGTTCCTACATCCTTGAAAGGCTAGAAAGAAAAAGTAGGAGTTCTATTTTAAACTCAATCTGTTTCCGCAACATTTATCATGGAAGAAATTAAATACTCGCAAATCTTCAGGAGATGAAGAAGCTTAGATTGAGTTAATGTCATGAACTTTTAGTGGTTGATTTGGGAAGAAATCTATTTCGACACGACTATCCCTTTTTAGGGAGGGAGTTTCTCTACATCATCTTGAATCATGAAACATGGAATTCACATGACCTCGATGAGTTACTGCAGATCATTTAATTAGTACACTTTTCGCATAATAAAACCGGCTTGAATCATGAAACATGGAATTCACATGACCTTGATGAGTTACTGCAGATCATTTAATTAGTACACTTTTCGCATAATAAAACCGGCTTGAATCATGAAACATGGAATTCACATGACCTCGATGAGTTACTGCAGATCATTTAATTAGTACACTTTTCGCATAATAAAACCGGCGAGGTTGAAGTAGGCCAAACTTTCTATGCATGAATGTGAAGATCACTTTCTCCGGAACAAATTAACCTTCACCTATGCCTCCTATAGTGCGTTTGGTCGGTCTTTTGAAGAAAGTTTTTGAGGAAATGCAAAGGCCTTTAGCCTAAGTGGAGCATAGTCCAAACTCTGCTTGTGGTACTCTCAGCCGTGGCTTCTAGGCCCCCTACTTGCAAGTATGTGGACGTGTACTTCCCTAATCGCTTGGATTTTCCCGTGGGGAATTACTTCCTCCCACCTTGAGAATGCTATAGAAGTGTCGGGGCACTCAATTACCTGGCGAATCACTTGATGGGTCCTCGTGTAATATGCCAATGCATCAAGGCCATGGCGACAAGAACGAGGCTCCACTACTAGCCTCCCAAATTGTGGCTCTCCCTAATTACAATGTCACACACCTCAGCTTCCTTATTTCCTCCGGCATAGTCATTATATTTGACAAAGTCCATGAGTGCTTCAAAATCCACAAAAGGGGTATCCAAGTTGATCAAGCTGCACGCTGAGGATCTTTATCTAAGTCAGATTTTTCACATGAATTTCAGAGGTGCTTTAACGGTAAAGACTTGATTTTATCACCCTGAATTTAAGTTTACCTCAGATCATTTAAGCCAAAATATGCAACATGGGTAATACATGACAGTAATATAAATGACAAGACTATCTAAGATATAAACATGGTACTAGTACCGACCGACCGAGGTGATGATCGGAAACTCCGAGGTATTTCTTGGATACACATGACAGGCAAGACTCAACTCCAGCCAAACAAGAGAAAGCAATGTGGCTTGAAGGGCAAAATATTATTTTGGAAAATAAAAAATTTCACCATATTCGGGGTTTGAAGAGCACAGTTTCTAGTTATCAAAATTATTGCTAGCATGCTATTTAGGACTCCTAGTAGTTCCCGGCTTGCTACAAGTCGTCGGGCCCAGCAGCATTCACAATCTCAACATCCTCGTCGTACTCCTCAGCAACATCCTCAAGTTCAACATCCTGATCCGCATCAGCAGCCCCTCATTCACCACCCCCTTTCACCACCCCTCATTCCCCGGATTCCCATTTGGACCATTTGCCACCTGATTCTCATCAGCATTCACCACCCCATTCCCAGCAACAGGCCCCCTTAGGGCCATTCAACTCATTTGCAGCCCCAACAGCAGGTAGCTCATCCAGAAAGAAGTACTCTCTGCTTACGAAATAAGTAAAACATACTTAAAGGAGTGTGCACAAATCACAATCGGAAAGCACAAAACGAAAAACAACTCACTGCAAATCTCCATCGATTATCGTGCGCCTCATATCCAATTATCGTGTGCCTCATATCCGCTTCCACGTCTTGAGAGCTGCGCACTATTCGTGCGCCCTAAGGTTGCCACGCTCCTCCAAATGCCGCTTCACAATAACTGTGAAAGCTTGCGCTTGCGAAGAGTAAAAATTCCTCCTGGCGCAATTCTTCCAATAACAAATCCATATTCACTTGTGCCCCACGAAGATTTTCTCGCGTGCCATTTGTGTTGGCCATCCTCTGTGCTGTCGGGAGGATTCCTTGCACCATTTCATAGTGTTCTGTTTCCGCTACTATCAGTGCCCTCAAAGCATGCTCAAGACGAAAAGCCAAAGGCATAGTCATCCCTGAGAAGAGAGATGGAGAAATGGTGACGGCTGAAGAAGACGAGAGAAATGGAACTGAATTAAGAGAATTGCAATCTCAAAATTAAAGCAGTAGTTTGCTCAGCAAAAACACACACAAGAAATGCAAGGAAAAAATATTGAGCATTATAAATATGATAGAAAACCACAATTTCAAGCTTAAGAGCAACATAAATTATAAGATGCTTTTACTTGGAGTCCGCCCATATTTTATTCCATGCCTGAGAACTTATTAGACAAGTCAAACATAGAAAAATCAGCAAGATATGGAAGCGGTTGTCAAAGGACATTGCATTCTGACATATGCATTACACTGGCTTCCTCTCTTGAAATAACCTTAATTAGCATAGAGAAAGGTCATATGAACCTGGTCCTAGAACAAACTCTCAAAATAAAACAGACATTGCAACATCATTTCTATCTTTAAGAACATAAGCTGCACACAAGCTGCCATAGAGATAATGTAAGAGGAAAAGGGAAACTTGAAGCAACTCAAGACTGATGAAAATGGGTTATCCCAAAAGCACAAAAACCTTGTCCAAAAAGAGTTTGTAGATTAACCAGAAATTTAAGCAAATTTCTAATTTCATAAGTCAGCCTACGGAGAACCAACGAGGTATAATCCTTTTTCCCACAGGAAAAAGAGCATTCAATTTCAAATTTAACCGTCAATGACAAGGATCATAACCACCACACAAACCTCATCCCCACATCACGAGGAACGATTGATAGAAACAGACTCTGAAATACATCAGCAACTCAATTACCCCGGCGAAATTCAACACGAAACTCCGAGATCTAACCATACCAAAAAGAGAAAAAAAAAACACAGAGCTCCACGCTCCCCAATCACCAAAGCCCATCATCCACCATAGATCCGAGGTCTCCTCGATCAGCAGCTCGCGAAGCCGATCTCGAAAGCGCCGGCGAAACCAACCGAAATCGAGCCAACAAAAACTTCAAAACGCGACAACAAAGAGCCCTCACCTCGTCAAGAGGAGGCGAGATCGGCGACCAGCTCCGGCGGACGGCCGGTATAAGGCGAAGGAGAGCGACAGCGGCGGCACGCGAGAGGAAGAAGAAGGATCAGGAGCCTCGAACGCGGAGCTTCGCCTACCGTCGAGCTCCAAATCTCCCAATTCCGTCCCCTCCCCATTTTGTAGTTTAACCGTTTATTGTTTCTTAGCTGGACCGTGATTGAATTAGGAGGGTCATCTCTCATTCCGTTTCTCTTGCAATTTTTTAGCCTTTGGAGGCCGAGAAAAACAAAAATGGGCCAGCCCCCATTTTACTTGGAGGAACTGTGACACTTCTGGCTATAATCTGAGTTTTGCATGTCAAAGTTCTCAAAAGCTAGTGTTTCCAAACTTAAATAAGTATGTCACTATTTATATCAATCTACATGTCTCCCTATTGTTTTGAAGTAGGGTGACTTGGGCATTTGGACCATTATTACTCTCCGAACTTTTGATATAAGTTGATTTAGTCCCCCTAAATCATATGAAAATATACAATGTTATCCTCCTATTAATTTGTATTAGAATTTAAGACCGAGAATGACCTTCGGTGACCACTTCTTTTGTCTTGACGAAATCACGATAGGCTCACGCTTTGTGAATTCCAAGAACGAAAATGTCGAAGTGATAATTTCAAGGATGTAGGAAATAAAAATATTATCTAGTACTCCCAGGGCAAGGCATTTGCTCACTAGACCCAAAAATGTTTTTTAATTGCGTAACCTTTTAACATTAATAATAATAACATTCTAATCTTAGAAGATATCCACGCACCAAAAAAATAAAATAAATTATAATTTAGATCAAATTTTCAAGTTGTTCTCAATTTTTGATTTTTTTTAATAAATAAAATCAGATTTAAGGTAAAGTATTGTCAACCTTATAACAGAAGAGGAGTAATTACACTCGAACTAAGCAAAAAGATTCAAGAGTATTTGTATAATTCTCAAGCTAAGGCAGCCACAATCTCACGGGTCAATCTCGAAAGACGGGTTCTTAGAAGGATCATCTAGGACCAGATAATTCTTCTTCCCTTGGACAAGAAGTACAGTCGCTCGAACTTGAGAGGCTATTTGGGCCAGATAATTCGTCCTCAGGTTGATACTCCTCCCATCTTTTCTCCAAGCTAATAATTCCTTCAAGATATAGGACTGCTTCAGCCATAAAAGGTCGTTTTACTGGGGTGGAATTGCGTGCAAAGCAAAGCCAGGCGAATGGTTCTCTCGACTTCGCTCTCGTTATAGCCACACGGCATATCAGAATCGACTAGCCTTTCCAACTGTTCCTTCTCTGAAAGGGCATGTGCCCACTGAGGCAGCCCCAGTTCATTTCCGTCGAGGCAGGTCGTTTCCCAAGCTCTCCGACCGCTTATGAGCTCAAGAAGCGTCACGCCAAACCCATAAACATCGCTTTCTTTCTTGAGTTTCTTCCGAAAGCGCTCTGATCGATGTAACAAAGTGTTCCAGTTGTACAGATCGATAAAATAAGCGTTTTCACCGTTGGGTTCTCCTTCGGAAACAGCCTTGTCTTTGTACTCGTCCATGAACAAGGCCAACCCAAAATCTCCAATACGGACCTCAAAATTCTCAGTCAACAGTATATTATCGGGTTTAATGTCCCTGTGAATTATCCTCAGATCATGCAAATGGGAGATCCCTCTCCCAACTCCAATTGCTATCTTTTTCCTGGTGGGCCAATCAAGGGGGCTCGCCTCTGTTGACTGTCCTCTTAAAAGGGAGTCTAGGCTTCCGTTCACCATGAAAGGGTACACGAGAGCATATTCTCCATGTTCCGATGACGAGCAAAAGCCGCGAAGCGGAAGCAGATTCCGATGCCAGATCATGGTCCCCACTTTTACTTCAGCACGCGGTGTCAATCCTTGACAGGTATGTGTAACGAGTCTTTTAATCGCCACTCTGGAGCCGTCCCCCAGGACTCCTTCGTACACACAACCGTACCCACCCTGACCCACCTTCTTTGTTTCGCTGAAGTTGTTGGTAGCGACCTTCAGCTCGCGGAAAGTAAACCTTTTAAGGCGTCCTTCCTCTGGACATTGGAGGGATTCGCTCGGTATCCAGCAACCAAACTTGGAAGCTGAATTGGCCAAGCGCAGAGAAGCACCGGCAGCAACACGGTAGGATGTTACAGCTTTGATGAAACTGCAGCCAGCAGGATTAAGCGGCAGACAAATTGTTGATGACTGAGAAGGAGGTGGCGAACACAGATTGAAATCGGGAGGATCTTCAGTGAGATTGAAGGTTGAAAACTCAAAGACCATGGTTCTTTCCTCTTCTGAAACACCACACTCCTCGGAAATGAAGCTCGGATTGCTCGAATTTATCTTTTCACGAACGGGAACAGGAGGAAGGAAGAAGAGTTTTTTGTTGCAGAGGTGAGCCTGAGCTGAGTCTGGAGATTCAGACTTATAAATTTTTGTTGTCTGTCATGCCTGGTGCACGCATCTGATCTTGTCAAAGCCAGTGAAAAAAAGCCTAGTGGTTTCAACACGTTTTGTGGGGTATCATAGTCGTCTTCGTCACTTCTCATTCTCCCCGGAGCAGTTTACCCTTCTGATACGTCAAGCTTTATTGGGAAAGTCAGTCCAACTTCTAGATTTTCTGTGCTGTGTCTGAATGCAATTCATCCTCTTTCCTCAGCTGACACCAACACCAGCCGCTATTGAGGTGAATTATAAGCCCGGTCTAGCAAAGGTATTAATAGACTTCACCTGGTAGAAAAGAACCGGAGAAGAGGTGTAGGGAATTACATTCCTTTGTTCCAACCAATGACTTCCGCCTCGAAAATGAAAGATAAAAGTTTTACCTTTAGTCCCTGCCGTTGACCGCTTTTCTTAATCAAATCCTTGCACCTTTGACTCGTCGAATCAAAGTTGTTGACCATACACAAATTCATTATCAAGCCTTTATTACGTTGATTCTGACCAATTAGTCTCGCTAGTACGGACATATTATTCATTATGAACCCAGAAAATTGCTCCAAGAAGGAATTGATTTGAACGAGTTGACCACTTCATATGAGGAAACCTACCACTACCTGCATTTCGATAAAAGCTTTAGTCGTTCTGAATTACCATGGGAACTTTTGCATTTAGTCAATGAATCCTAGCTTATCTCATCGATTTTCCCTTCAAATGTAATCTGATTGTTTGTTTTTTACCTCAGATCAATCTAGCCTAACAGGCTGCTTTTGGAAACAGGTTGAACTACGACATCTTGGTGATTTAGAACATGTTTTCAGACCAGGCAAAATCATGGGGTGCGTAGCCAAAGAAAACATACAAAATGTCTTGTTGTTTAACAACCAAAGAGTCGACAAACGAATGTAAGTGGAAAAGCACAAAAGCAGCACAATCAACATACAGGTTACGATATAAGTCATGTAATTCTCAGAATTAGGACACTCTTATCAGTGATTCTTCAGCTAAGCAACAACTCCACAGAACGATTAACTGGGATGTGTTATTAAGAATTCATCGTGACAGAGACAAGAACCAGAGTCCGCCATATCCATGTCAAATTTTGGGCATAATAGCATCGTTTTGGTACTGCTCCCATCTCTACACCAAGTTAATAGCCCCTTCAAGAATTTGGACGACTACCGACATATTAGGTCTCCTTTCTGGGTCGAGCTGCATGCAAAGTAGAGCTAGCTGGATTGTTTTCTCGGTTTCGCTTTCCCTGTGCCCCGCTTCGTATGTCACTATCAACTAGCCTTTCCAAGTCTTTTTCTTTGAAAAGCATGCCTGCCCATTCAGGTAGAGGCAGCCCCCAAGGACTGTTCTATCTTTGCGCACTTCAACCCCTGATGAGTTCGAGAAGGGTCACGCCAAAACTATAGACGTCACTCTTCACCGAGCTCAATTCACTCCTGGAGTACTCTGGATCAAGACAACTGTCCGCCCTGCCAAGTCGGGTGCTAAGAAAGCTGAGGGTAAAGAAGCTGGCTTCCTTGGAAACATCCTTCTCTTCATCCTTGTCCATGAAAATGACCATCCTGAAATCGCCAATACGAGCCTCAAAGTTCTTGCCCAGCAGCATCTTATGGGGCTTGATGTCCCAATGGATTACACTGTGATCGTGCAGATGGGAAGTTGCTCTCGCAACTCCAAAAGCTGTCTCCTTCCTGTTGGGCTAATGAAGGGGAAGCGTCACAAACATGTACTCTTTCAATTCCGATGACGAGCAAAAGCCGAGGGTATCTTTCCCAATTTCACTCCTGCATGTAACCCTCTCATTTCCAAATGGGAACGCTTGGCGATTCTTTTTACAGCCAATCGAGAGCCATCTGCCTGCAATCTTTTCGTCGCTTAAGTGGCAGGTAGCTGCCTGTAGTTCATGGAAAGACCTTTTAAGGCGTCCTTGGCAAAGCTTCAGATCAGAACGAGGGAACTGGAGAGATTCACTTGGCCTACAACGTGAACAACCAGAGTCGGAAGCCTGAATTTGAAGACGACTTATTCCCAGAAATGACATCAAAGGATCAATATATCTAAACTAATTGAACTATCCCGCTGCTTCTCTTCCTTTTTCTTTGGGCAAAAGCATCCTGTCCCTCTGCGTTGAGACTTACACAATGGGATCCGCACCTCTCAAATGCTTGATACACGTTCTGAAATCTTTTGCCTGGCCTTCTGTTTATGAATGAAATGCTTGCCAAATGGATGTGGCAAACCAGGACGCCACCCTTCGCCAAGGAATCCACATTTTGATCTGACCAAATAAATAATCTTGACGCAGTCTCTTAAACAAATTCTGATCTCGAAATCTCAGAATTAGGGTTCCCTGTCCTCTTGCGCCAAAATTTCTTGACAAAGCAGGAGAAATCAGACCCATGGACATCTGTTTCTGCAAAGCAGAGAACCAACCGGTGGACGTGTCGAATGGCTTATGGGATTTGGTCTGGGGCTTCCCTAATGTTCTTAGTTTAGGTTTCAGATGAGACTGCTCGAGGTTTCTTGACGATCTGCAGCTGCAACTTCACACCAGCATTTCCATGACAAATATCGTCCCGTGATTATCGTCGACATGCACGCAGGAAGTTGGAAGAAGCAAATGCGATCGAGTGAAAAATTTGAAGGAAGTAAAGTCGCAGCTCGAGCCATCAGAGAATCGCCAGGAGATGCGCGAGGAAGGTGCGCATGATCGAAGCGTTGAGTGGTGTAATCATCGGAGAAAGAGGCGAGGAAATTCGATGAAGATGGTGAAGTGAATGAGAGAGAAGCTGTAAAATGTGGGTGGGTTTTGACCAAGTCAAAAGAGGGAAAAAGCAAGAAAATAAAGATCATAAAATAAAATGAAGTGTTGAAAAGTCAAAGAAGGGGAAAAGCAAGAAAGGACGTTCGGCTCTTTTCTTTTTAATCGAGGGCTCGCGCAAGGGGCAGGGGAGAGGAAAGAGAGAAAGAGAGGGAAAAAAGAAAAAGAAAGAGGAAGAAAGAAGAGGTCTACTCGCCAAGGATCGATTTTGTAACGTAACGTCCGGTAAGTATTCGCGTCCCCATCCGTCCGATCGGAGTAGCTTTTGGAGCTTGGTCGTATATTTGAAGTATTGTGAAAATTGAGCCATGAAGTCTAATTTGCGAGTCATGAAGCTTTAGGATTTCGAGGAAATTGTCGATTATGGCGTCATGGAGTTGTAAGCTTTGTTGAGAGTTGTTTTCGAGCTACGGTTTAGTTGGAGAAAATTTTTAGGATTTTATGTTCAAGTTTCACGTTGCGAACGGCTTAAATAATCGCTTCGGGTGAGCGATTTGTTAACGGTATGAGTTGTCTTATTAGCGTTTAGGCATAATTTAGTCGTTTCATAATCGAGGTAGTTTTCACTTGATTTTGACATCGATTCTTGTTTAATTATTAGAATTACGAGATCATTGGCTCATTTAGCTATGCTTTACTTGGTTTGGGCATTTTTAGTTGAATGGTGTTATCCTTCTTTGAATTTGTAGACTCATATTTTGAAAACGAAAAGTGTGAGGTACATTATGTGCACATTGTGAATTGGCTAAAGGGCAAAAATAATGTTCATAGTGTCACAGCCCGATCCTCAAGCGCATGCCCATCCTTCTTTGATCGATAAAATTTTGCGACTTCCTGGACGAGTCGCCAACCCTTTCGTTTTATTGCATATACAAAAGAGAATAATAAATCCCCTAACAAAGAACCATCTCGGGACAGAGAAGCAGGATAACAAATTTACAAACAAACATGCCCTTATTTTCACATAGAGTCACAAGGTCTATGGCGAAAAGACTACAAAGGACTATCTTTCAAAAAGAAGTGTTCCTATCTGACCTACACTTCCGATCACCTCCTCTCGGCTCCAAATTCTCCACTCGACGACCCTGAAAAATTTAAGCCCACGACGGGGTGAGATATAAATCTCAGCAAGTTCGCACACTAAACCCCGATTAAGAGGGAAATACGCCCAGAAGCGTCCTAATCACACAATCACGCATTTAACATAGATGACTTATCTCGCGTCAAGTTCACATTGCAAGTCAGTACAATCAAATACTCGAGCAAACAATTCAATTCAATTTAACCATCAATCAGTCGACTCATTCGACTCCATACAATCGATACCATCCATGAACTTTATTGATTCGGACACTTTTGCTCGCCTAAGCCGAGATAGATATATTCATATATCATTGCTCTCCAAAGCGATGTCTAAAATTTGCTTACTTGAAGCTGCTAGATCAAATAATGCTCATCGAAGCTGCTAATAACATTTGCTCACCGAAGCTGATATCTAAAGTGCTCACCGAAATTGCTAAAGCATTTTTGCTTGCCATTGCTCACCGAAGCTGCTAAAGATCTATAATGGCCATGATACATTACTCCTGGCCAAGGATCTTGTGTTTTGCACATGAATTCCTTAATTACATATCCAACTTGGCCTAATTCCATCGTATTATAGTGTATCTTGATAAAAATACTCGTGTATGGATACACGGTCGACTTGAGCCAAAAATATCATATCTTTAGTTTAGAAAATCTCACTATTTATATGGAGTCTAAAAATATTTTTGGCGTTGTAAACCGACGCCCTGGTAATTTCTAATTAATTACTTAAATTATACAATTTTGGGATAAATTCCCAAAATTACAACTTAAATTCAAATTGCGCAATATAGCGTTCAATTGCATAAATTAACCATATCATTTCAATTAGTATGAAATTCCGGTCACCGGCCATCCCAGCCTAATTTCCGGAAAATAATTAATAAATAAATAAATTTCGAAAATTAATTAAATAAATCAATTTAAATTCTAAAAATATCAACCTAGGCTAAAATCACTAAACTAAATATCGATATGGACCCGAAAAATTCCTAAACCCTTCTAGATAATTAATGCAATTTATCTAAGCCTCACTTAATCTAATCTAACCACCTAACATGCATTATTAAATAATTTAATCTAACTAACCACATAATTCCTAATTAAATTAAACTAAACACCCCTTAGACGTCATTAACCTACTAAGAAGGGTTTAGTACATAAACTTACCGGTTTAAAGCAAAGACTGGTTCACCGCGATGGTGGTCGAATTCCGAATTTTCGACAACGTCAACGGACTTGGACCGAGCCTAAACTTGGCCCATTGAGATTTGTTCTGGATTTGGGCTAGGCCTGCTTCTTGGGCTTCAGGTGGACTTCAAAACTGCGGGCTTTATGGACTAAACTGAGCTTGCTGAATTCTTGGGCTGAACTCGCTGGGCTTCAAAGGCCGGCTTGTGGGCTTCACTAGGCTTGATGTTTCACTGGGCTTCACGGGCTGAACAAGAAAGCCCAAAGGAGCTGCTGGGCTTGACTGAAACTTATATGGGCTGAGCTGATTCCAACCAACTGTGGGCTGGGCTTGCGGCAGGAAATTTATGTGGACCGGTCTTGCGGGCGAAGGAGAGAGGCAACGCGGCTGCCTCGGGTTTGCTGCTGGGAACAAAAACTGGTGGAATCGTGGACTACTGCAGGTGTGTGAGGCGGCGGAGAAGTGGACGAGGAAGCAGCTGGATGAAGACTTCGCTCGGTGGGGATTTCTTCGGTCAATCTTCGGTGGTCTTCAGCTGGGGAAATCTTGACCGAAGAAATGAAGACGCGTGGGAAGAAGACATGGACGGCAGCTTGCTTGAGGCTTCGTTGATTTCAATTAAATAAAACAAGCGAGGGCGGTCAACAAATGAAACTTCGTTGAGGTGAGTGTTGACCAAAGAAGACAAGATTTAGTGGAGATGGCAGAAGGAATTTGGGCAAATGAAAGAAAGGTGAAAGAGAACAACCCATAAGCAGAGAGAGAGATTCGGTTGAGGGGGGCTTCGATGGATGAAAAAAATGAAAAGAACAAAAGCAGAGGAGAGAGAGAATCGAAGATGGCAACGTGTGAAGGGAGGGGCGGCGGTCAAGACGTGCGACGGAAGCCTCGAAGAAGAGAAGACAAAAGTCAATGAACTAATCCAAAAAAATTAATTGCTTGTCCCCCAATTAACCCTCAAACTTATCTCAATGTCTCTCAATTTTTTTTATATTATCTTCACAAATAAACCCAATTTTGAAGCCCACAATTGCTGTCTTCTTCTAGATCCAAATTTCACAAATTTTTGGGACATCAATTTCTTTGACAGATTCCCAAATTTGATGTCCAATTTTGATGTAGAAAAAACCCACATAATTTCTACAAGTCCCTTTCACCAAGTAGCTTGGTTGGCAAGTTAAAAATCCCTTCAATTCGGCCAATCCAAATTTCCGTTCGTTTTTCAAAACGTCCGAAATAATTTTCCGTAAAAATCCTGAAATCACCGAAAATTCTTCGGAGGATGAGTAGACATTCCTAAAATAAGCCGTGATATGACAAAACTTTCAATTTCTGAAATCGGGTTCAAATTCGTGGTTATTTTCAATCCTGCGCGATTTTAGCGTGAATTAACCTCTTGGATAACTTTTAGGAATTTTTGGTGTGATTGACATGTGATCGATTTATCTCAAGTCACAATATACATCTTCAACACATTTGCGACTCTATATTGTCGTGAAAGTCTCAAGATTTCAATTACTAACACAGAGTACCAAAACGACAGAAAAATCAATTTAGTGCCGACCGATAAGAATTTTGAAATCAAGTGGAATCACCCACATTTTGATCACATATTTCAGTCGAATCGACCTATCTCGATCTCGATCGATTTTGACAAATGTCGTAACGACCCTTGCAGATTAACACGGTCAAGCAATCGATTCCTAGTCGAATTCTCAAGTCCATTGCATTTAGATTCATTAATTGCTTCCCCAAATAGTCCAGTTATCTTGTGAATAATCAGCTCAGAAAATAGCATTATAGGCTCGTCGACGAAAGGCCCGATTTATTTAATTGAAAACGAAATCTGAAAATTTAAGCTGTCACACATAGCATATTTGATGTATAACTTTGGATAAGGCATTTACTATTTTTTTATTCATTTGACAATGATTTGATAAATGTGTCATGGAAGGTGTTGTAAAGGTCTAAATATGTGTATTACGTTACAAACTGATTTATGGAATGGGTTCTTTAATGATTTGGAAACATTTAATGAGAAAGATATTTTGAAATATTACTAGCTTGTGAAATGAATTTCGAAATGGTGTGAGAAATATATTGTGGTCTAATGAACGAAGTTGGGAGAGAGGATATATTTTGGGTTTGCAAAATTTTTTTATAAAAGAAATCGCATTGACTTGAGTATGGTTTATAAAAAGTGATTTGATTTGATATGTGAAACCAATTTATGATACGGCGTCTAAAATGGGTTTAGTGAGAGTATTAATCTGTGAAATGCTATATTTTGCTTTGTGAAATCAATCGCGATATGGACTGATAAAAGACTGAGTACTACCCAATAACGTAAATCCATAAGAGTCATCTATAGGACCTTATAGTCAAGACTTAAGTGCTTCACAGTGACTTGAGTTTGTGGGAGCCACTTCTAGGGCTTTGTACTATTGATATACGTTAGTCAATGACTATGTGCTACAACATAACGTAATTTCGTGAGAATCACCTCCAGGATCTTGTACTATTGACATGTGTTGATCAATGGTTAAATGCTACACGATAATGCGAATCTCGTGAGAGCCAATTATAGGGCCTTGTAATACTCAAGGGCTAAGTGTCACGTGATGTCATGAGCCTTGTGAGAGCCACCTCTAAGGCCATGAGATATGATGTGGTATAAGTTTGAAAAATGGAATAAACTATTGATATGAGATATGACGGGTTTGATTATTGAACTAAACCAACGAACCTTATTTTGATATTATGGATGGATGGGAAATTTTGCTTTTGATATAGAAAAACTGAAGTAATATATAACTCATTTTATTCTTGTAAGTTGTTATATTTTAGATTTGCATAAATGAATCATATCTTTAAGTTCTAAGTGTGTAATATGGAGGCTTGACCTTTTTAAAGATATGTACTAGTTACTGAGGTGTGGTTGCTCACTCTTCTCCTTTCCAATTTTTTTAGATTCCTTGATTAGCGATCTATAGAGTAAGAGCGATATCGACGGGGACTTTTGAGAATTGGATTCGAATGGTTAGAGGTTGTGTCCTTTGGATGGAAGGACAACTATGACATTCCCCTTTTATGCTAGGATTCGAGGTGTGATGGAAATAGCTAAGTGAGAGAGATGGAGAAGAAAAAGGCACAGATAAAAAATAAAAAGTAAGATTAAGTCACTGTTATTTTCGCAAAAAATAAATGATTTAAAAAGTATTTTCCTAAAAATTTTCATTTATATTGCTTACAATATGATTATATGAAAAATATTTTCATCATCTATGAAATTGTTTACATATAAATGATTATTGATAATGAAAATAATTTTTATTAACTGATTGTCTTAAGCGGTACAAACGAAAATTTTCAGAAAAATATTATTCAAATTTTTTATTTTTTTTTCAAAACATACAGTGCTTTAATACTAGATAAAAAGAAAAGGTTTGTTTCGTGTGCAATAATACAAAATGCACAATATAAATATTAAAATTTATTCAAGTTGAATACACAATAAAACATTATAATATCAAATCAAAAAGTATAGATCCAGAGTAAGGCGGATTGAACCCAACCCAGCAATTAAACATGTAGTATCACTAATCCAAATTTAATATCTCTTCACCTTAATTGTTTTTTTTTTTTTTTCAGTTCTACTCTAATCTTATTCTAATACTCACTCTCAGACTTTTGCCCTGTCTCCTTGTAGGGTGTGGGAGTCGAAACCCACTCCTGAAATGAAATCGTCCCCACCCCAATCCCCCCTGAGAATGTGAGAATTTGAACCCCCCACCTCCCTCTTCCAAGTTGGAAGAGTGGCCACTGGGGCGAACCCCCAGTGGTTCTCTTCACCTTAATTGGAAAGAGTGAAAATCTCCCCTCACCTTGAACTTTTTTCTTTGAGGCCACGAGCCGAGAACTCAATTAGTAAATTAAATCCGTTAGTCTGGCTTGGGTATGAGCTCCCTCACATTATTTGCTTTCGATAAGTGACTTTCTCCTTTAGTGGAGCAGAACAAATTGCACTTTGATAAAAGCCTCATATATAATGAGCTATGTTCGTATGTTCATTTTGCGAAAAAACGAATGACTTAAATTTTTTTTTTTCAAAAAATAATTGTCTATAACTAATGAAAAACATTTTCATCATTGATAATAATATATACCTCTTATCATGAATAATGAAAAAAATTTCTTTAATTTATTCTTCTAAATGAAATAAATTATCATTTTACAAATCACTCATTCGCAAAATAACATGTGAAACATAACAAGAATCTCATCAATCGATAAGTCGAAAAAAAAAAAAAACACTCAAATTAAGGAAAAAGGATTCAACGTATTGCTATAATGGTCAAGCTGAGGCAGCCACAATCTCACAAGTGAATCTCGAGCAACACGGTCTTGGAAGGATCATCTAGGACCAAATGATCCGTCTTCCCTTGGACAAGAAGCAGAGTCAAACGAAATTGAGAGATTATCTAGGTCAGATAAATCATCTCCGGGTTCATAATTCTCCCATCTTTTCTCCAAGCTAATAATTCCTTCGAGAAATAGGACTGCTTCAGCCATATAAGGTCGTCTTGTGGGGTCGAGTTGCGTGCAAAGCAGAGCCAGACGAATGGCTTTCTCGACTTCACTCTCGTCATAGCCGCCGGGCATGTTGGTATCAATTATTGTTTCCAGCTTTTCGTTCTTTAGAAGGGCATGTGCCAATTGAGGCAGCACCAGTTCGTCTCCATCAAGGCAGGTTGTTTGGCAAGCTCTTCGACCGCTTATCAGTTCAAGAAGCGTCACGCCAAACCCATAAACATCGCTCTTTACAGAGTATCTTCCGGCACCGCTGTCTGGATCCATGTAACCAAATGTCCCCACTGTCCAGTCGGTAAAAAAAGTGTCTTCACCATTGGGTTCTCCTTCGGAAACAGCCTTGTCTTTGTACTCGTCCATGAACAAGGCCAACCCAAAATCTCCGATACGGGCCTTGAAGTCCTCATCCAACAGTATATTAGAGGGTTTAATGTCCCTGTGAATTATCCTCAGATCATGCAAATGGGAAATCCCTCTCGCTGCTCCAATTGCTATCTTCTTCCTGGTGGCCCAATCCAGTGGACGCTTCTCTGTTGACTGTCCTCTTAAAAGGGAGTCTAGGCTTCCGTTCACCATGAGAGTGTACACGAGCGTGTATTCTCCATGTTTCGATGACATACAAAAGCCATGAACGGGAAGCAAATTCCGATGCCAAATCATGTTCCCTAGTTTTACTTCAGCACGGAGTATCGATCCCAGAGCGGGATGTCCAGTGAGTCTTTTCATCGCCACTCTGGAGCCGTCCGCCAAGTGTCCTTCGTACACGCGACTGAACCCACCCTCGCCCACCTTCTTTGTCTCACTGAAGTTGTTGGTAGCGAGCTTCAGCTCGCGGACAGTGAACCTTTTAAGGCGTCCTTCCTCGGGACATTGGATCGATTCGCTTGGCCTCCAGCAACCAAAGTTGGAAGCTGGCTTAGCCAAGCACAGAGAAGCTCCGGCAGCGACCTGGCAGGATGTTACAGATTTGATGAAACTGCAGCCAGCAGGATTAAGCGGCAGACAAATCGTCGATGACCGAGAAGCAGGCAGCGAATGCGGATCAAAATCGGGAGGATCCTCAGTGAGATCGATTGTTGAAAACTTGAAGGTCATGGTTCTTCGCCCTTCTAAAACACCACCGAAATTGAGCTCGGATTGCTCGAATTTATTTTTTTGCAAACGGGAACAGAAGAAGGAAGGAAGAAGAGCTGCAGAGGGGTATGAAAATAAATTATGGTATGCCCTAATTCCTCACATCAAGTATGCGATAACTCTCTGGTCTTACGAATCCAATCCCCAACATTAATCATTCGGCATGAAAAGTTCCAACGGGCAATGCGGGGTATGAACATCGCAAAGATAGGCTAGTCTATCTTCAAATGATATTCCCTTCTAGGAGAGAAGCAAACCGTATATAAGCCATCAGATGGTCCGTGTAACGAATCGTAGTGTACCACCAGGAACCCACTACAAAAGAAGGAAAGATGGAAGTCACCGATTGTGATTTCTACAGACACAAATGACATACCAACACAGGAACCGGTTTGGCAATTCGTAGAACAACTCGCACTCAGATATGTTGACATTGGAGATGGTTTATAGCATTCTATCCATGAATAACATATTTCAACATTATACCAGCGGAGATGCTCGACACTTGCAAGGGCTCTGGCTCTACAGAATACGAATACATACAAGATTTGTGACCCGCCCATAATGAAATTTCTCTCTTAATGAGAAAGAGAGTGCAGAAAAAACGGTTTATAACGACCATCTGCATCAACTGGAAGAAGATGCGAACATTTCACCCTGCTACATCTTCTTCTCTGGTCAGACTGCAACATAATCAACTCTTCGGGCGCTTCACATAGAACGCAAAAATGTATGGAGGTGCTACGTTGAACATAAGGATGCTCTCCCCTCCAGAGCATATCCTCAAGCTTCTGAATAAGCTGTTTATTGGAGCTCATGCAATCTTCAGAGGATTGCCTCACACTCCGCAACAAAGTTAGATCATGGTTGCCAGGGCCAATGTTCAGTAACTTTGTGAACATATACTTCCATCGATTGACATTCCATTATCTAAAAGCAATTTAACCAGAAGAAAGCTGTCTCAGCTGACAGCGGAAAGAACATTAGTGGAAGCAGAAGTTGAAACCAAATGGGACAAAATGGACTTTTGCAGGGAGCAATGGCAAGATTTGGGATAAAACTGAGAACTGATAGCTCTTATACAACTGAATATTGGTCAACAAGTTCAGTGGAGAGACTTGAGAGAGAAGTACCGTTTAAAAGTGGATTTCGGTCGATATAGACAGCTTCCATCTGAAGATATCCAACCTTTCTATTTCCATGCAGGTACCAAGCAACATCGTGTGGACAACACAAGGGCCATATATGTCTGCCTTGTGCAGCTCAAAACTGAAGCAGCAGTAAGTAAAACAAATTGAACATATACTGTGGCGACTGTATATGATTCAAAATAAATTTTATACCCGATACCTCCATGGCTTATCCTCTTGCATCTCCATGCCATTAAAGCCAGAAGTCCGGCAATGTCCTTTGAATACGGTATTATCAGGAAAAAGATGCAAATCTATTCCCCTTCCCCAGTCCACAAGACAGACCCTGCATGATGTTCTGAATAAACCTAGAGAATTCCGACTTCCAAGTAAAACGACTATAGCCTTTGAGCAAATTGAACTGACCTGAGCACTCCATGGACCACTATGATCCTTGAATCCTTTTATTGAAAGATCGTCCGTATCAAGAAAGTCAATCAATATATGTTATCAATTATCCAAACGAACTAAGCTTATCCACATTGATGGGTATACCGCCAAGAGTCTCCGGTAGCTGGTCATATCAAGTCAAATCTGGATGAGGAAACAAGTAGAGCTGTCCTGTGGTATCCAAGAGTTTCTCGGTCAAAAGGATTACTCAAAATTTTCCAATTTAAAATCTGGACAAGTCCATACAGAAACGTGCTGAACAATTATTACATGCAATAAGCTAAAAGCGACATCCCATGAGATGAATGAAAGGTTGAGACATGTAGACAGGGAAACAAGTGATACGCTCTATGACCAGTGCACATATTGGGAAACCAATATCAACTAATGAATTGGATGGTGTTCATTGACAACATTTATTCAAGTGCGTAAGCTAGGCTTTCACCTTGCATATCGAATGAGTAGATTATCAGCCTTGAAATCTCCATAATGATGCCAACAGCATGCAAAGTCTCTAACAAGTGGAGAATCTCTCTAGTGTAATAAATGCATAGCACTTCTTCCATGGTCTTGCCAATCACCAAAGAGGAGTTTCATGGCATCCTGCATGCAATATTCAAGGGATACTCTGGGATAGTTATGACTTGAGCAAACCACGACTAGGGAAGTCATATGCCTACCTGGAGTGTCCCATGGAATAAATAATCACAAATGAGTATGGTACAGTCTGAGTAGACGTGCATTCTATGGGCAAAACCAAAGGTATGCCACTGAAATACCAAAATTTGATGAAAGCTATGGAGGGAGTAGCAAATAACAGTTACAAGGAAGGAAGACTACATAAAACAGCATGCATGAGGATCTACGATCCGCCGGTCAAGTTGCCGATACATGTAGAATTCCCAATGGAAGCCAGGCTTTTGTATCTGCAAGAGTTTCTCATTTTCAGCTCAAAATCATAAAAAAAAAAAAAAAAAAAGGAAAGGAGAATACTAAGGAAGCATGAGCGGTACCTTCAGTGCAACGATTTCATCTAGATTACTGTCCACATGGGCTTTAAAAACTTGGGCAAAACCACCTTGACCTGCAATAGAAGTGCTGTTACTTTCCCTCTTGCTAAATGCTTAATGAAGAGAGTATGATCACCTTGGCTTTGTTTGTAGCCTGAAGCTTTCATAACTCTGGAAAATCTCCCAAACCAGGTTCTAGGTGATTGCTTGAGCCCATATAGCGCTTTTCATAATCTACATGCTTTGTTGTATTCTCTCCTTCGGATCCCGGTGGAATACTCATGTAGATCTCCTTTTCTAGGTCTCCATGTAAGAATGCATTCTACACATCATACTTTTTTGAAGTTGCCAATTAAAATGAGCCGCCAAAGAGAGTAGAATTCTCACAGTGTTCATCTTTGCCATCAGAGCGAATGTCTCCTGATAATCTACTCCATAGGTTTGAGTATAACCCTTTGCCACCAATCGAGCTTTATATCTCTCAAGAGAACCATCAACTTTGTATTTCAAGATAAAAACCCATTTGCAGCCCACAAGATTCTTTCCCTTAGGTTTTTCAACAATCTCCCAAGTCTGGTTTTTTTTTTTTTTTCTAATGCATCAATTTCTTCTCTCATTGCATTCCTCCATTCTTCTTTAGACAATGTCTTAGATAAAGTATTTGGAATAGAAATGGTGTTTAGACTCACAATGAAATTTTTATGAGATGGTGATAGGCGGCCAAGTGACACATAATGAGATAGTGGATATAAGGGTCGCTTTGTGCACTCCCTAGTACCTTTTCTAATAGCAATGGGAAGATGCGAGTCATTTTCTGGCATATCAATTGACTTTGTTTATGCAAAGGAGAGTCGAAACTTACCGGAAATTCATTTGCAAAACTCGGATGGGAATCTTGAACTTGTGTTTGGTCTGGAACAGTTGTCTTTCTTGAGTATACCTAGGAAATCTCATAGTCATAAATATGGGGAGATACGGGAGTGAACTCTTGTTCTGTAATAGGTTCAATCGTAGAGAGTGAGTCTGGAATTGAAGTAGTACGGACTGATTCATCATAAATTGATTCATGAGGAGCCTGTTGATTAGAGTTGGAGGCTGATTGGTCAGGAGTTGATTGATTAGGGATTGGTTGATCAGAAGTGGGAGCTCGGATTGGAAGATTATTAGGAGGTAAGTCAAGATTCAGACCGCCCAAGTCTTTATCTTCAACTAATGACTTCTCCCCCTGAAGATAAGACTTTGGAAAGTAAGGTTTGTTTTCTACAAATGTAACATCGACTGATATATAGATCCTTTGAGAAGGAAGATGACAACATTTATACCCCTTTGTGTAGAGGAGTAACCAAAAAGACACACTTGATTACTCTAGGATCTAGTTTTCCCCTTTGCTGATTATGAACATGTACAAATGAGGTGTAACCGAAGATTCTAGGTGTGAGATTATTTGTTGTCCAGAAATTGGGATAAAAGCTAGAAAGAATTGCCATAGGAATTTTGAAATCTAATAATCTTGATGGCAATCTATTAATCATATATGTAGATGTAAGGACAGCTTCCCCCCAATAAGACTTAGGGACATTTCCATGAAATAACAATGCTCGAGTAGTGTTGAGCAAATAACCATTTTTCCTTTCAGCCACCCCATTTTGTTGTGATGTGTTTACACAAGACGACTCATGGATGATCCCTTCCTTTTGGAAATAGGTTGACAAGATCTGATTAAAGTAGTCTCTAGCATTATCGATCTAAAGCTCTTAATTTTAACTCCAAATTGATTTTGAACCATAGAATTAAAATTAGGGACAATACTACTTACATCAGATTTGTGTTTGAGTAAGAATATCCATGTGACTCTAGTGTAGTCATCGATTAGAGAAACAAACCATCGAGCCCCGAGATATTTGGAATTGTGGAAGGTCCCCAAATGTCACCGTGAATCAAATCAAAAGGATGAAAACTTCTTTTATTGTTCATAGGAAAAGATACACGAGTGTGCTTAGCAAATTCACAAGTATCACATTGGAATTGACTCATATCTAATCCTTTACACAAGGAAGGAAACATGATATTTAAGACACGAAAAGATAGATGACCAAAACGAAAATGGTAAAGCCAAATGGCATCCTTATTTGAAGCACTAAGAAATGACAAGGGAGAATTGCTTATGACTTTCTTGAAATCCTTGGGGTTTCAACATAGTACAACCCATTCTTTTCCTTAGCAAGTCCAATCTTCCTCTCGAATCTTGTTCCTGAAAAACACGGTAGGTAGGGTAAAAAATTGCATAACATTTGAGATCATTAGTGAGCCTTTGTGTGGAGACTAGGTTGGGCTGATAGTTTTGGCACATGGAGGACATCTTTTAGAGTGAGAACATGTGTAATACAGATATCACCAACTCTTGCAACAGTGGCCAGAGAACCATCTGCCACGACTATTTTCCTATTACTTGGACATGAGGTGTAGGTAATAAAAAAATGTGAAGTGTGAGTCATGTGATCAGTAGCACCTGAGTTTATTATCCAAGCTTCACTTGAAAGTTTTTTTGAGGCATTTAGACAAAAAAAAAAAAAAAAAAGAATGGAGACTTACCTGAGAGTGCTAAGGAACATGCACTAGAGGGTTTATCAAGAGACCCTAAAAGCCCTTTAATTCTTTCTATTTCCTCACTGCTGAAGGATTCTTTCACCTGTCCTTCACCGTGACTCGATTTTTGGTTGGTCTGTTCAATTAGATAAGCTTGGGGCCTTGGCTGTCATCCTTTGTTTCTCCACTCTCGGCTTAAGGTTGTTAGTTTGCCATTCAGTTTCCGGCAACATTCCTTTGTATGCCTTGGCTTCTTACAATAGGTACACCACAAACTATCTCGATTATCCCTCCATGTAGGCCTCGAAGCATCCACCTTTCCTCTTTCTTGTGTTGACGCATTGCAGTGATTAATGCTTGAGCCTTCCACAGCTTGAGGCTCTAGCATTATTCCCTTTCGACTTTCTTTTGCTCGGATTAGAGATCGTCTCTTCCAAAGAAGAGATTTCTTCTTTTCAAGTATCTGAATTCGACTTGGTCAAATTCAGAATTAAGACCTGCCAGGAAATCATATACTCAATCCTTTTCAATGAAAGTTTTTAGAGTTGCAACATCATATGCACACTTCATCTCAAATACTCCATAATGATCGAGTTCTTGCCATAGATTTTGAAGGGAATTGGCATATTCCATCACCGTTTTGCTCCCTTGTTTTGTTGCACTTGTCTTTACCTTGATTTCATATACTTGTGCTGCATCTCGAGCCTTCCAATAATTCCTGCGAATAGAATCCCAAATCTCCTTTGCAGTTTTGAGAAACATACATGTATCACTTATGGCTAGATCCATTGAATCCCAAAGCCATGACATGGTCATTGAATCTGCCTCATCCCATGAATTGAACGTGGGATCTTCGGGTGTTGGACCTATTCCGAGAAGATGGCTAAGTCTTCCTTTACCCTTCAAATAGGTCTTGACGAATTGTGACCATTTAAGATAATTCTTTTCATTCAGCCTATAAGTTGCTCTCACATTTTGTAGATCTCCGGTCATATGGTTGGTGTTGGCCTCCTCATTTTGATCCGAAGTATCTCAATCAATTTTGTCTCGAGACATGGATAATTCCAGGCACAAAGAAAGTACTTGAAAAGGAAGAGCAAAGAAAATAGAAGCAGTAAAGGCTGCTGCAGGTGAATGAGGTTTTAGGGCAAAAGAAAAAAAAAATTGGGACAAGTTTGGAAGTGAAGAGGGAAAAATATTGTTAAGGACAAAGACAAATTCAGCAATGAAGGTTGTGATTGGAAGATTATTGCATCAACGAAGGATGCACTGCAACACTATCCCAGAAAAATGAGCCTAATGCTCTGATACCATGAAGAATTTAGATAAAAGAATTGTAATAATTATCTATATTTTTGTACCAGGATTACAAAGCTATTTATAAGACTTCTACAAGTACTGACTAGGAAAGAAAAGATCTGAATTACACAGCTATAATCCCACAAATCAAGGGATACTAATAAATCATTTCCTAACTAATTATTTACAGCTATTTCCTAATAATTAGGACCCAAAAAATCAGGATTGAATATTTCTAATAATCAGCTCCTAAAAATCAGGATAATTCAACAATAAATGATACAACAAATCAAGGCAGTGTAACTCTCAAGCCCACTCCCGAAAAGTACACGATTTCACTGATGACTAATACCCTCTTAATATCACTCAAGACAAACTACAAGTAGAACTCATTTTCTTACTTTCCCAGCATAACGTGAAAGGGTCGTTTGTAGTCTAAGTATTCCAAACTTTGGAAGCAACACAATGACGAATAAAAGCGGCTACAAGGAAAAGACCAAAAAAAAAGAGTTTCGCTTCTTCTCTTCAGTGAGCATTTATGTACGATCCCTAGAACAGTAGGACTCTAGCTACCTAACTCTTCCATGCATGGCCCAACTATTCATGTCGTAGGTTTTGACTCACAATAAAGAGTGTCATGGAAGGGGAGAATGATGAGCAAGGTCCACCTTGGGGTAAAAACCAATCTCACCATAATATACCTGGACACAATAAAGAGTGTCATGGAAGCGATGTTAATTATTGATTAATGACGGCTGGTGCGTGTGTACGGGTGTGCACAATGCCTTTCGGCTAGCATTTTGAAATAAATCAGAGTAATTTAAAAGAACGTCATAAGTAATATCAACAATACATGTGTATTGTGCGCTATACGACTTGGCTCCCCCTCTGTGAAATGTATGATTCGTGCTGCATATTCCAATTCTAACAAGTTACATGCAGCCAATTTTTTCTGTCCGATTCTTCTCTCATGCATCTTCCGCGATTAGGGCAAAAAAGGGTGGCAACTTCTTGGGATAGTAAATGCGTCACATTAGATTTATCATTATTTAAAGTAATACTCTAATAATTTGATTTGCAAACAGGTAACAATTTCCGAACAACTTTCAGATATGTCGCAAACTTTGGCAACATGAAAGGGTCGTTGTCACAATTAATTGGAGATTAGTGTACATGAATGATATAAGGTATTCCTACGATGGTTGGAGTCAAAAAAGGATGGTACCCCGGTTTCAAATGTTCTTGAACGCCCAACATATCAACATGTCAAATACAAGGCTTGAGACTGAAGGATCATCATCTCGTAAGAGCAGCGGCACTGGAGGCTGCAGGAAGCATGGTGACTGCCTTGCTCATTTCCTTGCTCCGCAGCACACGAAGATTTGACGACTTTGCTTTTGTTGTTTCCATGGAAGACCTGTTCATGAATCAGACAAAATGATGAATCATCGTTGAAATACGATCAGGGTGGAGTTAGATGTGGGTTTAAGATTGGTACTTTTGGGGACAGAAGGGGTTATCAAATTTCGGGATTGGCCTCCCATGGGGAACCTCCATCCTTCTTAGCTGTTTCAATGCTCTCTTCTTCAGTCTGTAAATAGGCATCAGTTTAACACTACCACTCTTAAAAGCTAGTAGAGCCAAGATCAGATTAAAGTATCAAAGACAGTACCATTTTAGCAGCCTCACTCTCCTCTCTGTATCTCTTATACATTGCCTCTCTCTCTCTAAACTGGGAGGAACTTAACGAGTGAGCACAAGCCGAGAGATAATTCTTAGAGTACATTATAATTGGAAGGAGGTTACCTTATGATCAAATTCTGCTCTATCCACAGCCCAGTGATCTACATGGAGATTAAACTCCTGAACTTGTGTGAGAGGTTTGCGGGCTTTCTCAGGAAGTGGAATTGGATCCCTGCTGTGAGATCCAGCATAAATAAATTAAGTCACACTGCAAACAATCTACAGGCAATAAAAGACAGAATGAGAAACATTCATATTGTTGCCTGCTTCTTTTAAAATTGGCCGTGCCTTGAAAATCCTCATCCGGGCCTCCTCTTTCTCCTTTCTCTTTCTTTCTTCCTTTTCTCGCCGCATTTCCTCTTCATGCCTCACAAGACTTCCAGTTGGAAGGATTGGAGTTCAGTGTAATGCCTGGGCTCTGGCTTTGGAGGATGATAGCTATTATTTTCATGTTTCTTTCTGATAAACAAAGAAAAACAAAGACAGCATCCGCACCATAGGGTAATCTGTTGTATAACGGTATGGATTAGCTTTGGGAATCCTGGCTCTTTCCTCTTCCAACCGCTTTTTGCATATATTCCGTCACAAATTTTCTTTCTTTCTCAGCTCCCCTTGCCTGAACTTGAAGGGAATGCAAAAATACATTTAAGAAAACTAATTGCGCAATTAGATTTTAACTTTATCTTGGATAGGCAACTTTTACATGCCTGTTTAAGGAGATGGAAAGAATTAGGGGCTGTGTTTCTCGGAATTGGGTTCTCTTGTCGAGGTTTCGAGTTCAATGAAAGCTGGAGAATTAGATAACAATTCGATAGAATTCATTAAACACTTGAAGATAAGTGCTTCTATTAGCTATGTGAAGACAATGAAAGAAAGGTACCTTGTCAGATAAATAAAAAACTGCAGAGGTTGAGGAAACCGTTCATCTGTTGCGAAGGGGAACTCTCGGGGTTGGGTTACATGCCTCTTCGTATGACAGAAAATCGCCAAGTTCTGTTTACTATAAAAAAAGCTGCAGCACAAACTCATCTGCATTACCAAAACTAAATGGAGAGCGAGAAAATATCAGCAGCATTCTCTAAACAGATGTCAAACCTTCATATTCAGAGGCCTTGCTTTAAATTTGGGAGCCTTTTCAAGTTCCCCCTGCTCTAGTTCAAAGGAACATTTGACTTGTGGTGGGCGGGCCCTCAAGGATGTTTGAAGGGGTGGAGCTTTACGTTCGGTTAGATGCAATTTCCACTGGTGATTCTGTAGCAGCACAGTTGGAGAAACTGTTAATAGATAACTTGACAAACACGACAAGAGCAGACAAAAAAGAAATGTGTCCCTCTGTACCCGATGAGATTTTTCTGTGGAGGCGAAACAAGCCGATTCCGCATTGTTATCAACCCTTGACATCGTCTCAAAATGAACTCCTTCAATTAATGTGAAAGATAGTTTAGTTCCGGAACTCCAGATCTGCAACTCCGTGGTTGAGTTCCAGATCTGCAACTCCGTCGCTATGGACGGCCATGTCTCGAGATCTAGAGAAATATGAGACGGAGAAAACAGAGGAATCCGGCCACGCTCCACTTGGATATTGCGTGGGTCAGCCTAATCAGGGCGCCGGTGACACCGCCGCGGAGGGCGGAGGCCGGGCGGCTGTGGACTAAGGAGGAAGAAGAGAGGGCTGAATAGAGGGGATTTTTTTAATTCTTTTACTTAGATTTCACGTCAACTGTCCACGTGGGATCATTAGACACATCTCAATATGTCAAGTGAAAATATACAGACCGCATGCTGACGTGGCGATATCAAACCACTCCTCCATGAGAAAATATTAGATATGTGAGACGTTCCAGCCTGACAAACAAGAAGGCGCTCGGAGGACGACACGTGTAAGTATGGTCCCACTCCATCAGGCCATACATGTGATGTCCACTCTTCAAATTTTTGCATCCTCTCTTCTCATTAATTGCTGGTCTTCCCACTCCGTCTTTTCGAGAAAATATTAGGTACATAAGACGCCACAACGTGACAAACAAGAAGGCAGTAGAAGCACGACACGTGTCTCGTGGGACCCACAATTTGCTCAAGCTTCTGAATAAGCTGTTTATTGGAGCTCATGCAATCTTCAGAGGATTGCCTCACTCCACAACAAAGTTAGATCATGGTTTGCCAGGGCCAATGTTCAGTAACTTTGTGAACATATACTTCCATCGATTGACATTCCATCATCTAAAAGCAATTTAACCAGAAGAAAGCTGTCTCAGCTGACAGTGGAAAGAACATTAGTGGAAGCAGAAGGAAGTTGAAACCAAATGGGACAAAAAGGACTTTTGCAGGGAGCAATGGCAAGATTTGGGATAAAACTGAGAACCGATAGCTCTTATACAACTGAATATTGGTCAACAAGTTCAGTGGAGAGACTTGAGAGAGAAGTACCGTTTAAAAGTGGATTTCGGTCGATAAAGACAGCTTCCATATCCAACCTTTCCATTTCCATGTAGGTACCAAGCAACATCGTGTGGGCAACAACACAAGGACCATATATGTCTGCCTTGTGCAGCTCAAAACCCGAAGCAGCAGTAAGTAAAACAAAATAAACATATACCGTGGCGAGTGTTGATGATTCAAAATAAATTTTATACCCAATACCTCCATGGCTTATCCTCTTGCATCTCCATTCCATGAAAGCCAGAAGTCTGGCAATGTCCTTTGAATGCGGTATTATCAGAAAAAAGATGCAAATCTATTCCCCTTCCCCAGTCCACAAGACAGACCCTGCATGATGTTCTGAATAAACCTAGAGAATTCCGACTTCCAAGTAAAACCACTATAGCCTTTGAGCAAATTGAACTGACCTGAGCACTCCATGGACCACTATGATCCTTGAATCCTTTTATTGAAAGATCGTCCCTATCAAAGAAAGTCGATCAATATATGTTACCAATTATCCAAACGAACTAAGCTTATCCACATTGATGGGTATACCGCCAAGAGTCTCTGGTAGCTGGTCATATCAAGTCAAATCTGGATGAGGAAACAAGTATAGCTGTCCTGTGGTATCCAAGAGTTTCTCGGTCAAAAGGATTACTCAAAATTTTCCAATTTAAAATCTGGACAAGTCCATACAGAAACGTGCTGAACAATTATTACATGCTTGAAAGATCGTCCCTATCAAAGATGTCAGCAGCAATCTCTAAACAGATGTCAAACCTTCATATTCAGAGGCCTTGCTTTAAATTTGGAAGCCTTTTCAAGTTCCCCCTGCCCTAGTTCAAAGGAACATTTCACTTGTGGTGGGCGGGCCCTCAAGGATGTTTGAAGGGTTGGAGCTTTAGGTTCGGTTAGATGCAATTTCCACTGGTGATTCTGTGGCAGCACAGTTGGAGAAACTGTTAATAGATACCTTGACAAACACGACAAGAGCAGACAAAAAAGAAATGTGTCCCTCTGTACCGAATGAGATTTTTCTGTGGAGGCGATGCAAGCCGATTCTGCATTGTTATCAGCCCTTGACGTCGTCTCAAAATGGAACTCCTTCAATTAATGTGAAAGATAGTTTAGTTCCGGAATGAAATACTCTTAAATCCATTCTAGCTGCACCTAACTTGAATTTCCTTGAAACTCTGGTGGCTTAGGTGTACTTTCTCTGTAAAACTGCTAATGCTGGAGCTTCCAAAATCTATAGCAAACGGAAGGAAAAATTAGCAATTAACTTTGGTTTTGATAAATTGATTTACTATAATATGGTGGAAAGAAATAGGAGGGAGAAATTTACCTTCTTGTTCAATGGCCTAGCTTTCAATTTTAGAATTTTAGCCATCATCTCTTTCTCAAGCTCCGCAGCACTCTGACCGTACAGATACGCTGTGCTGTTTCAAGCTCAGGCTCCTTGGGCCTCGTAAGTGTGAGTTTAGTAGGTTATCTCTGTATAATTAAAGCACCCATATCCCGAGGTTTACGATGTAGAGAAATTGGAAAAAGAGAAAACGAAAGGGACCTGTTTCCGAGAGCAAAAAGTTCATTAGAGAGTGTACAAAAAAGAAACCTACAGAAATTAGCTTACGTGTGAAATAGAACTTACTAAGATGCGATAACGACAAGTCTCTCATACAGGATTGGAACTTCTTCATCATTTCTGCCGTTGATATGAACTGTGCCACTGTTTCCGTAACGTAAACCTTTCAAAATAAACTGACTAGTAAGCATTACCTAGACAGGTCACAGAGATGGAAAATGAAATGCAGCGGTGAATGCAAACCTTGCTATCTTCTTTCAGCCTTATTGGCTGCTGGACTGCATACACTGTGGCAAAATTTGGATTTGTAAGGCAAAATTTGCGGTTTGACATTTAAGATCTGGACTGGCACGACCACGAGCCGCCGTGACGATGGAGGGGTGGCTCGGCCATGGACGGGGCCGACCACGAGCCAACCGCGGGCGACGACAGAGGAAGACGGAGGCGACCACAAGCACGACGGAGGGGACAATGGCAGTCCACGAGCCGTCGTTGGTCGCGACGGGACTTCCAGATCTGCAACCATGGCTCCAGCGACAGCGGCTCGTCCATGGCTGCGAGCGGCGGTGGTTGAGTTCCAGATCTGCAACTCCGTCGCTATGGACGGCCATGTCTCGAGATCTAGAGAAATATGAGACGGAGAAAACAGAGGAATCCGGCCACGCTCCACTTGGATATTGCGTGGGTCAGCCTAATCAAGGCGCCGGTGACACCGCCGCGGGGGCGGGGGCGGGGGCGGAGGGCTGTGGACTAAAGAGGAAGAAGGGAGGGCTGAAGGGAGGAGATTTTTTTAATTGTTTTACTTCGATTTCACGTCAACCGTTCACGTGGGGTCATTAGACACATCTCAATATGCTGACGTGGCGATATCAAACCACTCCATATTTTCTCGACTCAAACAGGATAAGCAGTTTCGTGTCCTCGGAGGGACTGGAAATCTAGGGTTTCTGCGAAAGCCGAAACGGGAGCTGAATTTTGACAGCGTCTATGGATTCTCCATCTCCAAAGAGGCGGCGCTCTGAATCCGAACCCGAATCTGACGATAAGGTAACGTATTCTCCTTGTAAAGTTTCGTTTTAAGCGTGGTTCTGGTTGGAAGAAGACACCTCTCTGCCTCTCTGCGTCGAGTTTTTGTATGTTTGTCGTTGAATTTTTCCTGCTTCCTGTTTTCCCTGCATCTTGTCCCCAGAATTTTTTCTTTTTCTCTTTTTAATTTTGCTTTGGGCGAAACTCAATCCAGGATCCGATCAGCTGTTTGCCCGATCAAGTTATAGACCGTATATTATCTCTATTGACATCTAGAGAAGCACAAGCGACTTGTGTTCTTTCCCGGAGATGGAGGCACTTGTATAATTCTCTTCTCACCGACCTTGATTTCGACTGGTTGGACTTATTGGAGAAGTTGCGAGATGACCCCGAGCAAGCGGAAAAGGAGAGGGCGAGATATGTGGAATGGGTGGACAATGTCGTGCATCGTCAAAGTGGAAAAGAGCACTCTCTACGAAGATTCGCGTTACGTTTTGACCTGAATATCTCATATAAGTCTCGCATCGATCGCTGGATTAGGTTTGCTTTGGCAAAACAAGTTAAAGTGCTTGAACTAAATTTCATGCCCGCGTGTTATGGGGATTTTAAGCCTGATTGTGACCCTAATCGCTTGCCGTATGTCTTAGGGCGTGAGATACTTATAGATGCTGATGTAGGGTGTTCGCGGCGAGCTTCAGGTCTCGGCGACTTTGGCTTGAGCCCTTCCATTTCTTGGCACGTTGGCTGTAGGTATCTTGAACAGCTCTCCTTATTTCGAGTAAGTGTGGAGGGAGAACTCATTGAGCAATTGCTTGCCACTTGTCCAGTATTAGAGAAATTGGTTTTGGAATTTGCTCGTGCTTTGAGATGGTTTAGAGTTTCTGGCCAATCACTGAAGTTGAAATACTTGTGCATAAGATTTTGTGAGGATCTTCAATCCGTCAAGATTTACGACACGAATCTAGTGTCCTTCACTTACAAAGGATTTGAACAACAAATTCGATGGTGTTTGGACAAGGTCCCCCAGCTGTCTGAGGTGTCCATTGAAGGATTTGGTGCGGAACGAGTGGATGAGATCATGTCTCGGCTTTCAAGACATTCTTGTCTGCAGATCATGAAACTTTACTTTGCCATGCCATTCCCTGTGAGGGCATCGACTGATCTTTCCTAAGGTTTCGTAAGTTATCTCTTTATCACAATCTGTGCCCCCTTTGATTCTCTATCTCTCTCTAATATGCAGGAAAGGCTACGGCTTCATCTACGTCAATTGCCTAAATTTACAAGCGTCAAGCAATTGGAACTGAGATTTGAGGGATATGGAGATTCGAGTCTACTTCCATTGACTCCCTGATCGAGGCATTTCCCTGCTTGCAGAGTTTCGTATTAGAGGTGGGTTTTCGGGCCTTGTTCAAGTCTTTGTCTATTTAGGCATTAAATTGCTGCAGTAGGATCGAATTTAATGAACCAAGCCACTATTGAATCCTCTTCGAGTCTCTCTCACTAGTGAGTTGGTGCGACGTCTTGTGACTAGTATCTACTAGATGTGACCATCCACACAGACATACTCTAATTTGCAAGTTCTTTCTTCTACGGGCATTCTCCAATGCAACGATATATTGTGTTGATTACTCATATGCGGCATTCTTCTTTTGCCACAGTTGATGTACCCAATGGACATGCTGTGCAAGCAGAGAGAACTGAAAAGAGTTGTTGGCCCTCCCCATCGATACCTAAAGGTGGTGGAATTTTATAATTATTATGGTCGATCTTGTGATCTCGAACTAGTGAATTATTTTATCGAGAATGCCATTGCTCTAGAGAAGTTAGTGGTAAATCCCTGTGAGGAAGAATATATCACGGGCGGGGTGAAAAAAGTGAAGGAACCTAGAGAACGTGCTCTGCAACAGCTCAAGGGAAACTTGCCTCCTAGAATTGAGCTCGTGATTAATTAACGAAGCCAGAACATCTTTCATGCAGCATCCACAGGCTGTTATGGATGGCTTTGATTCTGCAACCTAATCCTCTTCCCCTCTTTAAAGTTATTTTTTCGACTGCGGATATATGTTTGTTTATTAATTATTTGTTGCTCCTGATTTATAAATTATGTAATGGCTCTTCTGCTTTTTTACCTAATATGGGAAGCAGCAAGACCATGGATGATGGATGTTTCTGATTTTTGGCTTAACTTCCTCGTGTCTTCCCCTTTTTATTGATGATTAAAAGCAGGAGAGAATGGATTTATCTAGTTATGGTCTAGATAATGTAACTTGAAAGCAAATATTGTTGTGTGCCTATATGAAAGTGCAAGTCACTCGGTACAAACATTCGCCTGATCATGCTACAATGCTGTGCCTGGATTGACGTGGGATGTCCCTCAGCCATTGTGACGGGCTATAGGGGTCGCACATGAGTACTAATGCGTGGTTAAAAATTACCGCCCTGTCTATACAAAGTTCTTCGTGCAGGTGAGTTACTACTGCATATTATGCCAAATTACTACGTAATTACGACCTTATTACATTGAAGATGCACACGAGTAAATGCTACGGGTATGGACATCAAGTATACCCATATAGCGTGTAAGATGGATCACTTCAGACATCAAATCCATTAACCATGTGATAACTTCTGCGGGTCTAGAATGGTACCGTACTTGCAACATAGCATGTAAATAATTGTATATAGCTAACAAGTTAAAAGGATAAATTAAAAGCTTGAGTATCCAGTCTTGCTAACATGACACAAAGTACTATTTATAACCGCAGCATCAAAGTCAAAAGACAGGCTGATGCGGTTGTTCTTGAAATGTCACCCAAATTTGATTAGTAAGAGGCTTGGGAATATGGTCACGAGTACCCGGTCTTATAGGGGAGTTTGGTCCATTTTTTGGGACAATTCTTACGTACTTTCAGATTTCCCTGAGCTTATCTCCTTTTTTTCTTGGCAACCCGGTGAGCTCTCCAAACGGTAGGGCTCTCCAGTTGTGTTGGCGAAGGATAAATGAAGATAGAACATGCAAAAATAGGATTGTCACATTGAGTAGATGTTAATCAAATGATTTCACAACTCCTTGCTCATATGACAAGACATAAATAGGATTCAACAATGGTTTGGCCTATGTTATTACCATAACCTATGTCTACTGGCTAAATAGAAGAAGATTTAATGAGGTCTGAAGATTCACTTCTAACACAAAACCTGAGAGTAGGGACATGCCTGAATCACGAGTCAGCAGAAGTAGACTTAAATCTTTCCATCCAACAATTTACAGCCAATTGCTTGGCATTTGTAAATTCTGGTGATTGATGATTCCATGGTCCTCTCTTGCAACCAGGGTTAGGTTACATTTCAATCCATCAACCAGTTCCAAATAAGCAAAAGTAAAGTTTTCTCAAAGTAGGATAATTTCTGCATAATGGGTTCTTCAACCATATATGAACATCATAAAACTAACTATAGGATCATCATCACTCCCCTCAACGCACCGGAGGAAGCTCATGCAACTCCCTGTATAACCAAGACAACTATTTAAGAACAAATAAAACTCTAAAAGACACATTTAAATGCGAAATTCAATGAAAAACCTACTTGAATCCATGTTTTAGGAGAGCGCACCCCATCTCCCAAGCAAGGAACATGTCGTGACACGTACTCCTTATTCTGAGCATGCTTGCCAAGCCTATTGACTCGGTCATTCCTGCCTTTGGCCTCTTCTAACTCCTTGAGGGCCCTCTCTAGCGGGAAGGCGAGTAATGGCCGGAAGTCGAGTTCACATGACATGATGAGAGAACTGGTTTGCAAAAAGGAAGAGAGAAGAGTGATATGGAGAAGAGAAAATGACCGTATCCAAAAAGAAATGTCACTAGGAGCAAGAATCGATGGTTGTACGATAAGTGTCAGTTTTATAACGAATTTTATGTTTTAAAGGGCAGTCATGGAGTATGATAACTGAAATCAGACTTTGGGAAGGCTGTATTGTTTTAATCAAGGTTCTCTTGTAATATTTGTTTCTTTAATCAGATACCATTTTACTATATTCATCCTATTGAAACTAACAATAAAAATCGTACTGCTAGCATTCTTAAAACCACTTCAATGCATAGCACAAACAATGCTGAATTCGGTGGAATGCTCTGAATACGACACAACATTGATCAACTGCCATAAGCCTCTACACCTCCCCAATTCACATATCAACAAGATCAAGGGTCTGGTAGAGTCAAGCAAGTGCAATAAAGAACAGACGATAATAACAGAAAGCAGTCTATATTGACTATCCGTAAAAAAAAAAAAAAAAATAGAGAGCGAGAAATAAACCAATCAGTGCAATCGCCTCTACAATCTACGATCGTCATCAGCATGCAGCCAAAATCACCCAAATTGTCACAGAAATGGAAACCAAATGCCTGTCCACACAAGTTAAAGCGTCTATTCTAAGAGTGATTGTCAGTATTTCGTTCGCCATTTGATCACCAAAGAGACCATGTATCGCCTGTTCATTCCATGCATTTTCCTCTCCGTTAATCTTAGCTTGAATATCTATTTATCAGTGAATATTGCTGGAATTTGGGTGTAAATTAGTACATTTCTAAATAAAAGATGTACTCGCATAATCTTTTAGTAGGATGTAAATATTTTTATAAGCAAGTACACTAAAAGTCCTAAAACTTGTTATGAAAGTGTAATCGAGTTCTAAAACTTTTACAAAATGCAATTAAGTCATAAAACTCGTTAGCATTTTCCATTTTTCAAGTTGAACGAAATTAATTGAATGACTTGATTATACCAACTTGACAAGTTTTAGAACTCAATTACACTTTCGTTACAAGTTTTATTATTTACTTACACTTTTTGAAAGTTTTAAGACTTTTAGTGCACTCATCCCATAAGCCACTGGCAAGAGCTTGCAAGCCCTCATAGGACTGGAAGCCTCAGAACTCAAGTTTTTCTCACAAAAAAAATGTTTTCATTGGGAGTTCTTATTTTGAAAGATCTATCTTCGTGTTCACTTTGTAGTCACCGACGACATCCGAGGCTTGCTTGTTGACAAAGACCTTTTGGTATAATCCTCCCGCTTATTCACGGACGAAGTTGAAGAGTATTTGCCTTTTGTGCTTATAAATTCAGTCAATATAATTGGGATTCAATATTGGACCCACTTGATTAAAAAATTTAGAAACGAACGGTGTAGCTACATCTAGTGCAACCAAATTTCAATTTCATCGAAAGAGGAAGGGTATGGTCTCTAACTTCTTAGACCATGTACTATAGAGTATTTCGTCATCGAATATCTAATTTGTCATTCTATTTTTTCTTCACATCGGCATTTGGGTGGCCTAAACCCAAGATTAATCTTCCGATGCGAGCGAGTGGTACTTGAAAATTGGCTAGCAAATTGCTGGTTGCAATGGTCTGTGCCTTTGTGTTTCATAACTTTGTTTTGCTCAATTATTATAAAGCTGGAACGACCAACAATTTTAAGGCAAATAAAAAAGAAGAAATGGTTCAAACAGCCACATTTCAATGTATGTGACTTGGGTATCGGCCTAATTTGATGAAACTCAAGACTTCGATCGGTCTTTTACGATCCCAATCGACACTGTGTCGATTATTTTTCTTCTTAAACATTTGATTCATCCATAGTAAAATCGCCTTTTTAATATGTACATTACAGCGGATTTTTGGTTCCTACATCCTTGAAAGGCTAGAAAGAAAAAGTAGGAGTTCTATTTTAAACTCAATCTGTTTCCGCAACATTTATCATGGAAGAAATTAAATACTCGCAAATCTTCAGGAGATGAAGAAGCTTAGATTGAGTTAATGTCATGAACTTTTAGTGGTTGATTTGGGAAGAAATTTATTTCGACACGACTATCCCTTTTTAGGGAGGGAGTTTCTCTACATCATCTTGAATCATGAAACATGGAATTCACATGACCTCGATGAGTTACTGCAGATCATTTAATTAGTACACTTTTCGCATAATAAAACCGGCTTGAATCATGAAACATGGAATTCACATGACCTTGATGAGTTACTTGAGATCATTTAATTAGTACACTTTTCGCATAATAAAACCGGCTTGAATCATGAAACATGGAATTCACATGACCTCGATGAGTTACTACAGATCATTTAATTAGTACACTTTTCGCATAATAAAACCGGCGAGGTTGAAGTAGGCCAAACTTTCTATGCATGAATGTGAAGATCACTTTCTCCGGAACAAATTAACCTTCACCTATGCCTCCTATAGTGCGTTTGGTCGGTCTTTTGAAGAAAGTTTTTGAGGAAATGCAAAGGCCTTTAGCCTAAGTGGAGCATAGTCCAAACTCTGCTTGTGGTACTCTCAGCCGTGGCTTCTAGGCCCCCTACTTGCAAGTATGTGGACGTGTACTTCCCTAATCGCTTGGATTTTCCCGTGGGGAATTACTTCCTCCCACCTTGAGAATGCTATAGAAGTGTCGGGGCACTCAATTACCTGGCGAATCACTTGATGGGTCCTCGTGTAATATGCCAATGCATCAAGGCCATGGCGACAAGAACGAGTGCTCCACTACTAGCCTCCCAAATTGTGGCTCTCCCTAATTACAATGTCACACACCTCAGCTTCCTTATTTCCTCCGGCATAGTCATTATATTTGACAAAGTCCATGAGTGCTTCAAAATCCACAAAAGGGGTATCCAAGTTGATCAAGCTGCACGCTGAGGATCTTTATCTAAGTCAGATTTTTCACATGAATTTCAGAGGTGCTTTAACGGTAAAGACTTGATTTTATCACCCTGAATTTAAGTTTACCTCAGATCATTTAAGCCAAAATATGCAACATGGGTAATACATGACAGTAATATAAATGACAAGACTATCTAAGATATAAACATGGTACTAGTACCGACCGACCGAGGTGATGATCGGAAACTCCGAGGTATTTCTTGGATACACATGACAGGCAAGACTCAACTCCAGCCAAACAAGAGAAAGCAATGTGGCTTGAAGGGCAAAATATTATTTTGGAAAATAAAAAATTTCACCATATTCGGGGTTTGAAGAGCACAGTTTCTAGTTATCAAAATTATTGCTAGCATGCTATTTAGGACTCCTAGTAGTTCCCGGCTTGCTACAAGTCGTCGGGCCCAGCAGCATTCACAATCTCAACATCCTCGTCGTACTCCTCAGCAACATCCTCAAGTTCAACATCCTGATCCGCATCAGCAGCCCCTCATTCACCACCCCCTTTCACCACCCCTCATTCCCCGGATTCCCATTTGGACCATTTGCCACCTGATTCTCATCAGCATTCACCACCCCATTCCCAGCAACAGGCCCCCTTAGGGCCATTCAACTCATTTGCAGCCCCAACAGCAGGTAGCTCATCCAGAAAGAAGTACTCTCTGCTTACGAAATAAGTAAAACATACTTAAAGGAGTGTGCACAAATCACAATCGGAAAGCACAAAACGAAAAACAACTCACTGCAAATCTCCATCGATTATCGTGCGCCTCATATCCAATTATCGTGTGCCTCATATCCGCTTCCACGTCTTGAGAGCTGCGCACTATTCGTGCGCCCTAAGGTTGCCACGCTCCTCCAAATGCCGCTTCACAATAACTGTGAAAGCTTGCGCTTGCGAAGAGTAAAAATTCCTCCTGGCGCAATTCTTCCAATAACAAATCCATATTCACTTGTGCCCCACGAAGATTTTCTCGCGTGCCATTTGTGTTGGCCATCCTCTGTGCTGTCGGGAGGATTCCTTGCACCATTTCATAGTGTTCTGTTTCCGCTACTATCAGTGCCCTCAAAGCATGCTCAAGACGAAAAGCCAAAGGCATAGTCATCCCTGAGAAGAGAGATGGAGAAATGGTGACGGCTGAAGAAGACGAGAGAAATGGAACTGAATTAAGAGAATTGCAATCTCAAAATTAAAGCAGTAGTTTGCTCAGCAAAAACACACACAAGAAATGCAAGGAAAAAATATTGAGCATTATAAATATGATAGAAAACCACAATTTCAAGCTTAAGAGCAACATAAATTATAAGATGCTTTTACTTGGAGTCCGCCCATATTTTATTCCATGCCTGAGAACTTATTAGACAAGTCAAACATAGAAAAATCAGCAAGATATGGAAGCGGTTGTCAAAGGACATTGCATTCTGACATATGCATTACACTGGCTTCCTCTCTTGAAATAACCTTAATTAGCATAGAGAAAGGTCATATGAACCTGGTCCTAGAACAAACTCTCAAAATAAAACAGACATTGCAACATCATTTCTATCTTTAAGAACATAAGCTGCACACAAGCTGCCATAGAGATAATGTAAGAGGAAAAGGGAAACTTGAAGCAACTCAAGACTGATGAAAATGGGTTATCCCAAAAGCACAAAAACCTTGTCCAAAAAAGAGTTTGTAGATTAACCAGAAATTTAAGCAAATTTCTAATTTCATAAGTCAGCCTACGGAGAACCAACGAGGTATAATCCTTTTTCCCACAGGAAAAAGAGCATTCAATTTCAAATTTAACCGTCAATGACAAGGATCATAACCACCACACAAACCTCATCCCCACATCACGAGGAACGATTGATAGAAACAGACTCTGAAATACATCAGCAACTCAATTACCCCGGCGAAATTCAACACGAAACTCCGAGATCTAACCATACCAAAAAGAAAAAAAAAACACAGAGCTCCACGCTCCCCAATCACCAAAGCCCATCATCCACCATAGATCCGAGGTCTCCTCGATCAGCAGCTCGCGAAGCCGATCTCGAAAGCGCCAGCGAAACCAACCGAAATCGAGCCAACAAAAACTTCAAAACGCGACAACAAAGAGCCCTCACCTCGTCAAGAGGAGGCGAGATCGGCGACCAGCTCCGGCGGACGGCCGGTATAAGGCGAAGGAGAGCGACAGCGGCGGCACGCGAGAGGAAGAAGAAGGATCAGGAGCCTCGAACGCGGAGCTTCGCCTACCGTCGAGCTCCAAATCTCCCAATTCCGTCCCCTCCCCATTTTGTAGTTTAACCGTTTATTGTTTCTTAGCTGGACCGTGATTGAATTAGGAGGGTCATCTCTCATTCCGTTTCTCTTGCAATTTTTTAGCCTTTGGAGGCCGAGAAAAACAAAAATGGGCCAGCCCCCCATTTTACTTGGAGGAACTGTGACACTTCTGGCTATAATCTGAGTTTTGCATGTCAAAGTTCTCAAAAGCTAGTGTTTCCAAACTTAAATAAGTATGTCACTATTTATATCAATCTACATGTCTCCCTATTGTTTTGAAGTAGGGTGACTTGGGCATTTGACCATTATTACTCTCCGAACTTTTGATATAAGTTGATTTAGTCCCCTAAATCATATGAAAATATACAATGTTATCCTCCTATTAATTTGTATTAGAATTTAAGACCGAGAATGACCTTCGGTGACCACTTCTTTTGTCTTGACGAAATCACGATAGGCTCACGCTTTGTGAATTCCAAGAACGAAAATGTCGAAGTGATAATTTCAAGGATGTAGGAAATAAAAATATTATCTAGTACTCCCAGGGCAAGGCATTTGCTCACTAGACCCAAAAATGTTTTTTAATTGCGTAACCTTTTAACATTAATAATAATAACATTCTAATCTTAGAAGATATCCACGCACCAAAAAAATAAAATAAATTATAATTTAGATCAAATTTTCAAGCTGTTCTCAATTTTTGATTTTTTTAATAAATAAAATCGAGATTTAAGGTAAAGTATTGTCAACCTTATAACAGAAGAGGAGTAATTACACTCGAACTAAGCAAAAAGATTCAAGAGTATTTGTATAATTCTCAAGCTAAGGCAGCCACAATCTCACGGGTCAATCTCGAAAGACGGGTTCTTAGAAGGATCATCTAGGACCAGATAATTCTTCTTCCCTTGGACAAGAAGTACAGTCGCTCGAACTTGAGAGGCTATTTGGGCCAGATAATTCGTCCTCAGGTTGATACTCCTCCCATCTTTTCTCCAAGCTAATAATTCCTTCAAGATATAGGACTGCTTCAGCCATAAAAGGTCGTTTTCTGGGGTGGAATTGCGTGCAAAGCAAAGCCAGGCGAATGGTTCTCTCGACTTCGCTCTCGTTATAGCCACACGGCATATCAGAATCGACTAGCCTTTCCAACTGTTCCTTCTCTGAAAGGGCATGTGCCCACTGAGGCAGCCCCAGTTCATTTCCGTCGAGGCAGGTCGTTTCCCAAGCTCTCCGACCGCTTATGAGCTCAAGAAGCGTCACGCCAAACACATAAACATCGCTCTTTACTGAGTTTCTTCCGAGAAAGCGCTCTGGATCGATGTAACCAAGTGTTCCCATTGTACAGTCGATAAAATAAGCGTTTTCACCGTTGGGTTCTCCTTCGGAAACAGCCTTGTCTTTGTACTCGTCCATGAACAAGGCCAACCCAAAATCTCCAATACGGACCTCAAAATTCTCAGTCAACAGTATATTATCGGGTTTAATGTCCCTGTGAATTATCCTCAGATCATGCAAATGGGAGATCCCTCTCCCAACTCCAATTGCTATCTTTTTCCTGGTGGGCCAATCAAGGGGGCTCGCCTCTGTTGACTGTCCTCTTAAAAGGGAGTCTAGGCTTCCGTTCACCATGAAAGGGTACACGAGAGCATATTCTCCATTTTCCAATGATGAACAAAAACCGCGAAGCGGAAGCAGATTCCGATGCCAGATCATGGTCCCCACTTTTACCTCAGCACGCGGTGTCAATCCTTGACAGGCATGTCTAGCGAGTCTTTTTATCGCCACTCTGGAGCCGTCCCCCAGGACTCCTTCGTACACACAGCCGTACCCACCCTGACCCACCTTCTTTGTCTCGCTGAAGTTGTTGGTAGCGACCTTCAGCTCGCGGAAAGTAAACCTTTTAAGGCGTCCTTCCTCTGGACATTGGAGTGATTCGCTCGGTATCCAGCAACCAAACTTGGAAGCTGAATTGGCCAAGCACAGAGAAGCACCGGCAGCGACCCGGTAGGATGTTACAGCTTTGATGAAACTGCAGTCAGCAGGATTAAGCGGCAGACAAATTGTTGATGACAGAGAAGGAGGTGGCGAACACAGATTGAAATCGGGAGGATCTTCAGTGAGATTGAAGGTTGAAAACTCAAAGACCATGGTTCTTCCCCTCTTCTGAAACACCACACTCCTCGGAAATGAAGCTCAGATTGCTCAAATTTATCTTTTCACGAACGGGAACAGGAGGAAGGAAGAAGAGTTTTTTGCTGCAGAGGTGAGCCTGAGCTGAGTCTGGAGATTCAGACTTATAAATTTTTGTTGTCTGTCATGCCTGGTGCACGCATCTGATCTTGTCAAAGCCAGTGAAAAAAAGCCTAGTGGTTTCAACACGTTTTGTGGGGTATCATAGTCGTCTTCGTCACTTCTCATTCTCCCCGGAGCAGTTTACCCTTTTGATACGTCAAGCTTTATTGGGAAAGTCAGTCCAACTTCTAGATTTTCTGTGCTGTGTCTCAATGCAATTCATCCTCTTTCCTCAACTGATACCAACACCAGCCGCTATTGAGGTGAATTATAAGCCCGGTCTAGCAAAGGTATTAATAAACTTCATCTGGTAGAAAAGAACCGGAGAAGAGGTGTAGGGAATTACGTTCCTTTGTTCCAACCAATGACTTCCGCCTCGAAAATGAAAGATAAAAGTTTTACTTTTAGTCCCTGCTGCTGACCGCTTTTCTTAATCAAATCCTTGCACCTTTGACTCGTCGAATCAAAGTTGTTGACCATACACAAATTCATTATCAAGCCTTTATTACGTTGATTCTGATCAATTAGTCTCGCTAGTACGGACATATTATTCATTATGAACCCAGAAAATTGCTCCAAGAAGGAATTGATTTGAACGAATTGACCCTTCATATGAGGAAACCTACCACTACCTGTTGGTCCTTAGCAAGATCTTAAAAGGCTATGACCACCAGGAAAGTTTGGGTACAGCCAGGTAGGGCGCTGGAAAAATATTCCCTCCCCACGGGGGGACCGCCAAGGAACTCCTTTACGGAGTTTCCTAACCCCCCAGCCCGAGAAGAGGAGGCTAACCGCCTAAGTGCGAGGCTAAACCTCTTCAATGAAGGTTCCAGGTCCCCAGAAAATTGCTCCAAGAAGGAATTGATTTGAACAAATTGACCCTTTCATATGAGGAAACCTACCACTACCTGCATTTCTGATAAAAGCTTTAGTCGTTCTGAATTACCATGGGAACTTTTGCATTTAGTCAATGAATCGTAGCTTATCTCATCGATTTTCCCTTCAAATGTAATCTGATGTTTGTTTTTTACCTCAGATCAATCTAGCCTAACAGCCGCTTTTGAAACAAAGTTGAACTACGACATCTTGGTGATTTAGAACATGTTATCAGAGCAGGCAAAATCGTGGGGTGCGTAGCCAAAGAAAACATACAAAATGTCTCGTTGTTTAACAACCAAAGAGTCGACAAACGAATGTAAGTGGAAAAGCACAAAAGCAGCACAATCAACATACAGGTTACGATAGAAGTATGTAATTCTCAGAATTAGGACACTCTCATCAGTGATTCTTCAGCTGAGCAACAACTCCACAGAACGATTAACTGGGATGTGTTATTAAGAATTCATCGTGACAGAGACAAGAACCAGAGTCCGCCATATCCATGTCAAATTTTGGGCATAATAGCATCGTTTTGGTACTGCTCCCATCTCTACACCAAGTTAATAGCCCCTTCAAGAATTTGGACGACTACCGACATATTAGGTCTCCTTTCTGGGTCGAGCTGCATGCAAAGTAGAGCTAGCTGGATTGTTTTCTCGGTTTCGCTTTCCCTGTGCCCCGCTTCGTATGTCACTATCAACTAGCCTTTCCAAGTCTTTTTCTTTGAAAAGCATGCCTGCCCATTCAGGTAGAGGCAGCCCCCAAGGACTGTTCTATCTTTGCGCACTTCAACCCCAGATGAGTTCGAGAAGGGTCACGCCAAAACTATAGACGTCACTCTTCACGGAGCTCATTTCACTCCTGGAGTACTCTGGATCAAGACAACCGTCCGCCCTGCCAAGTCGGGTGCTAAGAAAGCTGAGGCTAAAGAAGCTGGCTTCCTTGGAAACATCCTTCTCTTCATCCTTGTCCATGAAATGACCATCCTGAAATCGCCAATACGAGCCTCAAAGTTCTTGCCCAGCAGCATCATATGGGGCTTGATGTCCCAATGGATTACGCTGTGATCGTGCAGATGGGAAGTTGCTCTCGCAACTCCAAAAGCTGTCTCCTTCCTGTTGGGCTAATCAAGGGGAAGCGTCACAAACATGTACTCTTTCAATTCCGATGATGAGCAAAAGCCGAGGGTATCTTTCCCAATTTCACTCCTGCATGTAACCCTCTCATTTCCAAATGGGAACGCTTGGCGATTCTTTTTACAGCCAATCGAGAGCCATCTGCCAATAGTCCTTCATATACTTAGAGCAAACCCGCCCCTGCCTGCAATCTTTTCGTTGCTTAAGTGGCAGGTAGCTGACTGTAGTTCATGGTAGGACCTTTTAAGGCGTCCTTGGCAAAGCTTCAGATCAGAACGAGGGAACTGGAGAGATTTACTTGGCCTACAACATGAACAACCAGAGTCGGAAGCCTGAATTTAAAGACGACTTATTCCCACGAATGACATCAAAGGATCAATATATCTAAAGTAAGTGAACTATCCCGCTGCTTCTCTTCCTTTTTCTTTGGGCAAAAGCATCCTGTCCCTCTGCGTTGAGACTTACACAATGGGATCCGCACCTCTCAAATGCTCGATACACGTTCTGAAATCTTTTGCCTGGCCTTCTGTTTATGAATGAAATGCTTGCCAAATGGATGTGGCAAACCAGGACGCCACCCTTCGCCAAGGAATCCACATTTTGATCTGACCAAATAAATAATCTTGACGCAGTCTCTTAAACTAATTCTGATCTCGAAATCTCAGAATTAGGGTTCCCTGTCCTCTTGCGCCAAAATTTCTTGACAAAGCAGGAGAAATCACACTCATGGACATCTGTTTCTGCAAAGCAGAGAACCAACCGGTGGACGTGTCGAATGGCTTATGGGATTTGGTCTGGGGCTTTCCTAATGTTCTTAGTTTAGGTTTCAGATGAGACTGCTCGAGGTTTCTTGACGATCTGCAGCTGCAACTTCACACCAGCATTTCCATCACAAAAATCGTCCCGTGATTATCGTCGACATGCACGCAGGAAGTTGGAAGAAGCAAATGCGATTGAGTGAAAAATTTGAAGGAAGTAAAGTCGCAGCTCGAGCCATCAGAGAATCGCCAGTAGATGCGCGAGGAAGGTGCGCATGATCGAAGCGTTGAGCGGTGTAATCATCAGAGAAAGAGGCGAGGAAAGTCGATGAAGATGGTGAAGTGAATGAGAGAAAAGCTGTAAAATGTGGGTGGGTTTTGACCAAGTCAAAAGAGGGAAAAGCAAGAAAATAAACAACATAAAATAAAAATGTTAATACCCTAAAAATTCCAAACTGGTACATCTGTCACAAATTTACCCAAAACTATTTTTTTATAATAAAAAATCCCAAACTTGTACATTTGTGACAAATTTACCCCGACTGATCATAAAAAATTCTAAACTGGTACATTTATGACAATTTTACCCTAAGTTAATTTATTCAACCGCAAAAAACTCAAAACTGATAAATTTGTGACAAATACACCCCCCGCTAAATTAGATTAATACTACCAAAAATTACAAAAATTGTAAACTGTGACAAACGGAGCGTAAAATCCCATATTAGTATACCATTCTACTATTACGTATCATTTAATTTAATAATTTAAAGAAAAAATTTAACGAAAACTGATAGAGGGTAAATTTGTCACAAGTGTACCGGTTTGAGGTAAATTTGTCAAAAGTATACTAGTTTGGGGTTTTTGGTGGTCAAAAAAATAGTTTTGGGTAAATTTGTCACAAGTGTACCAGTTTAGGGTTTTTCTTGGTATTAACCCAAAATAAAATGAAGTGTTGAAAAGTGAAAGAAGGGGGAAAAGCAAGAAAGGACGTTCGGCTCTTTTCTTTTTAACCGAGGACTCGCGCAAGGAGCAGGGGAAAGGGGAGAGAGAGAGAGAGAGAGAGAGAGAGAGAGAGAGAGAGAGAGTAGACCCGTTAAACGTGTGGAACGCGTCGGGTTTGGGTCGGGTCATAAATGGTCCGACCAAATCGACCCATTTAACCCATTTATGACATGTTTATTGCAATGCAAAAATTTTGACCCATACCCGACCCGACTCATACCCAACCCATTTAACTAAATTTAATTATATATATATATATTTATTTATTTATTTATTTAAAAAAATAGTATTGCTAAAATAATTTTATACAACACAAATTTAATGGAAAATTTTTATAATTTTTAAAATAATTATTTTAAATAATCGAATTTTAATTATCTTTTTATTTTTTAAAAATAAATAAATTTTTAATTATTTTTATTTTTATTTTTAAATATATTTTTCTTTTTCTTTTTCTTCTTCTTCTTCTTTGGCCGGCCGCCGGCCACGACGACGGCCGGCGGCGGCCGGCCATAGGCGAGCCTCGAGCTCGCCCGCTCACCGACGGCCGGCGAGGCTTAAGCCTCACCCGACGCCGGCGAGGCTCGAGCCTCGCCCACGCCGGCGAGCTCGGGTCTCGCTAGCTCGGCGAGGCCTCTGCCTCACCAGATCCGGTGAGCTCGAGGCCTTTGCCTCGCCAGATTTGGTGAGCTCGAGGCTCGCCGGCGTCGGCGAGGCCTCCACCTCGCCAGATCTGGTGAGCTCGAGGCTCGCCGGCGTCCGGCGAGCCTCGAGCTCGCCGGGCATCGGCAGCATCGCCGGATCCGGCGAGCTCGAGTTTGCCCAACGCCGGCGAGCTCGAGGCTCGCCTGGCCGGTCGCCAGCCATCGCCGTGCCGGCGACCGGAGGAAGAAGAAAGAAAAAAATAATTATAATTTCGGTTTAAAAAAAATTTGTAAAGTTAAAGAGAGAAGAGAGAGATTGTGACTTGTGAGGTTTTGGCTTTGGGCGAAAATAAATGGGTTGATAAATGGGTCTTAAATGGGTGCAAAACTGACCCATTTAAGACCCATATATCTCACTCTCTTTAATTTTAAAACCCATTATGAGTGCTTTAGAAAATAAGGCTTGACACATTAACGACCCATTTAACACCTCTAGAGAGAGGGAAGAAAAAGAGAAGAAGAAAGAGGAAGAAAGAAGAGGTCTACTCGCCAAGGATCGATTTTGTGACGTAACGTCGAGTAAGTATTCACGTTCCTATTTGTCCGATCGGAGTAGCTTTCGAAGCTTGGTCGTATATTTGAAGTAGTGTGAAAATCGAGCCATGAAGTCTAATTTGTGAGTCATGAACCTTCAGGATTTCGAGGAAATTGTCGATTATGACGTCATGGAGCTATAAGGTTTGTCGAGAGTTGTTTTGGAGCTACAGTTTTGTTGGAGAAAAATTTTAGAATTTTATGTTCAAGTTTCACGTTGCAAACAGCTTGAATAATCGCTTCAGATGAGCGATTTGTTAATGTGTGTGAGTTGTCTTATTAGCATTTAGACATAGTTTAGTCGTTTCATAATTGAGGTAATTTTCACTTGATTTTGACGTCGATTCTTGTTTAATTATTAGGATTACAAGATCATTGGCTCATTTAGCTATGCGTTACTTGGTTTGGGCATTATTAGTTAAATGGTGTTATCCTTCTTTGAATTTGTAGACTCATAATTTGAAAACGAAAAGTACGATATACATTATGTGCACATTGTGAATTGGCTAAAAGGCAAAAATAATGTTCATAGCACATTTGATGTATAACTTTGAATAAGGCATTTACTATTTTTTATTCATTTGACAAAAATTTGAGAAATGTGTCATGGAAGGTGTCATAAAAGTTTAAATATGTGTATTACATTACAAACTGATTTATGGAATGGGTTCTTTAATGATTTGGAAACATTTAATGAGAAAGATATTTTGAAATATTACTAGCTTGTGAAATGAATTTCGAAATGGTGTGAGAAATATATTGTGGTATGATGAACGAAGTTGGGAGAGAGGATATATTTTGGGTTTGCGAAATTTTTTTATGAAAGAAATTGCGTTGACTTGAGTATGGTTTATAAAAGGTGATTTGATTTTTTATGTGAAACCAATTTATGATACGGATTCTGAAATGGGTTTTGTGAGAGTAATAATATGTGAAATGCTATATTTTGCTTTGTAAAATTAATCGTGATATGGACTGATAAAAGTCACCTCTAGGGCTTTATAGTCAAGAGTTATGTGCTTCATAGTGACTTGAGTTACGTGGGAACTACCTATAGGGCTTTGTACTATTGATATATGTTGGTCAATGACTACATGCTACAATATAATGTAATTTCGTGGGAGTCACCTCTAAGACTTTGTACTATTGACACGTGTTGATCAAGGGCTAAATGCTACACAATGATGCGAATCTTGTGAGAGCCAATTATAGGGCCTTGTAATACTCAAGGGCTAAGTGTTACGTGATGTCATGAGCCTTGTGAGAGCTACCTCTAAGGCCGTGAGATGTGATGTGGTATGAGTTTGAAAAATGGAATAAACCATTGATATGAGATATGACGAGTTTAATTATTGAACTAAATCAACAAACCTTTTTTTGATATTATGGATGGATAGGAAATTCTTCTTTTGATATAGAAAGACTGAAGTAATATATAACTCATTTTATTCTCGTAAGTTGTTATATTTTAGATTTGCATAAATGAATCGTGTCTTTTAAGTTCTACGTGTGTAATGTGGAGGCTTGACCTTTTTTAAAGATATGTACTATTTATTGAGGTGTGGTTGCTCACTCTTCTCCTTTCCAATCTTTTTAGATTCCTCAATTAGCAATGTATAGAGTGAGAGCGATATCAACAGGGACTTTTGAGAATTGGATTCGAATGGTTAGAGGTTGTATCCTTTGGATGAAAGGACGGCTATGCCATTCCCCTTTTATGCTAGGAGTCGAGGTGTGATGGAAATAGCTAAATGAGAGAGATGGAGAAGAAAAAGGCACAAATAAAAAAATAAAAAGTAAGATTAAGTCACTGTTAATTTCGCAAAAAATAAATAATTTACAAAATATTTTCCTAAAAATTTTCATTTATATTGCTTACAAATATGATTATACGAAAAATATTTTCATCATTTATGAAATTGTTTACATATAAATTATTATCGATAATGAAAAGATTTTTTATTAATTGATTATCTTAAGCGATACAAACGATAATTTTCAAAAAAATATTATTCAAACAAAACAAACAGTGTTTTAATACTAGATAAAAAGTAAAGGTTTGTTTCGTGTGCAATAATACAAAATGCACAATATAAATATTAAAATTTATTCAAGTTGAATGCACAATAAAACATTATAATATCAAATCAAAAAGTATAGATCCAGAGTAAGACGGATTGAACCCAACCCAGCAATTAAACATGTAGTATCCCTAATCCAAATTTAATAACTCTTCACCTTAATTGGAAGGAGTGAAAATCTCCCCTCACCTTGAACGTTTTTCTTTGAAGCTACGAGCCGAGAACTCAATTAGTAAATTAAATCCGTTAGTCCGGCTTGGGTATGAGCTCCCTCCTTACTTTATTTGCTTTCGATAAGTGACTTTCTCCTTTAGTGGAGCAGAACAAATTGCGCTTTGATAAAAGCCTAATATATAATGAGTTACGTTCATTTTATAGAAAATGAATGACTTGAAAAATATTTTCATCATTGATAATAATATATACTTCTAAATGAAATAAATTATCATTTTTTGGAAAATGTTTTTCAAATCACTCATTCGCGAAATAAATGCATGTGAAACATAACAAGAATCTCATCAATATGATAAATCGAAAAAAAAAAAAAAACACTCAAATTAAGGAAAAAGGATTCAACGTATTGCTATAATGGTCAAGCTGAGGCAGCCACAATCTCACAAGTGAATCTCGAGCAACACGGTCTTGGAAGGATCATCTAGGACCAAATGATCCGTCTTCCCTTGGACAAGAAGCAGAGTCAAACGAAATTGAAAGATTATCTAGGTCAGATAAAATCATCTCCGGGTTCATACTTCTCCCATCTTTTCTCCAAGCTAATAATTCCTTCGAGAAATAGGACTGCTTCAGCCATATAAGGTCGTCTTGTGGGGTCGAGTTGCGTGCAAAGCGAGCCGGACGAATGGCTTTCTCGACTTCACTCTCGTCATAGCCGCCGGGCATGTTGGTATCAATTATCGTTTCCAGCTTTTCGTGCTTTAGAAGGGCATGTGCCAATTGAGGCAGCACCAGTTCGTCTCCATCGAGGCAGGTTGTTTGGCAAGCTCTTCGACCGCTTATCGTTCAAGAAGCGTCACGCCAAACCCATAAACATCGCTCTTTACGAGTATCTTCCGGCACCGCTCTGGATCCATGTAACCAAATGTCCCCACTTTGTCCGCCGGTAAAAAAAGTGTCTTCACCATTGGGTTCTCCTTCGGAAACAGCCTTGTCTTTGTACTCGTCCATGAACAAGGCCAACCCAAAATCTCCGATACGGGCCTTGAAGTCCTCATCCAACAGTATATTAGAGGGTTTAATGTCCCTGTGAATTATCCTCAGATCATGCAAATGGGAAATCCCTCTCGCTGCTCCAATTGCTATTTTCTTCCTGGTGGGCCAATCTAGTGGGCGCTTCTCTGTTGACTGTCCACTTAAAAGGGGAGTCTAGGCTTCCGTTCACCATGAAAGTGTACACGAGCGTGTATTCTCCATGTTTCGATGACATACAAAAGCCATGAACGGGAAGCAGATTCCGATGCCAAATCATGTTCCCTAGTTTTACTTCAGCACGGAGTATCGATCCCAGAGAGGGATGTCTAGTGAGTCTTTTCATCGCCACTCTGGAGCCGTTCGCCAAGTGTCCTTCGTACACGTGACTGAACCCACCCTCGCCCACCTTCTTTGTCTCACTGAAGTTGTTGGTAGCGAGCTTCAGCTCGCGGACAGTGAACCTTTTAAGGCGTCCTTCCTCGGGACATTGGATCGATTCGCTTGGCCTCCAAAGCAACCAAAGTTGGAAGCTGGCTTAGCCAAGCACGGAGAAGCTCCGGCAAAGACACTGGCAGGATGTTTGTTGTTACTTGATCGAAACAAGAAACAAGAAACGAAAAACCGAAGCTATATTTTTCGAATGAGGAAGAGAAGCACGAGAAAACAGAACACAAACTTGCATACGTCGCCTCTCTAAGGAAACTGTCAAGTACAGGACAACTTAAACAAGAACAATAACGCTTACAAACCACACACACGTGCAGCATATAACTGCACCTAAACGTGCTAATTCACTTCCTAGAAAATAGCAAAAACACTAAATGCATAACTAAATGAACTTGGCTGTTTTTTTAATAAAAAACAGAGGAAAACAGAGGAAAAAACAAGACAGAAAACAGCAGCACTAAGACATTATAATCCAACAAACTCCTCATTGGATCAGTTACTGCTGCATACTCCTATTTTCTCTCTTAACAGCTCAAATCTTCCAACTTGAAGTGGTTTTGTGAACATATCTGCAAGCTGATCTTCAGATCTGCAATAGACCAACTTAACTTCGCCACTTTGTTGCACCTCACGCAGAAAGAAAATTTTGACTTTGAAATGCTTGATTTTGCAATGGAAAACTGGATTTTGTGATATTGCTAAAGCAGCCTGATTATCCAGTTGCAATCATTATAATTCAACCACAGATCCTTCATTATCTTCTTTAGCCACAAAGCTTGATTTGCAGCTGCAGTAGCTGCTATAAACTCAACCTTTATAGTAGACTGAGCTACAATCTCTTGCTTTTTAGAACACCAGGAGAAACAAGCAGAACCAAAACTGAAACAATATCCAAACGTACTCTTCATGTCATCTACTAAACCAGCCCAGTCACTATCAGAAAATCCTTACAAATTAAATTTCTGACCTTTCTTAAACTTCACACCAAAGAACAATGTTCCTTTGAGATATCTCAAGACCCTTTTTGCTGCAGTCAAATGTAACTGACTAGGACTACTCATAAACCTAGATAAAACACTCACAGTAAATAAAATATCTGGTCTGGTTGCTGTAAGATACATGAGACACCCAATCAGACTTCTATACATAGAAGCATCTATTGCATCTGTTCCATCATACTTCTACAGCTTCTCTTTAGCAGCCATAGGAGTGCTTACACTTCGACAATCTTCCATCTGAAACTTCTTTAGAATTTCCTTCATGTATTTTTTCTGACAGATAAAGATCTCATATGAAGCCTGTTTGACTTCCAGACCCAAAAAATAAGCCATCTTTCCCAAGTTTGACATCTCAAAAACTGCAAATAGATCTTGCTTCACCTTTCTATCAATTCCATATCATTCCCCGTCACTAATAGATCATCTACATAAAGTGACAGAATTACAACACTGTGATTCACCTTCTTGACATAAAGAGTGAACTCACTTAAGCTTTTTACAAAGCCAAAATCTTGCAAATATCGATCTATCTTCCCATACCAAGCTCTTGGAGCCTACTTCATCCATATAGAGCTTTCCTCAACCTGTATACACTCTCTTCTTGGCCTTTGACACTGAAGCCTTCAGGTTGTTCAACAAAAATCTCCTCCTCAAGCTCTCCATTCAGGAATGCAGACTTGACATCTAACTGAAATATATGCCACCCCTTCTCTGCTGCAATAGCTAACAGTAGCTTTATTGTATCAAGTCGTGCAACAGGAACAAATGTTTCAGAATAGTCTACTCCCCATATTTGTGCATAGCCTTTTACCACCAGTCTAGCTTTGTGTTTATTAACGGAACCATCAGGATTAAGTTTTGTTCTAAACACCCACTTAACCCCAATCACATTCTTATCAGATGGTCTGTCAACAAGCTCCCATGTGTGGTTTTTCTGGATCATTGCAATCTCCTCCTGCATTGCTGCAATCCACCTCTGATCCTCCTTAGCTTCCACAAAGTTAGATGGTTCGAGCATTGCCTCATTGCTTCTTTCATAAATTTCAGCAAGTGACCTTGTGCCTCTCACTAGTAAATCATCCATACTGTCTTCCAATCCATCTATAACTTCATCAACCTCTACATCTGTTGTAGGTTGTTTTTCGAACTGTTGCTGTTCTGCACTCTTTCCTTCCATCCAATTCCACTCATCTTCCTCTAGAAAAACAACATCTCTGCTTAGTCACCTTCCCTGTCATAGGGTGAAAAATCCTGTAAGCCTTTGATTGGAGACTGTACCCAATGAAGATTCTAAGCTTAACTCTTTTATCCAACTTGTCCCTCTTGACCTGAGGAACATGAGTATAACACAAACACACAAAAACCTTCAAATTCTTCACAGAAGGTTTAACACCATACCAGATTTCAAAAGGTGTTAACCTCTCTAAGGCCTTTGTGGGCAATCTGTTCAATAGGAACACTGCAGTATTAGCTGCCTTAGCCCAGAACTTCTTAGGCAACATCTTCTCCTGCATCATACATCTGGCCATCTCCATAATGCTTCTGTTTTTCCTCTCACTGACCCCATTCTGTTGAGGTGAATAGGGAACAGTGAACTGTTGCACAATTCCTGCTTGCTCACAATTCAACTTAAACTTGTGAGCAGTATACTCAGAACCATTATCAGACCTAAGCATTTTAATTTTCTTCACACTCTGATTCTCAACTAAGGCTTTAAACTTCACAAACACATCAGCAACTTCAAACTTGGCTCACAGAAAATAAATCCAACTCATTCTAGTCATATCATCAGTGAAGGTAATGAAATACCTGCTACCATTGAGAGAAGACTCAGACATAGGTCCACATAGATCTGTGTGGACTAATTGCAGCTTCTCACATGCTCTCCAACCTCCTCCTTTGAAAGGAAATCTGGCTTGCTTGCCAAGAAGATAAGTTCTGCACTGTGGAAATTCCTCCTCCAAACTTGGCAAGTCATCTGCCAAGCTATTTCTCTGCATAAACGACATGCTCTTCCTGTGAACATGCCCAAGTCTTTTATGCCATATCTCTGCATTTTCTTCTTTGCACTTTAAAGCCATTTGTTGCATCTCTTGTGGCTTGAACATGAAACTCTTGTCCTCCATTGGAATTCTTAGCACTTCTTTGTTATCTGCATTATTGATAAGACATTCCTTCCCTTCGAACTTCACTTTATAGCCCTTCTCAATTAATTGACCAACACTTAACAGATTATGGTCAATATTTGGCACAAAAAGAACATCACTGATCAGCTTCACCTCCTGATTTCCTTTAATAGCCACTGTACCCTTCCCTTGCACTTCGATATACTGTCCGTTGCCAATTCTAACTCTGGACCTGACTTACCTGTCTAGACTCCTAAACAGCTTCGAATTGCCAGTCATATGATTGGTACAGCCACTATCCACCAGCCATGCATCATTCCCAACAGAAGATTCGAAAAGAAGCTACAAACAAGTGCTCTTCCTCGCTTTCATTCTCTCTCTACCTAGGCTTCTCCCGATTGCTGGTAATTTTTCTCTTTGCGAGATGGCTTCCATGTGACCCAACTTGTGACATCTTCTCGCACCTAGCATCGGCTTTCTCCAACATCTAAAAACGATGATTAGTTCCACCGCAAAGATTGACAAGGTTTTTTGTTCTTCTTCCATTTGCTAGACCCACCAGAATTTCCTTCTTTTGCTACAAACTTGGAGTCACCAACATTTTCTCTAAACTGAATCCATTTCTTTCCTTTGCCTCCATCATTTGATTTCACTCTAGCTTGCAGCGCACCCTCTACAAACTCTTCTCTTCTCATCAGTCTTCTGTGTTCCTATGCCTGCAGAGCATTTAACAATTCTGCAAGCTTTATATCAGGTAAGTCTCTTTTATTTTCCAGAGACGCTATGGTGGCTTCGAACTTCTCTGGAAGAGACACCAGGATCTTCTGAACAAGTCTTTTATCCTTCAAGTCAGTCCCTAAAACTCTGATTTTATCAGCTATGCCCACTAGCCTATCAGAGTATTCCTTCACTGACTCAGCCTCTTTCATCTGCTGTCTCTCAAATTCTCTCAAGAGATTCAACACCTTCATACCTCTTATCTTCTCATCTCCTTCGTATTCTTCCTTCAAGAAGTCCCATATGGCCTTTGCAGAGTCACACTTCATAATTCTGGTAAAGATGGTAGGCGAGACAGCAGCATACAGGCAAGATTTTGCCTTGGCTTTTCTTGTGGTTCTCTCTTTATGAAGTTTGATTTGATTCATGGTCGGATTATTTGGAAGTGGAGCAACTTCATAATCATCCTCCACGGCTTCCCACAAATCATGACCCTCCAAAATGCTGTCATCTTAACAGCCCATGCTTGATAATTCTCTCCAGTAAATACTGGAGAAGCCATCGCAGAGAAACCACTCGACCCTGTCTCCATCACCCTTTAACTTCTTTACACTTCGATACTTGCTTCACTTCATAGTCCCTCAAGATCATTCATGCTCTGATACCACTGTTGTTATTGATCGAAACAGTAAACAAGAAACAGAAAACTAGAAGCTATATTTTTCGAATGAGGAAGAGAAGCACAGAGAAAACAGAACACAAACTTGCATACGTCAATTCTCTAAGGAAACTGTCAAGTACAAGACAACTTAAACAAGAACAATAACTGCTTACAAACCACACACACGTGCAGCATATAACTGCACCTAAACGTGCTAATTCACTTCCTAGAAAATAGCAAAAACACTAAATGCATAACTAAATGAACTTGGTTGTTTTTTAATAAATAAAAAAAAACAGAGGAAAACAGAGGAAAAAACAAGACAGAAAACAACAGCACTGAGACATTATAATCCAACAATGTTAAAGATTTGATGAAACTGCAGCCAGCAGGATTAAGCGGCAGACAAATTGTCGATGACCGAGAAGCAGGCGGCAAATGCGGATCAAAATCGGGAGGATCTTCAGTGAGATCGATTGTTGAAAACTCGAAGGTCATGGTTCTTCGCCCTTCTAAAACACCACCGAAATTGAGCTCGGATTGCTCGAATTTATTTTTTGCAAACGGGAACAGAAGAAGGAAGGAAGAAGAGCTGCAGAGGGGAGCCTGAGCTGAGTCTGGATATTCACGCTTCTATATTTTGGTGGTCTGTCATGCCTGCAGAGGATGTTTCTTAGTAAAATCCTAGAACGAAGCACGCACCCGCTCTTATCAAATCCAATTAAATTAAGCCTGGTCTGGCGGGGAATTGCGTAACATGCTTGTACTCTTCCAACGACCCTTGGACAGAGCGATGACTCCAACGAGTCAGTCGTCTTGGTCGCTTTCGCTTCTCCCATATGCTGTTTCCCCTCTTGGTACCTCGAACTTTCATGGGAAATTTAGTCCAACATCTAGAATTTCTAGGTTGCGTCTGAATGCAATTCAGCCCGTTTCCTCGGCTGACACCGACACCGGCTATTAAGGTGAATTAAGCCCGGGCAAACAACCTTCGTCTGGTGGAAGAAGAACTGGAGCAGGGGGTGTCATGAATCACATTTCCTATCTTCAATGAGTAAAGCCAACTAATGACTTCCATCTCGGAAACGAAAGTGAAAATTTTCCTTTTGTCTCTGAAGTTATGCTCTTTTTCCGATCAAGTCTTGTCCGTTTCAATTACCTAATCAAGTCATTCAATTTGCATAAATTTCCTTATCAAGTTTCTCTTACACTGATTCCTATGAATTAATTTAGCTAGTGCAGACATAGGATTTGGTATAAACCCAGAAAATTGCTCCGCAAGCCCTTCCAAATCAAGGAAGGTATCAATTGTAACTAATTATGTTCCATCATATGAGGAAAACTTCCCCTACTTGCATTTCTAATGAAAGCTTTTTCTCATTTTGAATTACCATGGGAAGTTTTGCATTTAGTCCACGAATCCTAGCTTATCTCAAAGATTTTCCCTTCGACGTAATTTATTTATTTATTTTACTTCAGCTCAATCTAGCCTAAGAGGTTGCCTTTTGGAAACAGGTGTGGAACTACAACTTCTTGGAGATTCATAAATCAATGAACATTTCATGGGGTGGGTGTTAGCCAAAGAAAACGGATGAAGTGTCTCCGTGTATAAAAACCAAAGAATCAATAAATGAACATAAGTGGGGACACACCCTATTTTTTTAATTAATTTTTGAATGTTTTTAATTCTGGAAAATGGGACTCGGGTCGGGTCAGAGAACCGGTCTGATTGTTGGTCTGACCTGGACCCTATCGGTCCGGGTTGGGTTTGAACCCCAACCAGCCCCAGGCCCAGTTCGAGTATGGCCTGACCTGAATTTGATGGGTTTGAGCCTCTACAACAATTCAACCCGAGTCTATTCAAACCAATTAAAGCTCAACGTGACTAGAACCGTGACAAACCCATATTCCTCAAAAGAAGCTATCTCAAGCCCGTCTTCTTTTAAAAACCATCCAGCCCACACACTTAAAAAAATGCCCATTCTATTTTTTAGCCACACCACCTTGACCTGCTCACTTGATCCGAATTTTTGTTTCTCCTATCATTATTATTTCTTTCTTTCTTTCTTTTCTCCCTTTTCTTTTGCTTTGGGTCGCCTTCTTCTTTGGGCGGTCTCACCGGCGACATCGCCAAAAAAGCACATTGCAAAACAAAAGCCGTTCCAGCAAATCAAACATGAATAAGCACACCGAGACAAAAGTAAGACTAATTATGGCGACTCCGACCGCGGGCTCCTCCAGCAAGGACTGTCGATTTTCAGGCAAGAAAGAGGGACGGACAGGCCTAGGTTGAAAAGAAAAAAAAAATGGAAAAGAGAGAACCTAGGTTGGGCCCAGCAAAGAAAAGAAAAGAAAGGGCTAAGGTAGCCCGACCCCGCCTCGTTTTTTAAATTAATTATTTTTTGTTTTCCTTTTTTAAAAATATTTTTCTAATAAATACTATAAATATTAATGCAAATGCTCCTAACATCTATATGCTATGCAATTTAATGAAAATTATTTTTGTTTAGAGATTAAAAATTAATCCATACATAATTAAACCCTAATTGAACAAACAAAATTTAGGTATCAACATTATTATCCATGTTACAATAGAAGTTGTGTAATTCTCAGAATCGGGACAATTCCATGGGTGATTTGCCAGCTAAGCAACACCTCCATGAAACTATTATTAAGGATGAGATATTGATATGTCTTCGTGATAGAGAGAAGTAGCAGAGTTCTCCTCCCACCTCTTCGAGCTAATAGCCCCTCCAAGAATTTGGATTACTTCCACCATATTAGGTTGACTTTTTGGTCAAGTTGCATGCAAAGTAGAGCTAGCTAGATATCACATCCTGAATCCTAGCAAAAAAAGAAAAATGAGGCAGTTGTCCTTACACCAGAAGAATGTTACCTCTAACCACTCAAATTCAACTCCCAAAGTCCCCAATAAAATATCATCTCACTCTGTTGGCTACTAATTAAGAGACTTGAAAATTTTGAAATGAGATGAGTAAGTAACCACTGCTCAGTGAGTCGTGTCTTTCTTCCAAACAAATTGAGCAACCATATATATATATGTATATATAATATTAGAAACTCATAATCCAACTCTTTAATATACAAATCAAATCATATATAAGTTATTTTATTTCAACAAGCTTTATACAATTTAGAAAATACTCATTTAAATCATCAGAAACATCAATGGTCTTATTCCATTGATCAATCTTATCAAATGATATGTCGATGGTCTATTCCATCAACTAATCTCAAATTATGCATTAGTGGTCTCTTTTATTGTCTAAACTCAAATCACATGTCAGTGATCCACTCCATTAACTAAATTCATGCTCAAATGTCTAGCCATGGTCATGCATAACACATGGACAAGACGATCAAGATTTCCTATTGATTAGGTCTCCACCTATTATTAGTCGATAACTCAACTTATAAGGATATCTTAGACTATTTAGGGCATACACACAAACCGTCAATCAAGTTTCCAGTGATATTGAGCACCTAGCCGTCATCCTCCAATACTAAAAATCCAATCCATAAACAGTTTCATATTTATAAATACATTTCACAAATTAATTACACAACTTTTTGCAACTCAACCCATTCGCCAAAAGTACTTTTCGTAAATTTCAAGACTTGTCTTAGTAATCGGTTTTACAAACTAGATCAAATCATAAGCATGTCCTAAAACATTATACAAATTGATATTCCATAAATCATACTCAATGTCAAGAGCTTTTTGTAAAAAAGTTTCGGAAACCTAAAACATATAATATTTCTCAACTCCATTCATCGAACTAAATATATATTTCCACCAAACAGTTTTCATACCATTCACATATATAAAAAGTGTAGTAAACACCCAATCTAAATTTTATATAACAGACATACTTATTCAAAGCTTATAATATATCGAATCTTTATTATTTTTAAAGAATGAGTTTACAAATTTTTAAAAGAAATAGCACCACTTATCTTAGAATGCTTACGACCAAACAACAAACGTTACTCTTATTATTGAACTCGTGATCCCACAGTATAAGCAAAAACCAATGCTACAATTGAGGAACACACTACCTCAATTATGAAATCGCTATGTTACACCTAATCGTTAACAAAACAGCTCTTACGTACTAACAAATCGTATACCTAAAGTGATTACCAAGCCGTTCGCAACGCGGAACTTGAGCGCAAAACTTGGTCACACCATAACTCTCTCTACCAAACCACATTCCAAATGTATTTATAGTTAATAGAAAACCATTTCAACATACTACAAGAACCTCAACTTGACCGACCCAAAATCAAGTCGAAAACTAACGAAATACGATCCCAAATTCATACGTGAACACTTTAAGTTTGTTTCGATCAAACCGTAAACTTAAATCAAGTTTCGTAAAGTCTTACAGCTCCACAACACCCTAAACTATTATTCCATGAAATTTCATATCTCAACTACTTAAAAATCGAACTTCACAGTTTGAATCTCACATAATTTCAAATTTAAGCCCTAACCCCGAAAGTTAATCCTATTAGAAGAACGAGAGACACAAGCATTTACCGAGCGTTGCGTTATGGATATCATAAAAACAATCACAAACTAAATGAGGAATTCATTCTATATGTTTCAAACCTCTAATTTGCCAATCAATCCCACTACTATTTGATTATTCAATCTATTAACATTCTATCTATTACTACTATTGTAGAGCCTAGGTGATTGCGACAACCGCAGATTGTAGGCCTCCACCTAGCCCAGTAGTAATGATTTGCTAATTTGCTAATCATGAACTAAATGAAAAATTCAGTCTCTATGTTTCAAACCTCTAATTTGCTAATCAATTTTGTTACAATTTGGTTATTCAAATTAATATTCTATCTATTATATCATAGTCCAAGAAAGCAACACGATCTAGAAGATTTTTGTACGTGAAATCGTGACTGATCCATGAATGAGTGATCATTGATTATTTCCCGAGTCCTAGGGTTTTCTCGAATATTCTAGAATACTCTTTACTTAACTGTAGAATACTCTTTACTTTTGACTGTACTGATACGCTGTGCTGTTTCAAGCTCAGGCTCCTCGGGCCTCGTAAGTGTGAGTTCGGTGGGCTTAATCAAAGCACCCATATCCCGAGGCTTACGATGTAGAGAAATTGGAAAAATGAGAGAACGAATGGGACCTATTTCCAAGGGCAAAAGTTCACTACAGTGTACAAAAGAGAAATCTAGAGAAATTAGCGCTTACATGTGAAAGAGAACTACTAAGATGCGGTAATGACAAGTCTCTCGTGCAAGACTGGATCTTCATCATTTCTGCCGTTGATATGAACTGCGCTACTAGTTCCGTAACGTAAACCTTTCAAAATAAACTGACTTAAGTCAGCATTACCTAGACAAGTTACAGAGATGGAAAATGAAATGCGATGGTGAATGCAAATCTTTCTATCTTCTTTCAGCCTTATTGGCTGCTGGACTGCATACACTGGAAGTGCCGCTTGCGAGACACAATTTTGATTTGTGAGGCAAAATTTGCGGTTTGACATTTAAGATCAGAAAAATCAAAAAAAAGAAACAAAAAAAAGTAAGAAAGGAAGTTCAATTGAGTCGCTTCATCACATCACCAACGCTATACCAACTAAATTTCCCTCCTTCCAACTTCTGCCGCTTGATAGCATGGTTTTCTTGGGCAACCGTAGGAGTTGCAGCAGCATCCTTCACATTTGTATTTCTGTAAGTGGAGACCGGGTAAGCCACACTTTGTATTTGTTTATTTTCAAGTTCAATGCAAAAGATGAGGATAAAACATATCTATTTAACCTTTTAACACACACTGGTTTGGATTTCTTGGCTCGCGAAGACTGCGAGTTCTGTTTAGGCCTCGACGTGGAGGGGGTCTTGATCAAGCTGGCTATCTTTTTAGCTGTCTGACATTTCCCAGAATCAGCCACTGCACCGGTGACTCTGCCGGTGACCGAATGAAGGAGATGGCGGTAGGCCAGAGGAGGAAAATGAGAGAGAAGACACAGAAGTTAAGTTTTGAAATTTTTTTATATACTCACCTAGTCATATACACGTGTCGACTTTTTATTGGGTATCATTACAAAAGCATATGCGACGTGACGAATGAATATTTGACTTTCTCCTTATCAAAGCTCTGCGGGCGTCTTCACGGTCGCTTTAGCTTGGAATATTATTAGGAGGAAGAAGGATTGTGTTCCTTGGGCTCCACTCATCTGGAATGATTCGATTGCTCCGAGATTTCAATTTATTCTTTGGCTTATTATTCACAATCGCTTACCCACTCAAGTTCTTCTTCTTTCATATGGTAGAATTAGTAGTGGAGTGCTTTTTGCAACCTCAGACCGGATTCTGTTGATCACTTCTTTGATTGCCACATCTCGGCTAGTCTCGTTTTTTTTTGGGCCGCGAGATGTAATCTTCCGTGGAGAAACAGGTCCTGGTCAAAGAATCTTCTTTGGGCACTGAAATTCCTTCCCAGCAAGGACTTTCTTCATTGCATTGTCCGTTTTTCTTTTGGTGCCATGTGTCACTTGATTTGGAAGAAGCGCAACAGCATCATCTTTCGGGAGGAGTCCTTGGAGATACCGGCTTTGAAGAACCATCTCATCAAAGTGGTTAAAGACAAGCCTCTTACCTACAACAACGTGATGGACAACCAAGGAATAAGAGGCTTCGGCGTCGTTGGGGTCTTGATGCTTCTATTTTCGATCCTCCTGCTTAGAGTGCCTTCAAGCTTTCTTACTTGTCTCTTGACTTGGCTCTTTTTTGATAGTTTGTTTGCTCTCCTTTCCTTTGGGCTTCTTTTTTGATACTATAAATGTGTTTTATAAATAGTTTTTTTGTGTAAAAAAAGTTTGGAGTGTTTGGCAAAATTAAGGGGTTTTGGTCGCTTTTATTACTTATTTCTTCTTCTTTTTTTGAATTGATCGGCAAAACCGTCTGGACTCAAACAGGAAAACTGCTTCGTGTCTTCGGAGAAGGAAAACCCAGGGTTTCTGCGGAAGCCAAAACGGGAGGTAAATTTTGCCCGCGTCTATGGATTCTTCATCTTCAAAGAGTCCCCGCTCTGAATCCGAAGCCGAACCTGACTCTAAGGTAACGTCTCTCTGTCTCTCTTCGTTTCGTGCAGTCTAGCATTATTGAGTTTTTTTTGTTGGTGTCCGATATATTCTAGTTTTTTCTACCAGGGATTCGGTCTTGTTGTGCGAGACCTTTTTTTTTTTTTTTTTTTTTGGGGGGAGGGGTATGTTTGTAGTTGAATTTTTCGTGCTTCCTGTTTTCCCTGCATCTTATTCCCAGAATATTTATTTATTTATTTATTTATTTATTTATTTTTCTTGCTTTTGGCGAAACTCAATCCAGGATCGAATCAGCTGTTTGCCCGAACAAGTTATAGACCGTATATTATCTCTATTGACATCTAGAGAAGCACAAGCGACTTGTGTTCTTTCCCGGAGATGGAGGCACTTGTATAATTCTCTTCTCACCGACCTTGATTTCGACTGGTTGGACTTATTGGAGAAGTTGCGAGATAACCCCGAGCAAGCGGAAAAGGAGAGGGCGAGATATGTGGAATGGGTGGACAATGTCGTGCATCGTCAAAGTGGAAAAGAGCACTCTCTACGAAGATTCACCTTACGTTTTGACCTGAATAACTCATATAAGTCTCGCATCGATCGCTGGATTAGGTTTGCTTTGGCAAAACAGGTGAAAGTGCTCGATCTACATTTCATGCCAGCGTGTTACGATGATTTTAAGCCTGATTGTGACCCTAGTCGCTTGCCATATGTGTTAGAGCGTGAGATACTAATGGATGCCGATGTAGGGTGTTCGCGACAGGCTTCAGGTCTCGGTAACTTTGGCTTGAGCCCTTCCATTTCTTGGTACGTTGGCTGTAGGAATCTTGAACAGCTCTCCTTATTTCGAGTGAATGTGGAGGGAGAACTCATTGAGCAATTGCTTGCCGCTTGTCCAGTATTAGAGAAATTGGTTTTGGAATATGCTCGTGGCTTGAGATGGTTGAGAGTTTCTGGCGAGTCACAGAAGTTGAAATACTTGTGCATAAGAGTTTGTAAGGATCTTCAGCTCATCGAGATTTATGACACAACGAATCTAGTGTCCTTCACTTACAGAGGATGGTCCTTCACTTACAGAGGATTTGAAGAACAAATTATATGGTATTTGGACAATGTCCCCCGGCTGTCCGAGGTGTCCATTGAAGGATTTAGTGCGAGACAAGTGGATTTGATCGTGTCTGAGCTTTCAAGATATTCCAGTCTGCAGATCATGAAACTTTACTTTACTATGCCTTTTCCTGTAAGAGCACTGACTGATCTTTCCTAAGGTTTCATAAGTTATTTCCTTATGGATATTTCCTTATTACAATCCATGCTGCCTTTGATTCTCTATCTCTCTACAATATGCAGGAAAGAGTATGGCTTCATCGACGTCAATTGCCTAAATTTACAAGCATCAAGCAATTGGAACTGAGATTTGAAGGATATGGAGATTCAAGTCTACTTCCGTTGACTCCCTTGATTGAGGCATTTCCCTGCTTGCGGAGTTTTGTAGTAGAGGTAGGTTTTCAGGCCTCATTCAAGTCTTCGTCTATTTAGGCATTAGATTGTTCCGGTAGGATCGAATTTAATGAACCAAGTCACTGTTGAATCTTGTTGGAGTCTCTCTCATCGGTGAGTTGTTGTGACATCATGTGACTAATATCTACTAGATGTGACCATCCACACAGAAATTTTCTACTCTGCGAGTTCTTTCTTCTACGAGCATTTTTCAATGCCGTTATTGTTACTCATATGCGGCATTCTTCTTTTTCCACAGTTGATGTACCCGATGGACATGCTTTGCAGTCCGAGAGAACTTAAAAGAGTTGTTGGACCTCCCCATCAATTCCTAAAGGTGGTGGAATTTAATAATTATTATGGTCGACCTTGCGATTTGGAACTAGTGAATTATTTTATCAATAACGCCATTGCTCTGGAGAAGTTAGTGGTGAATCCCTGTGAGAAAGAATATATCACGGACAGGGTGAAAAAAGTGAAGGAACCTAGAGAACGTGCTCTACAACAGCTCATGGGAAAGTTGCCTTCTAGAATTGAGCTGGTGATTAATTAACGAAACCAGCGCATCTTTCATGCAGCATCCACAGAGCTGTTATGGACGGATGGCTTTGATTATGCAACCTAATCCTCTTCCCCTCTTTAAAGTTGTTTTCTCGACTGCTGATTTATGTTAGTTTGTTGTAACTGATTTAAGATACTACTTCATCAGAGCTTGATAGAGCTAGATCATGTGTCACTAACCTGGAATGTCGTCATCTTTCATGTTATAGAAGTTATCTTGGGGTTCAGGGAAGTTCAGCTTGAACTGAAGTTGATGAATTTGGATTCTCACTGTCTTAATTCTGTGAAATTGCATCAATTTTCCGTTTTGACATTTGCAGGGCCATCAGCATTTTCAGACAAAGTTGAACTCACTTACAGAAAAGTACCTCTTGTGATCCCCGAAAATGGAATGAATGTGTGCCCATTGACATTTAATGAATATATCCCTTGCCATGATGTAAACTATGTGAATGAATTGCTGCCCACATTAAATCTATCGTGAAGGGAAGAGCCTGAGAGGCATTGCCCTCCACCTGAAAAGCATCTGTTTTGTTTGGTTCCTACACCAGAAGGTTATAAGATACCAATAAGATGGCCACTCAGCAGGGATTATGTCTGGCGGACGAATGTGAATCATGCGCGTCTTGCTGAAGTGAAAGGAGGACAAAATTGGGTCCATGAGTTTAATCAGCTGTGGTGGTTCCCTGGTGGTGGTACTCACTTCGAGCACAGGGCTCCTGAGTACATTCAAAGGTCGGTTACTAACCATCTCCTCTTGCATGTTTGCTTCTTCTTCCGTGACGTTGCAGTTCACCAGGGCACTAACTACCGGATTGGAAGCTATCCTAGAGAGAAATCTTTCTTTTTGCTTTTTTGGATGCTTCGCTTTTCTATCATTGTCCGATGATATTTATCAGTTTTGTGACACATTTTTCTGCTTTTGGTGTATAGATAGTAAAATACTATGACAAGATTGACGTCAAATCACAGGAGTATATTTTCTTATAGTCATGATGCAAGAATCTTGAAATTGAATCATTGGACTATAATCGCATGTCCTAGGATTTCTCCCGGGCTATCCTGAAGGCCAGTGGTATTAGAATGATAAGCATTATGATTTATGGTATAGGTTATTCGCTTGTTAAATGAAGGTGCCCTAATGCTAGAGCCAGGGATTTCTGTTCTCCGCATAAATAATAAGGCCTACCAAAAAATTTTCAAGTGTTCTGTTCCATGGTCTTGGCAATCACCAAACAGGAGTTTTATGGCATCCTGCATGTTATATTCAAGGGATATTCTGGGAAAGTTATGACTTGAGCAAACCATGAATAGGAAAGTCATATGCCTACCCGGAGTGTCCCATGGGATAAATAATCACAAATGAGTATGCTACAGAATGAGTAGACGTGCATTTTATGGGCAAAACCAAAGGCATGCCCCTGAAATACAAAATTTTCTTGAAAGTGATCATGTAGGCAGTATCAAATAACAGCTACAAGGAAGAAAGCCTACATAAAACAGCATACATGAGGATCTACGATCCGCAGGTCATGTTGCCGACGCATGTAAAAGTCCCTAGGGAAGCCCGGCGTTTGTACCTGCAAGAGTTTCTCATTTTCACTTCAAAATCACAGTAACCCTTTAAAAAGATCAAAGAAAGGGAAAGGACAATGCTGAGGAAGCATGAGCAACCGCCTTCAGTGCAACAAACCCGCCCCTGCCCACAATCTTTTCGTCGCTTAAGTGGTTGGTAGCTGCCTGTAGCTCACCGAAAGCAACCTTTTGAAGGCGTCCTCGCCGGAGCTCCAGATCAGAACTAGGAAACTGGAGAGATTCATTTGGTCTACAACATGAACAACCGGATTCGGAAGCCTGAATTGTCAGGCGCAGCGAAACCCTGGCAGCACCCTGAGGGATGTTATGGGTTTCTTGAAACTGCAACCATGAATATACAGTAGGCAAACCATCAATGATTGAGAAGCAGGTGGCAAGTCGGAGTCAAAATCGCGAGGACTGTCTGTGAGATCGATGGTGGTGAATTTGAAGACCATGGCTCGGCTTTTGTACTTCTAGAAGGAAAATTGAAGCTCAGATTACTCAAATCCGTCACAACGATAATCAGAACCAGGAAGCTAAATCCACACCCAAAATGGCTGAAAACACACCGTACCAAAAAATTTAAATTACCCTTTTCAATAATGAATGCTAGGAGGACTCCATTTTCAAAGCACATTTCTTTTTGTTTTGATCTCTCGGTTAGCTTGCTTCTCTCCCAGGATCCCCTCTACTGTACACAGGGCACCGCCTACTGAGTATGGGGTATGGAGGCGTGGCTTTAATACCATGTGTCTAGTTTGGAAGCGTTTAGGTGGCTATATGAGAAAATTGCAATCGATAATTCACAGAATAGTTATACTAAAATACGATACGAGCATGTGCTCAAATAAAGATACACTTCTCGTAACCATCAAATGCTATACGTGAACAGCAAAAACCACACCTTGTTATTGCTAGAATCAGGGGCACAAACCTAAACTAGACAGTAAGGCGAGAAAGAGAAGTCGAGACACGAGATTTATCTTGTTCACCTTAAACTAGGGCTACATCGAGTAGAAAATTTCACTATAATTAGCACATATCACATCTTCATTTTAACTCTCAATTAAACTCTAGTATTTCATTAGCACAAACCTAAATTACTAATAAAATATGGGCCCAAATTAAAGTCCTTAGACGTCTTTAAGGGCCTCGTTGGGGGCGGCCCCTGAACTGCTGCCTGCTCACCGAGGAGCAGAATTCCTGTGCTTTTTTGTCAGAAAGAATGAGTCACACCCCAATAGTTACTACAATCTATTTTCTCACGCCACGCACGAGACATACGGAACAAATTACCTCCTTCAAAGACATAGTCTCCCTCTTTTATTTCCCTCCCTCAGTATATTTGTAATAAAATTCATATTTTTTTATTTGAAAAAGCAGAGAGAGCTAAAAGAAGTTGAGATGGGCAGGTATCATCAAATTATTGTGGTACTGTTTTATGCACCACCATTCCTTTACACGCAATTTGATCCAAATCGATCGAGTCAAATAACCGGTTAAGTTTGAACACAAAAGTTTCGAGGCGCTACTTTTTCTGGGTTTGTGAAGTACTAAAGAGGTAATATGCACACCACCCACCTGGGTGGCACTGCTGGCGGCGAGCTTCTCCCCCTAACGCAAGGGGAGGAGTTCGATTACCAGGCGTCGCAGGGTGATTTATCCGATGGCACATGTGTGGTGGCTAGCACGTGTTGCCCTCAGGGTTTACCCCCCGTTACCCCGGGCCTTTTCAGGCTGTCCGTGTTGGTACGGTGCGTAGGTTCCCTGATCACAAAAAAAAAAAAAAAAAAAAAAAAAAGGTAATATGCATTACAATCTCATTATCCAGACAAGACGGACGAACCAAATGGTAAAACACGTAGTATCCTCACTCCAAAATAAGGAGAAGAAAAAGAAACGAAAAGCAAAAGTCACCAGAACCAACAGATTAATCCATCCGATGCCCAAGCTGATCACAATCTCACGGCTGAATCTCCAGCAACAGGTTCCTGGAAGGATCATCTACCACCAGATAATTCTTCTTCACCGTGACAAGAAGTAGAGTCGCTTGAACTCAAATCCAAGTTTGGTTTCCCAGATTGCGTCGTGGCATCAGTTTGATACTCCTCTCATCTTTTCTCCAAGTTAATGATTCCTTCAAGAAATAGGACTCAGCCATATAAGGTCGTTTTTTGGGGCTGAATTGCGTGCAAAGTAGAGCGAGGCGAACAGTTTTCTCGACTTCACCCTCGTTACAGCCACCCGGCATGTTGGTATGAACTAGCAGTTCCAGCTTTTCGTTCTTTAGAAGGGCATGCGCCAATTGAGGCAGCACCAGTTCATTTCCATCGAGGCAGGTTGTTTCGCAAACTCTTCGAGGGCTTATGATTTCAAGAAGCGTCATGCCAAACCAATAAACATCGCTTTTTACTGAGTATCTTCCGGTAAAGCTCCCTAGATCCTGGTAACCAATTGTCCCCACTGTGCTGGACATGAAATAAGCGTCTCCACCATTGGGTTCTCCTTCGGAAACAGCCTTCTCTTTGTAATCGTCCATGAACAAGGCCAACCCAAAATCTCCAATACGAGCCTCAAAGTCCTCATGCAACATTATATTAGCGGGTTTAACGTCCCTGTGAATTATCCTCAGATCATGCAAATGGGAAATCCCTCTCGCGGCTCCAATTGCTATCTTCTTCCTCGCGGGTCAATCAAGTGGGGGCTTCTCCGTTGACTGTCCTCTTAAAAGGGAGTATAGGCTTCCGTTCACCATGAAAGTGTACACGAGGGTGTATTCTCCATGTTTCGATGATGAACAAAAGCCATGAACGGGAAGCAGATTCCGATGCCAAATCATGTTCCCCAATTTTACTTCGGCACGGAGTATCAATCCCAGAGCAGGATGTCTAGTGAGTCTTTTTATCGCCACCCTGGAGCCGTCCCCGAAGAGGGGAAAAGTACCAAAAAAGTCCTAAACCTATTGTATTGATACCAATTCAATCCTAAACTTTTCAATTGGACCAATTCAGTCCTAAACCTTTTAATATTAGTACTAATTCAGTCCATCCGGCCAATTTTGGCCGGCCGGCGCTGACATGGACGTCGGCCAGTGGCCGGACGCTAACGTGGCAATTTTTATGATTTTTTCGAATTTTTTAATGATTTTTTATTAATTTTTCTTAATTTTATTAATTTTTTTTTCCTTTTTTTTTTTTTCGCCTTCTTCTTCGCGGTCGCCGGCGAGCCTCCGGTGAGGCTCGCCACCACCGGGCGAGGGCCGCGGCCCTCGCCCGCCTCCCCGAGCCGCCGGCGAGGTGGCTTCGCCCGGATCCGGGCAAGGCTAGCCTCGCACGCGGCCGGCGAGGCCATGGCGGCCATCACCGGGCGGAGGCGAGGGCCGCGGCCCTCCACAGCCGCCGGCGAGGGTCGCGACCCTCGCTCGGCCTTGCCCCGGCCTTGCCGCCGAGTCCCCGCACCTCCTCCGCCGTCGACCCCGGAGCTTCTCGACCTCGTCACCGCCGCCCTCACCTCCACGAGACCCCACCCGAGGCCCCGGTCCCCACCTCCCGCAACTCACGCCGCCGCTCCTCCGCCCGATCTTCGCCTCCGAAACCCTAGCCCGCCACCCCAACACCCTCCTCTCCTTCTTCCGAGGCCGGCCTCGCCCGCGGCCCCGGGCAAGGCCGAGCGAGGGTCGCGACCCGCCGACGGCCGGCGAGGGCTTCGCAGCTCGCGCCTCCGCCCGGCGATGGCCGCCATGGCCTCGCCGCCGCGGGCGGGCCGGGCTCGCCCGCATCCGGCGAAGCCGCCTCGCCCGCCCGGGCGGGCGGGCCTCGCCCGCATCCGGGCGAAGCCGCCTCGCCGCGGCTCGGGAGAGGCGGGGCGAGGGCTTCGCGGTCCTCGCCCAGTGGCCGGTGAGCCTCACCGGAGGCTCGCCGGCGACCGCGAAGAAGAAAGCAGAAAAAAAAAAAAAAAAAGGAAAAAATTAATAAAAATCATAAAAAATCATAAAAAAATTCGAAAAAATCATAAAAATTGCCACGTCGCGTCCGCCACCGCCGACGTCCACGTCGTTGGCCGGGCCGGCCAAAATTGGCCGGATGGACTGAATTGGTACCAATATTAAAAGGTTTAAATCGAATTGGTTCAATTGAAAAGTTTATGATCAATTGGCACCAATGCACAGGTTTAGGACTTTTTGTACTTTCCCCCCCGAAGAGTCCTTCGTACACACGACTGAACCCACCCTCACCCACCTTCTTTGTCTCACTGAAGTTGTTGGTAGCGACCTTCAGCTTGTGGACAGTGAACCTTTTAAGGCGTCTTTCCTCAGGACACGGGATCAATTCGCTTGGCCTCCAGCAACCAAAGTTGGAAGCTGGCGTAGCCAAGCGCAGAGAAGCTCTGGCAGTGACCGGCAGGATGTTAAAGATTTGATGAAACTGCAGCCAGCATGATTAAGCGGCAGACAAATTGTCGATGACCGAGAAGCAGGCGGCGAATGCGGATCAAAATCGGGAGGATCTTCAGTGAGATCGATTGTTGAAAACTTGAAGGTCATGGTTCTTCGCCCTTCTAAAACACCACCGAAATTGAGCTCGGATTGCTCGAATTTATTTTTTTGCAAACGTGAACAGAAGAAGGAAGGAAGAAGAGCTGCAGAGGGGAGCCTGAGCTGAGTCTGGATATTCACGCTTCTATATTTTGGTGGTCTGTCATGCCCGCAGAGGATGCTTCCTAGTAAAATCCTAGAACGAAGCACGCACCCGCTCTTATCAAATCCAATTAAATTAAGCCTAGTGGAGTTCAACACGTCTGGCGGGGAATTGCGTAACATGCTTGTACTCTTCCAACGACCCTTGGACAGAGCGATGACTCCAACGAGTCAGTCGTCTTGATCGCCTTCGCTTCTCCCATATGCTGTTTCCCCTGTTGGTACCTCGAACTTTCTTGGGAAATTTAGTCCAACATCTAGAATTTCTAGGTTGCGTCTGAATGCAATTCTGCCCGTTTCCTCGGCTGACACGGGCACCGGCTATCAAGGTGAATTAAGCCCGGGCAAACAGCCTTCGTCTGGTGGAAGAAGAACTGGAGCAAGAGGTGTAATGAATCACATTTCCTTTGTTCAATGAGTAAAGCCAACTAATGACTTCCATCTCGAAAACAAAAGATAAAAATTTTCCTTTTGTCCCTGAAGTTATGCTATTTTTCCAATCAAGTCCTCGTCCATTTGAATTACGTAATCAAGTCATTGAACTTGCATAAATTTCCTTATCAAGTCTCTCTTACACTGATTCCTATAAATAAATTTAGCTAGTGCAGGCATAGGATTCGGTATAAACCCAGAAAATTACTCCACAAGCCCTTCTAAATCAAGGAAGGAATCAATTGGAACTAATAATGTTCCATCATATGAGGAAACCTTCCTCTACCTGCATTTCTAATGAAAGCTATTTCTCATTCTGAATTACCATGGGAAGTTTTGCATTTAGTCCATGAATCCTAGCTTATCTCAAAGATTTTCCCTTCGATGTAATTTATTCATTTATTTTACTTCAGCTCAATGTAGCCGAAGAGGCTGCCTTTTGGAAATAGTTGTGGAACTACAACTTCTTGGAGATTCATAAATCAATGAACATATCATGGGGTGGGTGTTAGCCAAAGAAAATGGATGAAGTGTCTCCCTGTATAACAACCAAAGAATCAACAGATGAACATAAGTGGGCACACACCCAATTCTTTTAATTAAATTTTTAATGTTTTTAATTCTGGAAAATGGGACTCGGTTCGGGTCAGAGAACCCGGTCCGATTGTTGGTCTGACCCGAACCCTATCGGTCCGGGTTCGTTCTGAACCTGGACCGGCCCCAGGGCCCAGTCCGAGTATGGCCTGACTTGAATTTGATGGGTTTAAGCCTCTACAACAATTCAAACTAAATAAAGCCCAACTCGACTAGAACTGTAACAAGCCTATATCCTTCAATGGAAGCCAGCTCAAGCCCGTCTTCCTTTAAAGACCATCCAACCCACATGCCTTAAGAAAAGGCTCATTCTATTCCTTAGCCACGACACCTTGACCTGACCATCTGATCCGAATTTTTGTTTCTCCTCTGCTTTTTTATTTATTTATTTATTTTCTCCCTATTCTTTTGCTCTGCGTCGTCTTCTTCTTTGGGCGGTCTCTCTCAGCGAGATCTTCTTCACCAAGGCTTTTTCTCCTACTAACTCAACACTGAAACTTCATTGAACTTAACTCACGCCAGAATTCTGATCGACTTACGTGGCCGACCATCACCAAGTCCTCTTCACCCGTGACTACTCCGACTAACGCCGGATTTCACCGGCAACGTTGCCGAAAAAGCACATTGCACAACGAAAGCCGTTCCAACAAACCAAACATGAATAAGCCCATCGAGACAAAAGTAAAACTGACTATGGCGACCCTAACCGCGGGCTTCTCGGCGAGGACTGTGGATTTTCCGGCGAGAACACGTTCATCCATGGCCGACTCCCGTATCAAACGATGTGTCACAAAATCAAAGACAAACCCAGATTCAGTGATAATGCAACAATATTATAATAACCCGAGCGCAACACAAATATATTATACGTAGATTTTATGAACTCTAATTCAGAGCTTCATTCAAGCATTTTGTCAAACGATTGATAGGCGGTTCGAAATACCACTTCCAGGTTTGGATTTAACGTTGTTCGTGGCATAAACCCAGCGTATTAAGTTCCAAATCAACATTATCAGCAACAAATCAGTTTGGGTTTTGTACGATTTGCCCAAAATCCCATCGGTTCGATCTCACGTTCTCAAACTTAATAAGCGAGGAAGAAGCTACCTGGTTCGGGAGCTTGCTATGACGAACGACAACGAGCAGAGTTGGCTTTCGACAAAGGTCAAGGGTGATTCAGGCGAGCCACCGACAAGCGGAACAAATTCCTCACTCTCAGTTTCTCTCTCCGCTTTCTCTCTCGGACTCTCTCTCCGTCCCTTGCTCTCTCTGTCCGAGCCCCCTCTCTCTCTCTCTCAACTCTCTCCTTTTAACGGCCACCGACAGGAAGCGCATGGCGTCTGCCGCCGCCGGCTGCCTTACTAGTTTGGCCTCGACTCGAAAATCAAGCCGCTCTCTCCCTGCTCTACCTTTGTCGTTGTGTTTACTGTTCCTCCAGTCGCGTAAGAGAAGGCTAGGAAGATAGAAAGAAAGAAGAGGGCCGGGCCGAAAAGAAAAGAAAGAGGGACGGACGGGCCGGGCCTAGAGGGAAAAGAAAGAGCCTAGGTTGGCCCAGACGAAGAAAAGAACAGAAGGGGCCGGGGCAGCCCGGCCCCGCCTCGTTTTCTAATCAAATAGTTATTTTTTTCTTTTTCTTTTTTTGGTTTTTTAAAAATATTTTTCTAATAAATTCTATATATATTAATAAATTCTATATATATATTAATGAAATTTTTTTTTAGATTAAAAATTAATCCTTAATTTTCTACGTAATTAAACATGCATAATTTAGGTGTCAATATTATGAGAAATCCATTCTCTATATTTCAAAATTCTAATTTACTAATCACTCCCATTACAATTTAGTTGTTCTATCTATTAAAATTCTATCTATTATGTCACGGTCCAAGAAAGTGACATAATCTAAAGGATTTCTATATGAAAGACCATGATCGATTCATGAATTGTCTCTCAAGTCCTAGAGTTTCCCAAATATTCTAGAATTCTCATGAGGGCAGACAATATGGTGAATTTATAAAATGTGGCTAGTTGGGTAGTTGGGTAGATGAGTAGATGTAATCTCTACCATCAAATCAATAAAAAATCTACGATTGTGGTTAGCCTTGTACTTATATATATATGAGCATCATCTCTTCATTTGTATCCATCTCATAAGTAAAATGCATAAAGCTTCTCTATCTAGAGTTTCTGTTTTTATGATTCTTGAGAATATGAGTGAATAAGGCTGGCTTTGAAAGTGTGACAATTACCTCGACTTGTAGATTGACTTGTGATAATTACTTCTACAATAGAGCCTAGTTACACCAATGTTCACTTGCACTTGATGAAAATTCTCTTGCTTGCCCCCGCATTCACCACCTCCCTCAATTCACCACAACAGCCCCATCTCAGCACCCAACAACCCACACATTCCCCCAGCGGCCCCTCCAGTAGCCCCATATCACCCAATCCTCACATCAGCCCCCACAATCTGCAGGTTCGTCCATTTTAGTTTTGTTAGAAATTCAAGAGAGGCCCACAAGAATACCAAGCGACCTTTTCGAGTAGTTTTTCCTGGTTCTCTGAAGCCAGCATTTGCAGAGTGGAACAGCAAGCCCAGCGTTGGCAAGCTGGTGATCACTAGACAGGTCAAGTGTTTTTCCGACCCACCTTTGAATATCAAGTGATACAGCTACTTGCAATGGAACCTGTGAGAAAAAGCTTGTGGGCTTCAGATACTACTAGCAGAAGTTCAAGGTTTCTGTGTGTTGACAGTGACTACAACACCTCTAAGAAGTCACAGCCACTGATAGCGGTAATGTGCATATAAATGAGACAGGAACCATATGTAATAGCCATCTAAAATATTTCAGTCTCTCCTAAGTCCTTATAACTGTGAAGTATTAAATGATGGCATATAGAAAATACAAGCTCTTTACACATCAAATAAGTGAGCTAGATTTTGCACTAATTGAATCCTATAACCCCACAAAGTTCCAAACGGCCGACAAGAGAAGAAATACCACTTGACATTGAAATTTAGAATGTCATAAGATCTCCAACTTCCATAAACAATATTTACCAATTCAACAGCCCATTAATTTGTTAAAGATGCATCAAAAAATAAAAAAAGAAAGATCCCTTAACCCATCTATAGTCAAGCAGTTTTAAGGTTGTCTTGTCCATCCAAAAGTTTATCGATCTAATTTTGTAGATTCCATCAGGATTTGATTCAGGTTCAAGGTAACATTTGATCGCAAGTTGCATGCATTACAGCATGGGCCCAATGTGGGTTTCATATTACGACTTTTGTTCCCTTCTCTCTCCTGATCGGCTCACAGAAATTTTCTTTCAAATCGAGAAGATTATTTCTAAATGATTTATTCTCGGAGGGTGAGTAATGATTAATGCAGCGGATAAATAATATAAATACAAAGCAACGGCCACGACACTGTTCATCTAGTATAGGATATTCTCTGACTCGGTGCTATGCAAAAGAATTTTGAGAAAGGGAAGGGCAAGATACTCTCTTGCTTGATTTTGGTTTTAAGGTACTCCTAACCCTAATAGCAAGCCATGCCTACTTTTGAAAGTTTGTGCAATCGTAAATAATGTCCATCCACAAGAGTATACCCAAACTACTCGCACATTTGGCTGCTATAAGAAGGAAGAACTCTCAACTAAATTGGAAAACACCTATTTCACTAAAAAAACCATTCCTCCAATTTAATTAACAAGTAGGTAGGTTTATATTCGATAACTTAAGATTGGCAACAAACATAGCAACTGCTAGTAAACATTAGGCAAAAGAAAAGGTAGTCTGACTACCGCATGAGAAATGATCACTATTAAGAAAAACGATCAGTCTATCATGATGAAAAGGGAATATAATTAGTTTTCCAATTTAATTAACAAGTAGGTAGGTTTATACTCAATAACTTAAGATTGGCTACAAAGCATAGCTACAAAGCATAGCAACTGCTACGAAACCTTATCACTTGAGAAATGAGCTAATCACTATTGAGAAAAACAATCGGTCTCTTATGATTAACAGGAAAAATAATTACCATTAGTCCACCCGCTGTCTCCTCAAGAGTATTCATTGCCTCAGATAGTTGGGGAACAGTGAGTGCTGGAATTTAAGGCTTCAGGAGCAAGGAAGTCACGAAATTCAAAATAGATACTCAAATTTCAGACTACAAATGCTGCTTTTATGATGAAGGAAATGCTGCAATAAATAAACTTTGTTAAAGGACAATGCTACAATGCTATGCCAAATTTGAGTCCATCAGCAAGAGTCTTACACCTTGAAAATCCCAGCCTTTTGAGAAGCAATCTGCCCTAGGATGTCTCCTGCATCGCATGAGACATGTTAGGTTTGATTTGTTGACCTCCTATTAGACATAGGTTTGATTTGTTGACCCTCCTATTGGACACGATCGACGTAGGCACATATAAAACCAATTAAGCAGTGAAATATATGGTTGGGGCTTAAGAATTAAAACATATTCAAGTGTCTAGGGAGACATGAAAAATAGACACACCCAAAGATTCTGTATGATCCATTTTGTTGACCCTCCTATGTCGATGTAGGCACATATAAAACGAATTAAGCAGTGAAACAGATGGTTGGGGCTTAAGAATTAAAACAAATTCAAGTTGTCTAGGGAGACATGAAAAATAGACGCACCCAAAGATTCCGTATGATCCATCCCAAGAGAGGTAATGCCACAAACAACAGGCTCTTTTATCTGCACAGCAGCACCAAAATAGTGACCATTGACTGCCTTATCGTCTTGACATTTAAGGTTGTTCATGGGCAAGAAGAAAGAGATATTGTTATAAGGTTTCTTGCAGGCATGCTTTCCGTAATTAAAGTGAAGGAAACGCACATGAACAGTTTTTTAATTGGAAAAATAGCTCAAAATTAGCGTAGCTAAATATATCACATTTGTTGAGTCCATTTTCCCTCCAAGACCCACCTCAATTATTGCCACCTCAACCTATTGAAAAAACAATTGTCAAGTGGCACTGACCAAAATCCTTGCCAAACGCTGATTAATTGATCAGCCAGCAAATACATTGACATTTAAATTCACCATGGACAATCAATACAGGATAATGTACTGCAACATGTTAAACTGCGCCAACAATTAAATCTTGCAGAGATACTGCATAGGTATCAAAAAGCAAATGACTGTACTTCTATAACAAAGGAAAAGAGGTTATAACTCAACTCTGTTACTAATAATCTCAGAAGAGCTTCTTAAATCAACCATGAACTACCAGAGAGGACGAGAAAATCTTACGTAATTAGCATTGCAATTTTAGCTTATGAGCAGGCATGACATCTCTCACTCACTCCTTCCCTCTCTCTTTTCTAGCACCCAACTTTCCTTATAATCTTGGATGTGCAACTTAAATCAACCATGAAGTACAAGACAACCGAGAATGTGTTATATAATTAGCATTGGAATCTTACCTCATGAGTATGCATGACAACTCTCCCCACCCTCGCCCCCGCCCCCGCCCCCGCCCCAAATTCCAAGCTTCTTCATCTCCCGAAGATTTGCGAGGATTCAACTTCTTCGATGATAAATGTTGCGGAAACCGGTTGAGTTTAAGATGGAGCTCCTACTTTTTCTTTCTAGCCTTTGAGGATATAGGAACCGAAAGCCCGCCTTAATTTACATATTAAAAATGTGATTTTACTAGGGTTGAGAGAGGCATACACATCCTATGGATCTGCTGCAGATCGACTAACATCACTAGTAGGCGATATCAGATGAAGATCAAACTTAATCTAACTCAGATATCTAAGGCGACACTGCAAGATGCAAATTCGCGAGCCATCAATGCATGCGTAGATTAACTAATGAAGATCAAACTCAAGCTAACTCAAATAGCTAAGGCCATAATGTAAGGCGCAGATTCACGAGCTATCAAATTTGAGGTTTTCAAGGTATATAATCCATAAAAATCGAGCATAAGTTAGAGAGCGAGTCTCACCTAGTTTAGCGCACGAAGATAATGAGAAGGAGAGGGACCAAGAAACAAGAACAGAAGCAAAGCGAGTCTCACCATGATTTGACATCTCAAAATGTGCATATAAACTGATAAAGATTAAGTTATCAAACTTAATCTAACTCAAATATCTATGGCAACAATGCAGAATGCAAATCCACAAGCGGTCAACACATGTACAAATTAACAAATGAAGATCAAACTTAATCTAACTCAAATATCTGAGGTGACAACACAGGGTGCAAATCAAACAAATAATCCACGAGCCATCAAACTCGGGGTTTCGAGCAATATAATCCATGAAAAACAAGACGAAGATGCGTCAATGGAGATCAAGTCTTAACTGGTTCCAGGCGAGAAGACAAGGAGGAGAAGGACGAGGAAACATGGACGGAAGAAGCTAGCTCAATGCATGCGCAAATTAACCGATGAAGATCAAACTTAATCTAATTCAGATATCTAAAACGGCATGCAAATCAAATAATACTCGAGGTTTGCAAGCTATATAATTCAAGGTTAAGAACAACGCCTTTAAAGTCCGCCCATAGTTTGTTTCATGCCCGAGAACTAATTAGACAAGTCAAACATTCTTTAGCTTTGATAGGATTCTTTATGAAGTATTTACAAAGAAAAATGAGCAAGATATGGACTGATTGTCAAAGACATTGCATTTTCACGCTGGATGCACGATAGGATATATGCATTACACTGGCTTCCTCTCTGGAAATAGCATTAATTAGCTTAGAGAAAGGTCATATGAAGCTGGTCATAGAACACTCAAAATGAGACAGACATTGCAACATCAATTCATCTTTAACAACAGAAGCCGTGCACGGTGACCAAAAATTGACTACCCGGGTGTGGCGACCCTCGCCCTGAGGGAGGGCGCCCTCGCAGCGATAAAGAAAATCTCGAGAGGAAAAGGGAAATTTGAAGCAACTCAAGACTGATGAGATGAGAAGGGTTACCTCGAAAGCACAAAAACCTTATCCAAAAAGAGTTTGTAGATTAACCAAAAATTTAAGTAGGTTTCTAACTTCATCAGTCAGCCTTTGGAGAACCAACGAGGTATATCCCCTACTGGAAATAAAAAAAAAAAGCATTCAATTTCAAATGAAACGGTTTGTGACAAGGATCATAACCACCACGTGGACCTCATGCCCCGCACATCACTAGAAACGATCGATAATAAACAGACTCCCAACTACACCAACAACTCAATTCCCCCGACGAAATTCAACACGAAATGCCGTGATCCAACCAAAAAAAAAAAGAAAGGATTGTTGAATCTCAGAAGCGAGATCAACACACACTTCCTTTTGTTTTGATCTTCTCTTTCGGTCAGCTTGCTTCTCTCTCAGGATCCCTCAATTGTACATAGGGCACTGCCTTACCGAGTGTGGAATCATGGCTTTAATACCATTAGTCTAGTGCTAAAGCGTGTTGGTGGCAATATGAGAAAATTACAATTGATACTAAAATATGGTACAAACTCAAATAAAAATACATTCCTCGTGACCATCAAACACTATACGTGAACAACAACCATCATACCTCGTTATTACAATTTGTTTTCTCACGCCACGCGCAAGACATTCACAACAAACTACCTCACATAATCCGCTTCCTCCCTCACTACATTTGTAATAAAATTCATTTTTTTATTTGAAAAAGCAAAGAGAGACGAAAGAAGTTGAAAGGGCAGGTGTTATCAATTCATAAAATTTTGATTTATTTTTAATTTAATCCATGAACTATATAAAAATATTTAATATTATCATTTCATTAATTTAAATTTAGGGATAATATCGATTATTTTTATATAATTTAATGACCAAATTTAACTTATACCGCAAGTTCATAGACTATACTCAAACATATTATATATTGGACTATAATTCAAAGATTTCATCGAACCAATCAAAAATTAATCATGTTAGATATTGAATGAAAAATTTATGAATTATTTATGCCATTTTCCATCGGATTTTATAGCCAAAATGGGAACCGCCGTGCGCCTCGCACGTGCGTCCGAAACGCCCAGCGAGGGGGAATACGCTTCCTGCTTCAGCTCGCCTATTTCAGTGAATTCACGAGTTCCGAGTCGCGACGCCGCTCCTCCGCCGTGACGCGACGCAGCTTCGGCCCCCACGCCGATGCGATCGGTAGCCTCAGCTTCCTCGACCACCCTCTCGGCCTCGTGATCCGGAACTGCATTAGCCGGAGAGAAGGGAAGGGAAGGGAAGGGAGGAAAGACAGCGGCGCGCGCGAGGTGGTGGGGATTGAAAATGGGAGGGAGCGTGTTGGGATCGGCGTTCGATCTGAGATCGGGGCAGATGATAATGGCGGCCCTGCTGTTGATGGTGGGGTCGTTCTACGCAGGCACCCTCTTCGGCAACAAGGCCCCCATCTACGTCCCTCAGCTGCTCTCCAAATCCAATTCCACCTCTTCTTCTTCCTCTGCTCATTCTTCTGGTGATTCGCTCTTCCTCTGTTGCAACCTCATGTCTATTATCTAGCGTCGAGATGTAGCTGGCAGATGCGACGGATCGAAGTTGTAGGGTTCATCTTGTTGCGTGTGTGCGGGTCTTTGTTCTGCGTTTGATGCCACTAGTGATTCTTTAGGCTTTGTCTTTTCACGGGACTTGCTATGCACGTTATCGTAGTCGTCATCATACCTGGGGCATTTAGTTGTGAGTGCCTATATAGAAAAGAGGAAATGGGACTTCTTTTTTTCGGTGGCTGGGGATTGAATATGTTGGCTTGGCCCTTTTTTCTTCTTCTTTGGTTCTTGTGCCATCCACTGGACTTGCTAAGCGGGTACACAATGATGAATGGGAGTGAAGGATAACATTGATAATTGATCACAGTGACAGCAGCTTCATTTTCAGTCATGCTCTGACCCGTGTCAGATCTCTTTAAAAAGATGAAATGCTGGTGTCTTTGTGACTTGAAAAAATGAGATTTTAGCTGCATACTTCATGTGGAATGTGCCTACTAACCTTGGAGCCTAAAATGTTCTATAATGCTTTAAGATGCTACTTCATCAGAGCTTGATAAGGCTAGATCAGGTATTCCTAACCTGGAATGTCATCATCTTTTGTGCGATAGAAGTTCCTTAGGGTTCGGGGAAGTTCAGGCTGAACTGAAGTAGACGAATTTGGATCCTCACTGTCTTAATGCTGTCAAATTGATGCAACTTTCCCTTTGATATTTGCAGGGCTGTCTGCGTTTCCAAACAAAGTTAAACTCACTTACAGAAAAGCGCCTCTTGTGATCCCTGAAAGTGGGATGAATGTGTGCCCATTGACATTTAGGGAATATATCCCTTGCCATGATGTAAACTATGTGAATGAATTGCTGCCTAGATTAAATCTATCACGAAGGGAAGAGCTTGAGAGGCATTGCCCTCCACCTGAAAAGCGTCTGTTTTGCATGGTTCCTCCACCAGAAGGTTATAAGGTACCAATAAGATGGCCACTCAGTAGGGATTACATCTGGCGGACAAATGTGAATCATACGCGTCTTGCTGAAGTGAAAGGAGGACAAAACTGGGTCCATGAGTTTAATCAGCTGTGGTGGTTCCCTGGTGGTGGTACTCACTTCAAGCACGGGGCTGCTGAGTATATTCAAAGGTCAGTTACTTACCATTTCTTGCACATTAGCTTTGTCTTACATGAAGTTGCAATTCACCAAGGCACTAAATACAGGAATTAAATCTATCTTACAGAGAAATCTTTCTTTCGATTTTTTGGATGCATCACTTTTTATTGTTGTCCAATGATTTTTATCAGTTTCATGACACACTTTTCTGCTTTTGGGGTATATAGAGTAGGATACTATGACAAGATTGACTTAAAATTGCAGGAGTATATTTTCTTATGGTCATGATGCAAGAATCTTGGAATTGAACATTGAACTATAATCGCATGTCCTAGGATTCCTCTCGAGCTATCCTGAAGGCCAATAGTATTAGAATGATAAGCATTACGATTTATGGTATAGGTTATTTGATTAATGTGTGAAGGTGCCCTACTGTTAGAGCTAGAAATTTCTGTTCACCACATGGATAATAAAGCCTACCAAAGTTTTTTCAAGTGTTCTGTTTCAGCACTTTCCTGCATCACTTTGTGGGCTGACAAACACATCATGTGATTGTTTGCATGGGATACGCTCGATCTATAACTTGCTGTTGTAGATATCTTTTGTTTCCCTCAATACACTATCTTCTCTATTCATATTACTCTGATATTAGTACCTCCACATGGATGGAATGAGTTGCTGAGAGATCAATCTTTTGCTATTTTCTTTATACGCAGGTTGGGAAATATGACAACTAGTGAAGCAGGTGACTTACGTTCAGCAGGCGTGTTTCAGGTTCTAGACGTTGGTTGTGGAGTGGCCAGTTTCTCAGCATATCTTCTTCCTTTGGACATACAAACAATGTCTTTTGCTCCAAAAGATGGACATGAAAATCAGATTCAGTTTGCTTTAGAGCGTGGAATTGGTGCAATGATTGCAGCGATAGCCACAAAACAACTGCCATATCCTTCCAGTTCGTTTGAGATGGTTCATTGTTCAAGGTGCCGTGTTGATTGGCATGAGAATGGTATTCTATCATCCTAAACATGTTTACTAAATGATTCTTTAGCCACAGAAGGGAGCATCTCTGCCATCTTAGTCATTGTCACACATGGGTAGTTCTTTATTTGAACTAATATCCGTGCCTTACCCACTGTTTATATTTTCCAACTGCTGATCTAGTTTGAACTTTGAAGAGTAACAGTAAATAAAAATGAAGCGGTATTTAGCAGCAGAGCTCTATTCTAATTTAGACAACAGGTTTAGAATGTGTAGCAGAAATTCAACTGGCAAAGTGAAGACAAGTTGAAATAAGCGGCTGACGCATTCCATAGGACAGCTTTCTGAACCTGGTCCAACATTGGAAGGAAGATAAGCTGACTGAAGAGAACCTAACATGATGAACTCCAATTGTATCAAATTAAATGAACTATTTTCATATCCATCGCCTATGGGCAGCAATTTTATTTTCATTTTTATGGAGCAAGTGAGCAAAAGAGAACTACATTCTTTTGATGATTACCTTTACCAAGGCAAAGAAATCATGCTATCATTGCATCAAATCTTTGATGATAGATGAGACTGTGACTAGATAGGCGGTAACTGGAGATTAATAAATGGTATTTTCAATGCTTGACATCACTTGTTGTGGGTGCCTTTACTAATGTTTTCCCCCTCATCTCATTCTTTTGCAGATGGTATTCTACTCAAAGAAGTAAATCGCCTTCTGCGTCCTAATGGTTATTTCGTCTACTCTGCTCCTCCTGCTTATAAAAAAGATAAAGAGTTCCCAATGATATGGGAGAAGTTGGTCAATTTGACTGGAGCAATGTGCTGGAAACTCATTGCAAAGAAAGTACAAACTGCCATTTGGGTTAAACAAAATGACCAGTCATGTCTTCAGCGTAACGTGGAGGAGAAGCTTCTAAATCTATGTGAGACAATTGATGAATCAAAGCCATCATGGAATGTTCCGCTGCAGAACTGCATATCATTAAGTAGTTCAGAAGTAGACTCTGAAAAGCTCCCTCCCAGACCAGAACGCCTTTCAGTATATTCTAAAAGCCTCAGCCGGCTAGGTTTGTCCAACATCAAGTCATTATTTTCATTTATTTTCATGATATTATGTCTTGACATCAACTCTGGTTTGGAAAGGTTTTAAGTACTTCAGGACATGAGCATGTAGATCAGCATCATCATAACTGGTTTATTTGATGTATGAAAATGTACTGCATGTCCAGCTCAGCAATCCTAATTTAGTCAAGCCATACATAGGGATACCTAAGGAAACAATCAAATGAAACACTACATTTTTAAATTTCCACTTCTGGTGTTGGAAAACATCATGATTACTTTAATTCCTTTTAGAAAACCCATGACCTTAGCCGCTTATGTCCATCATGTTTTGTGGCTATAGTAATAATCTGATTCTCTTTCTTATAGATAAATATGGAATATGTTATGATCATATTCTTCTTGTCTCGTATCGCAAATGTCACCTTTGCATAAACAAAGGTTAAATTTCTAAAGTATGTGTACTGTTTTGAATACTAGGAATTTGGGCAGATGTTCAACTTCCTAATGGATGTTTAAGGGCATAATATGCGATTTGCTTGTTCTCTTTTGTTCTTGTTCTGTTGCTTGGTAAAAACTAATAGATTATGGAAGGTTCTTGCTGATGCCATGGCTAATTATGTCTTGATTATTTATTTGCTCTTATTCATTCATTTATGTGGTTGTCAGTGTTCATGGGCCAAAATTTTTTTACCCCATATGGTATCTCACCTCATCCTTTTGATAAGCAGATATAGATATCTCATAAATGAGAAATACTAAAAGAGTTTTACTTGTATTACTGAAGCGTCGTAACTGACCATGTTGGCAGCAGGTTTCAGTCAAGAAGAATTTGCTTCTGACACTGTCTTTTGGCAAGAACAAGTTCGACACTACTGGGAACTAATGAAGATCAATGAGGCTGAAATTAGAAATGTAATGGACATGAATGCAGTCTTGGGTGGATTTGCTGTGGCTTTGAACACATTTCCTGTTTGGGTGATGAATGTAGTCCCCATAAGCGCAAATAATACATTATCTGCAATTTATGATCGAGGTTTGGTTGGCACTTATCATGATTGGTAAGAAAATCAGAAACTTTATGGTTTAGTACAAACCCCAGTATTACAAAATATTTACCAATTTGGCTGTACTATAATGATGATGCTGGGTAATTGATGGATGATTGGTTTTCTGGCTTTAGGTGTGAACCATTCTCCACATACCCTCGGACATATGATCTCTTGCATGCAAACAATCTTCTTGCTTACTATAAGAACAGTGGAGAAGGTTGCTTACTGGAGGATATAATTCTGGAGATGGATCGCATTTTGCGTCCAGAGGTACTGTATGATTCTTAATGCTTCAGTGGCAGCCTTTTCATTCCACTGCTGCTGTCCTTTGGCAATTTTCACCTCAAAACCAAGCTTTGAACTATTAAAGATTTGCTATATGCCATCTCTATCCATTGCATCAAACAGCGGATCTCTTTCCAAAATCAGATATTCCGGGAAATTAGGAGTAACTAAATTGGCTGTTGCATGTGCAGAAATCCTGAACTCTCTTTTTGTCCTCATAGAATAGAAGTATAGAACTAGATGAATGATAGCGTTTCTACCTTAGTACTACATTGCTTGAGGTTAACTGGAAAGGAATGAGCTAAAATTTCGCCAGTCTAGTGTCCCCATGGATGTCCACCTTGTAGTTATTTTTGTGCATGGTACGGCTGTTCATGAATTCATTGTTGATGATGACAATGTCAATGTGCAGGGGTTTATCATCATCAGAGACGAGGAATCAACTATACAAAGAATCCAAGATATTGCTCCTAAATTCCTGTGGGAAGTCGAGTCACATATGCTCGAAAACAAGGAGAAAAAACTGGAGAATGTGTTGGTCTGTCGGAAAAAGTTCTGGGCGATTGTTTGACCTTCCCTGTCCTTCGAAGGTAGTCTGTTGCTAACCACAGTAGAGTTCGTTTATTCTTTTCTTTATCCTCCCCTTTTGGCTGGAACGCAAGTGTTCTTGTAATTGTTAATCCATTGGCTATGTCTTCTCAGCTTTTTCCCCTCACCTCACTTGTGCCAATTTTATCGGCATTTTGCTTTATGTATAAAGTCCATATGAACTCAAGGGTCCTTTCAGCTTTGGTTGAATGGTGACCGCAAGTGCAAGCTAGTATTTTCATTTTCATTTTTGGATAAAAATACGACATTTCATTAACTCTACCAAAGTCTGTTTACATCATACACTATAATGTCCAACATAGGTTTCTGGGGATAATACAGCCGCTCGGGGGGAGTTCATTTCTCCACCGTGCCTTAGCCGCCCAATCTGCTAGCTCGCGTGGCTATCTTGTTCAATGGGTCCGACTCACAAATTCAATTTGGTTTATAGACATGTATTATCTCTCACCTTCTGAATGAGAACCTTTACGTCTCTCTCGACATCAACATGAGTTTCTACAATTGCAGTTTTAAATGTTTATAGGGTGAAGCGCCTCTGATCTCACTACTCATCCTATGTTTTGTTCACTGAAACCAGGATGCTGCTGGTACTGATCTTACAGTGAACTAAATACTGCCGAAGTGGCCAGAAGCCATAGGCCATCTGATGATCCTCGGCAACAAAGATAAACGATTCCTTCATTGACCGCATCATGCGGACTGGGCTCGACCTTTTTCCGGAAGATGTATATCTCCGCGTATCTACAAGTTCAACCGAATGTATTAAAATGATATGGACGTCATTAACTAACTGCACGATTTCGTTGAAGTCAATAAAATGGAAAATTTTCAACAGGCGAAAAAAAAAACAAAAAACAGGTACACAATGCACGAGTACTTGAAAGTCAGGACCTATTTTTGGAATTATATAATGCCGTTGACTGGGTAGAAAGAATTGTACAAGATTTTTTTTGGATGGATTTTATGTTGTGTTATTGGTTCTCAAAAGTGCCACTTGCCATAGGATAATTTTATCGATTTCAAGAGAGCTCAAAAACAATCCCCCGGGCGATGTATTTTTTATTACACGAGGAAGGCAAGAGAAATGGGAGTATAGAGTCCACCAATTCGAGGGCCGACTCTCTGTAAAAGACCCTTCCCCAGTTTCGAAAGCAACATTTTCCTGCCACAACGACATATACCTATAAACACTCAAAAAGAATTCGACGACCGGCTGCAATCGATGACCGTTCTCAAATCCTTTGAGGAAGAAAAGAACTACCGAATAAGAGTAACGATTTCTCGAGAATTGCTCCAGCGTCCCGACGGGAGAGGGGAGAAAAGGGTTGGAATGAAACAAAGGGGGAGGTTGTACAAAGGAGAGAGATGAGAAGAGAACCCCACACTTTCAAAAGAAAGGGCTCTTGACATGACAATACAATCCCCACGCTTGTCGGCTTTTAATTTGTCCCACACGCACACCTACAAACACACATTTCACTCACTTGCCACCCATTATTTCTCTCCCTCTCTCCCCCTTCAAAGGTGTGTGCCCCTCTCCTTCCGGGCTTTAAGGTTGCTTGTTCCTCATGGTCCATCAATAATGAACCCCCCCATGCATGCACACCCCAAAAAACTTCAAAGTACACACCAAACCCTAGACGATCAATCAATTTTATCCGCCAAAATCTTATCTCTTTTCGAACCGCGTCGAAGAAAGTTTTTGATTCCATTATTTGTCGTGTATATGACGCGTCAGGTTCATCTGAACTACCAATGACACCGATCAATCATTCAGAATATGGAGCTTTGATTGTATCGAATGTGTCGCTTTCTTTTAACGCGATGCCCGGTCGTGCGAAAACCAATCGACAATGCATCTGTCTTAATCTTTCCCAATCAATTCGGTTCCATAGCTGTTGTCTTGAGCAAGCCATTACTGCTAGTGAGAATTATAGGCGCTTGCTCATCTAATACGACACGATTTCTTTATCTGATTTTGTTTTTGCGGTGGAATTTGATTGTTCATGATCACAAGCTCACAGTTATTCGCCTTCGCGTTTCACTGTCGGCGTCGTTGAGTTTTCGCATTAATTTTTTAGATTTGATAATGCTGATTTTGTCAGTTTATGCTTGTAATTGGCCGTTCTCTAGTGTAAAGCAAAATGATGACATTAGCTGAAAATCTTCTGAGGGGCAACCCATTATTTAGAGATAATCGAAAAGTCAGCATACTTGTGTGCTGGCTAAAGTTGTCTTGAGAGAGAGAGAGAGAGAGAGAGAGAGAGAGAGAGTCCAAGCCTCATTTATGGCAATGCGAGGCACATTGTTTTAATGCAAATTGGTCTTTGGTCTAATCGAGACAAAATTTGAAAATAGAAATTAATCAATAAAGATTTTACGGGTACCATTATCAACCCTTGCACATAAGAAACTAAGCATGAAAATATATAATAAGGAAGATAAAATAAGATGTCTTGAAGGATTTGAACTCCAAACCTACTCAGATATAGGCATGTCAAAATGGATCATAAATCTATTTCTTAATCTATGTTTGATAAAATAAGTTGTTATATGGATTAGTTATGTTCAGTAAATAGGTCATAAATGTATTTAAAATAATAAAGCTCAAAATAATATGGATGTTAAAAGAGATCATAATTTACTTGGACCCAATCCACCTCTATAACTCTCTCTTCACTTTATCTCGCCCTTACTTGATTTCTCACTCACTCATTCTGCACTTTCATCTCAATTTAGGTATGAATTTTAAATATAGAAATATTTAACCAATATGTGTAGGATTGAGTATAAGTCACTATATTTGTATTGTATAGACATGAATAAATTTGAGTCGGGCTATTTTCAACTTGGCCCACCCACTTCACTGGTTTACTTAGATATTATGTAAAATTTTGTGGAATCATTGCCAACTATTCAAAAAGTTTAGCCTACAAAATGAAAGTGTGATTTATTTATACATATTCTAACATAACACAGCCTATTCAAGTTCCTCGACCTCTGATTTTAAAGGAATTTATAGACCACTTTCTTGGTTTATTCCACTTTATACCGAAAAGTAGAAACTATTTCCAGCTTGTTGAAAATGGGGACACAAAAATGTTTTCTAGGGTCAGAAAAGAAAAAGAATTAACTGGAACATTCGTGAAGACTTCATCATTAGTGTATGGTTGCCATCTACTTTTTAAGATACCATAGATAAAAAGAAATTTCACCAATGAATGGCTTCTCAAATCTGCTCCTCTTGAAAAGGAAAAAGTGCTTGCTCCTTCAACTATAGTCTCCTTCATTTTCCTTTGGAGGTCCATTCATTGAACCTCAAATGATAACAATAACATATTTATATATAATTACATTAAAATATCCATGATTTCGGCCTATTCAGTAATTACTTATATATCATATGGAAACATCTTCCTTATGATTCGCCCTGTCTCTTGAGACATCTAGTCCGGGAAAGTTCGGGAAAAATGGTGAAAGTGATGTGGAGGAAAAGATGATGAATTGTGTCACTCTTTTGAGCAGAGAGAGAGAGAGATAGAGATTAAAATAGGGTTTCTTTCATTGGATGCTAATCTTGTCATGAAAGCTTGTCGTGTGTTTCATGGCGTGGGGACTGAGTACCTCTACTTTCTCTTCCACAACTTTCCAAGACAACATGACCGTATGTATGTACAAATCTTGTGTCCTTATCACACTTATTTCTTTTCTCTTCTGATTATCTTAAAATAGTTGTGTCTAGAGTGATCAATTGCACGCCGGTGGATGATGTCTCCAATTGAACAACTTTCGATAATTTATTCTTTTTTTCTTTAAAAAGTGCATTATTCAATTTTTTTTAGCAATATCCAAGAAAACTATATAAATCGATACAATGATGATGATGTATTCCGTTGTTGCGAAATCGAAATGACTAGCCTAAATTATTTTAAGCGGCAAGGGGGTACAATCTCAGCTGTTAAAAGTTGATAAGATTTTGAGATATGCCAACCCTTTCTAGCTGGAGGAGCATGCATCTTTAATTGCTACTATTAATAAAGTATGTTATATCTTGTAAACTTGAAACTTTTAGCACAAATATCTCTCTCTCTCTAAATATGTCCTTTTAAAGCAAAAGGATAATCATGCTTTTGGAGCTTTTTGCCAGATCCGCCACCACTTCCACTTGCTAATTCTGTAATTTAAAATCCCAAATTTTTTCATTTTATAATGCGGGGGGAAAAGGAGCAACATATTTAAGTTCCGTTTTGAGGAACAAATCCAAGAACTTGCCATTTTGAGGCGAGCAAAAGGTTGGCCCAAGAATCCGGTCTCCGATACGTGACTAAAATCCTCGAGTGACGTGGAGAATTTGGGCACTTTTGCACGTTCTATGATGCAAAGCAGGAGGCCATTTCAAGTGTTGCAATAATTTCTTCACCTTACTTTCTTGAGCAATGCAAAAAAAGAAAAAAAAGAAATTATGATTTTCGTGCAAAACCTTCTTTATTGGTTAAAATTATTGACATTGTAGTTTTCGAGGAGTTCAATTTTGTTGGATCTGTGATTTGCGTAGAATAATGAGGATACAAGTTTAAGATTAATTTTTTTTTGGTCGAAAATAAGTTTAAGATTGGACCGCTGATTTTTCTATTTTTCCTTAACGAGAGTGGTTAATCAATATTGTCTCGAAATTGGAAGAATGCTTAGCTAGACCTACGCACTTTATGACACAATTTGTTGCAATTTTTATAATCACATAAACAAATTAAATATTCCTTGAGTCCCCATCAAGAAAAGCGAGCATATAATTAATCCAACTCGCTAAAGTATTATAAATTGCTCCTTTTGGGATCTCGTCGACATAAAAAGGGAGTTCACTATTTCCGGTCCTAGTTCTGCTCCTCTAAAGTTAGGGAAAAGGAAAGATAATCGTTTCGTAACTAATCCACGAAATCCAAAGAACCCGACCAGATTAATTATGTTCCCTCAATCCTATCATAAGCTACCCTAATAAAGGTTCATCTTGGATGGGTCATAGAAGCAAAACCCAAAAAAGTTACATCATCATTCATAATATAATGCGAAACGAATAATGGGTATGGAGGAAAGTGATTGCTACTTAAATTGGGTCAAACATCGTTTATTTTCCTTTTAACTAAAAATGTCATTCGAATGACCACAATAAATACAAAAAAGTCGAGTTCACAAGCTAGGGCTAAAAGGGTTGGAGTCAGCCTACCCAAACTCAAATTTTGCAGGGCACTACCTAGGCACGCCTAGCTTGAACTTGTGAGCCTCATAAGCCCGATCACATGCGTTATCTGACAGATCCCTTACAAGATTGACTCAGATAGGCCCTGCTTAGTTCAAAAAATCAGGTTAAAGGAATTGTGTGGAGGAATTGAGCTTATATTGTCACCGTAGAGCTTAAATTGTTTTTAGCTTATAAAAGACAAAAAAAAAAATAGAAATGTATCTCAAAAAGATACTCGCGTAAATTTATATATACGGCAAATCACATAAAAAAAAATAGAAAGTACTCCTTTACAAAGAAAGATTACCATGTCAATAATTTGATTTGAATCTGATTCTTAACATAATGGTTGAATAAAAGGTAAAACAAATACAACAATCACAACTAATCGCAATTGTCATGATTCCATATGATTTTTTGAACTTCATGCATGATATTACACATGTGATCAAAATGCAAGCACATTAGCCAGTGAAATCGATTAACCTTTTTTGGGTACATAATCATATATGACATGACTCCATAGCACCACCATTCTTTCTTCAACTCTGGTTTTTCTTTCCACTTGGGGTTCACAATTTTCCGTGAAGTTTCCGTCTGAGTAACGTCGAGAGAACTGAATTCCTGCCGACTCTTTTTTAATTTTATCACTACCATCTTCTTTTTGGCCTTGGCTTGAAAGAGATTGGACGCTTTGGCGGATCTGCGGATGAACCGGTCAAAGTCCAAGCAATGTCATGTCAGGCAGCTTTGAATTCGAAGTGACGGAAACGCCACTCGCTCTGTACTCGTTTCCTATCATGTCACTTGATGAACCCCACTTGTCAGTCAGAAAGCCAACCCTAACTCGAGTTTATCGACACTGCACTGACTCGGTGTGATCAGTCCTCTTAGCAGATACACGAAAATTGAACCTCAGAAAACTCAGACGCCATCAGAAGCAGAAGAGAGAAAGGAGAAGACGATTCGACGACAAGCTAAGCAAAAAGAATGAGCCAGGCTCTGAGTTTTGAGCCTCGGCTCTTGAGTGACAAAAAAACAAGAACATCCATTAGAGAGAGAGAGAGAGAGAGAGAGAGAGAGATGGGTTGTTCATATTATTTTTTTTCATTTTCTTTTGCCCTTTTATGAGAATCAGTGCAGAGGATTGACTGAGGAAGCGTCATTACGTCGAACAGGCAAAACCCTACTGTGGAGACTGGCAGGGGAAGTCGACGGTGACTGTTCATGGGACATACGTGTCGCCTTCCCAGGAAGCCTCGGCCGTTCCTTATCCCCCTCGTCGCTCTTAGGATTCTTCCCCCTCTGCCTCTTTGGCAAAACCAAGCGTGCTATGAACGCTTGTTGATATAAATCTCTTGCAATTAGAGATGCACGATCGGGCTGGTTCAATTCAAGAATCGTCCCAAATCAAAGGGATCTAACCTAGCTCCCGATCTCAAAAATTGTTAATCAATTTTAACTAATTCAGCTCAAAATTCTATACTTTCAACCAGTAGGCTTTATTTGAAAACCCGTTATTTGAAACATGCAATTGGAATAGTAACCAAACCAATTTTAAATTGATTTACCCCTATCCTCTAGTAAATTCTTTCACTATTTTTTTGAAAACGGAAGATATTTATTGAAATCGAATATATTTGACAAATTATTGTTGAGTAAAAAGAATTATATTCATATTTAACATATACATATAATAAAATGGAACAAAAGAAAAAAATACCCTCATCGATTCCAAAGTTAAGAGGATTATTTTTTTTTAACTGCTAATAGGATTGATTTCAAAAATTAAGAATTGACGTTGATATGATAGGTTTTAGATTTTTAATTTAATACCTATGTATCTTGAAATTGATTACACCCATTTAGCCATGTGTCTCACTTTAAGCATTATTTCTCACCTTTTGATTTGGTTCCATGATCCGACGAAAAAAAATCGGTACCATGATGCAGCCTTTTCACCGAATTTGTCAGGAGCTCAGAAAATCGGTCGAGTGGCATGCTACATCACCTCTTCCATTTGATAGAACTGAAAAGTTAGATTTAGTTCGGTACAAAAGGCCATCTAAAATTAATATGTGAAAAGAAAAAATAAATAATTGATAGAATTTGATTTTTTGAATTTTTTTTTTTAAGAAGAGAGGGTGCTGAAAGAGCCTGGTCATCTGTCTACATCAACTTCGTCACCTGCACTCACTCCCGTCTTGTCAAATCAAGTGGATTCCCCAATTAACGCTCGTTGCCCGCCAATCTCAAATGTTACAATTATTCTAGTGTACTTTTCAGAGACATTTTGCGACCCACTTTACAAATTACAGCATTTCTCTGTAACTAAGTAAAGATTAAATGATTAACCCAGCGATGTTTCACGTGGCCAGTTAGCTAGACATTTTACTTTGGCCGGGAGGACAATGCGATGTTAATTTCATTGAAAAGAATATACTGTCAAAGTTCCATATGAATTTAGAGAGGTGTAAACTGTAGCACAATTTGATTTAGGGAATGCATTATTAGATTCCTTTCCATTGGCAAAATGGAAACGCATATAAACATTATGATTAAATGATTTCTTTTGAAAAATGGCACATTCAATTTTATCCTGAATAGCATTGAAATGATTTTGCATATGCAATTATTCTTCAATTTGATTAGTGATTCTTTAATTCGTAAGGATGACATTCGAATATTGGAATCCAACGTGAACATAATATGGTAGTTAGATAGTTCTTATCTATAATAAAGTTCAAATTAAGAATGAAGAACTTGCGTCACCATATTGCCCCAGCAAGTCATTAAACAAGAGTTTCAAAAGCATATTTAGAATCTATTTAATATGAATTTCTAGTAACGTTTGGGATTGTGAAAGGGATGTTAATTGACAAATTCCTCATAGATATAGTATTTCCACAACTGCAATAGTTAATAACAACTATTAAGAAGCTATGTCATCTAGTTTCCAATCGTAATGTGTTATCAAATAACAGCAAAAAATTGCAGTTATATAAACAAAAACTTATGCACGGGTGAAAAAACTAGCCTATTAAAATGTGATGTCATTATAGTATATTAGGGAATTTTGATTGCTAACAAAAATAGAGCAGTGGTTATGATCTTTAATATGCATTGGCGATCTCTATCATTTAGGTATTATTTGCCTCTACTATTGTTGTTACCCGGTTTAGAACGAATATGCCTCTAGGATATACACCAAAACCGAATATAAATGAGTTCAACAATTACTCAATTTCTCTTTCAAAATTTCACCTTAAATGTTTTATCATAGTTGAGTGTGTAAAAAGAGAAGAAGAGAGAGTTATAAAGAAGAAGTTATTTTGAATAGCTGCGTTGAACATATATAATTTAATTCTATTTATAGATAACCAATCAATACATCTCATAGGAGTAGATACCTTCTCCCCGCCATCACCACTTTTAATGTCAACAATCATTTTTTCTCATATTTAAGAATCACATCTTTTCATGATAACAAACTATTTCAACATAATCTTATAAATTAATACACATGTATATTGTAACTTTATGGTGTTCTGAACCCAAATAAAGTGAATCTTCATCTACTAATCCATATACGAAATCCGACTTATTTTACGTTCTAGAGCTTATGTCTTGATCATGCTTCTATGAACTTAGGACAGACACAAGAATGCTCCATTAGCTTTACTTCCACATTTGAAACAAAATGATTACATCCATCGAGATTGGTTAACAAAATTGATATGTGATGGATTGCAAATGGGCATTTATACAAAGTTGTCATATTTTAGACCTAATAAAAGCCTATCAAGTTGGTCCCGAAAGGGAATGATCGGGTCTTAGCTTACTTTTAGATGCAACAAATCTCTTTATCGAACCTCGACATCTCCCACTCAGAATAATTTCGAGGACCACTGATGTCTTCTGGCGGGTCGTGTCTTACCCATGCACTTGAATTAAGCGGTTCGCATGTTTATGGAAATTAGTCAATTTAGATACTCCGTATTATGAAAATAAAAAGCTCACCTTAACACTCAGTAGGAATTCTTCAAAACCGATCTTAATCTACTTAAATAAATCCAAGGTGCTCTCCTAGGAGGCTTTATGGATGCTTTTTACTTTCAAGGAACTTAGAGAGTTGTTTACTTTCCTAAAGATTATAGAAAGAGTGAACGAGACAATATTCATATAATGTTGAAGGCTTTATTTATTTTTTATAACAAATGCTAAAAGTCAGAGAGAAGGCAACAAACTACAAGCCATAGTCCCACAAACATCTGGTTGAAGAAGAACTCCGTGTCATGGACAAAGTTAGAAAGCCTACTGAATAGCAAATGTTAATTTGGGCACCTAAATATGTTTTTAATCGTACTTTCTTATTGGACCCGATGCGTTTTCTTAATTGCCAAGTCTTGGTCAAAGGTGATTTGTACAATCAATGAAAAAGATGACGAGAAAAGAAGAGAGAGAGAGAGAGAGAGAGAGTTGCTTGTTTGTAAAGAATGATTTTGTCTCGGCTCACGTGAGGCTAGAAATACATCCCATGAGCAGCCGCATTCAATGATGAAACTAACAACGATTGAGTGATCATGGCAGACTTAGGTATCAATTCCACGACCATCTATAATCAATTGAAATAACGTGCGCGCGTGCGTACAAAGAGAGTTCTCACAATCTTGCCAATCTAATTGAGTGATCCTGCCCCAAAATTCCATGTGGTGGGGTTGTTCTCTTTCGTACATAGTTTGGTCCTCCATGGGATGGAACTCTTGCCTTAATTTGGTAAAGGTCAAAGGGTTTGAGTCGTACTTATTTTAGGATTAGATTGATGTTCCGATGACCCAATTTAAGTAAAAAAAGAACTGTCACGTTCCGTTTGGCCAAAAGATTAGGACCTTATGCCTAAATTTTCATTTTGTACCTTTTATCTTAAATATCTACCATATGTATGATCAATCAGACATTTGAAATAAGGGTTTGATAAATCCTGGGTTTCAACCCAAAGCGGGAGTTAATTTGTAATATATAGGCTATCAACGAAGCAAAGAAGTCTCATCCCTCCAAGGCCCCACTCGCTCGGGATATGAAGTTCAGAGCAAATGCTTGATTGATTATTTTCTTTAATCTCTCTTTGATCAGTAACCATCTCAAATAAAGTACCTGCGACTAATAAATGCAGATCTCGGATGCATATTGATGAAATAGATTACCATAAATATCACTCTACATATTCATTAATTCAACATCTTCAAGGGAGGGAAAAAGGATATAATACGAAAACCTCGCTCTTATAAGCAAAATACATAATTTGAAATAAGGCCTTCGTCATTAGACATCACTAAGAAAGATTGCTGCTGGTTTTTAGTACGAGGAAGGCTTTAAAAACTCGTATCATGCCACATTAAGCGCGCATTGTTAAAAGAATCTAGTACTGATCAGTTCTCCAATCAATATGGAACCATTGATGCCGACAATGAAAAAGTTGATTAAAAATAAATTAAGTCCCTAATTTTTTTCCTTAATTGGGTGAAAGCGACAAGAAGACTCTTTGTAATTGCAGAATTTGTGAAAATCAACGAACAAAAAACAACTTTTTATCATTTTAATTTCCGCATCTTTAGCTGCTTGGCCCGGTGATGGATCAGAAAGGACAGAGTTCAATTTGTTTGCTTGGAGATTGTTTATTAGGCATTTTCCTAATGTCCACCACATATATGCGCGGACCAGCTTCTTGGCACTCCATATCATTCATGTCACCTACTGAAGACGGATCGTTTCCCTTCTCAGTTTTGTCTTATGCAACTTTAATTAATGCTTCGAGTCCGCGCATGGTATAAACTAATGTGCTTGAGATAGGGTTCCAAGATAGGTGAGTTTTGGAAGTAGTGTGTGCAGAATTATCTTGGGAGGGTGTGATCCAACTTTCGTCCAATTTTATATAATGGAGCTGAAGAAAATGCAACGATACACATGGTTGTACAAAAAAAACTCGTACTAGCGAGCAAACAAAATCTCAAGCACATGAGGTGACAATAATCATATGTCGCCAAATTTTATTTACTATACATGGGTTTATCATATTTTTCCCCTTTCTTTCTTTTCACTTTGTCCTCCCATCAAAGAAATAGAATGAAACATATCATTTCATGGAATTTTCAGTGGTTTCATTTCTATCAATGAGCTAATTGAGTACTTGGCTTAATGGTCAGGAATGATTTTGATCTCACCAATAAGGAAAAATATAACATGTGGAAGCAAATACCTATTTGTGCTCGGTATATATGCCCCCATGAAGCAAGGAGTTAAAGGGTAATATGGAGAGAGAGAGGGAGAGAGAGAGGGAGAGAGAGAAAAGAGAGAGAGAAAGAGAGAGAGAGAGAGACGCGACAATTGAAAATAGATGGTCATTCACATGATCAGTCAAAGTCTAATCATTCTAACAAAGACGAATCCCACAAAGGCCAATGCCATCTTTCTATTCCGCATATCAGATCATGAGGTTTCTTCTCATATCTTTCTTGTTCAAAGTGTGTTTGTCACATTAAGGTCAACCGGTCACTTCACCAGGGGTCAAAGCTTGCCAACCTTCCATGGGGAGTGAGAGAGTGTGCCACCTCCCACATGTCACCTCTTTAGACCCATTAGGGTTTCTACTTTCCATGGTTTTTTTTTTTTTTTTTTTTTTGGCCTTTTACATGTGAGAGTTTGGGGAGATAGATGAAAGAGAAGATCTGATAGGAGGACCTTAATTGGTGGAATCGTGCAATTTCTTTTTGAGCTTGACTCCAACTCCATTCCACAACCACAAAATGGGAAATAACAACATTTGAACGTGGGCATTTTGACCCTACAATCACTCACCCCCCAACACCAACAACCTTGAGTGATATGTTCTCTCAATCTCATACCCACTTCCCATATAAGGAATTGGCCATCCTTTCAAGCCATCTTGATATACATCTAATCACCAACTCAGCAACCATTAATTTTAGGAGAGAATTGAGGGTGGGGTCCTACAATTTCCACGGCCTCCCCAAAGTCCAAAGTTCAAAACGAAAAAGAAAGAAGTCAAAAGTCAACCCCATCCCCATGATTGTAGCCATTCAAATGACATGAATGAATCGGTTGGACATCTCACCATGCATTTGTGTTTTTGCCCCCCTTCAACTTCCTCAAATTATCTCTTCTTCCCATTATTATTTCAACCTAGGAGTTCCACTATAAGGAACCCGTAACGTGGCCTTTCCTTTGTGCTAGTCAAAAAGCATCACATAGATAAATATGTGTGGGAAGTGAAGTGCTAGGTCAGGAATCAACAAGAGACTTCTCGGAGGACAAGCAAAAGTTGGGCCTGAGTGTTTGAATTTTCAATTCGAAATTTGAAGCCGTCGTGTCAATGATTGATGAAGAAAATATTGGCCATAGCTAATCTTTCATGAGTTCATTTTCAGCTGCCAAGCGACTGGTATCTTCCAAAGACTTCGTGGTCAATGGAGGGTTTTGAACAAATCGAATCATTTAGACCTATCTATCGAGGCAGTAGATGACATATCATGAGAGGATAAATTAAGGGGCACATGGCTTTTATTTGACTTCTAGGGGTCTTCTAAGAAAGAAAGATGTCGATCAGAAAATCCAACATATGCGATGATATAATAAGTACGTATGTTCCACTCTTTTTTTTTTCTTCCAATTTTATGTCACGCGTATAACATAAGGCAATAATGCAAAAGGTTGCATATTTAAGAGGTTGGGAAACAAGCTGGATGTGAAGTCTCTGGCTAATGCTCTTGCCAAACTGGGTGTTTGGCAGGAGAAGCCAGCTGGCTTCTTGGCTTTCTGTTTTTATTTTTCACTTATTTATAATGATGTTGGGTATTCTTCTTGTTAGACACAATCCTAACGAATTAAGAGAAATGCTAAATCTACTAAGACGGGTTTAGAAAATTGATTTAATAATTCCATCGTTACTTGTGGACTAGTTATCGAGATAATACGCCCTTGCATAGCCCAAGAGAGTTGCCTTCATATGGACTGGCAGCATTCTATGTTTCTTGGCTTTTGCTGATGTTTAGGATAGTAGTAAGCTAGATTAGCCATAGTATAATAGCCTTTTTAAACTGCTTAAACTAAGAAACCTACTAGAATCGGGTTTCATGGGTTCAAAAAAACACAGATAACATGCCTTATAACTTTTACTTATAAAAGAGACAGAAATCGGGACAATTAAACAATCGATGATATTTTGAATCATGGGCGAGGAATTAAGAATGCAATTGGAGGATTGTGCCCTAGTGCAGCGACTATGGTGGAGGAATTGATCCCCATAGGGAACAAATGTTCACATGCTTTTGTACCAACTTGGATTATATCTAAGGAAAATATTGTTTCAATTGCAATATGCATTAATCATATTACCCTAAAAAGAACCCCGCTACGAAAAAGTAATTTCATAGAATCTTGCGAGCATCTTCGTACATAATATATATGTGTGTGTGTGTGTGTGTGTGTGTGTGTGTGTGTACATGAAGAGAATAAATGTTATTGAGCTCCTTTCTTCGTAGCTTTTCTTGGAAATTGAGGCACCTGATTATCTTATTTCTTTTTGAACGTGCTACGCAGGTTAGACTCCATTAGATTGATTATTTATATGTTCACATCCTCGAGAAAAAGAAATTATTCTGTGTTATAACGTTATGGATCAGATCAACCCTCCTTTTTCTGGGTCAAACCCTAAATTCCGACACTTGAGAGTAGATACCATATTCTAATGATATTGCAACTATTTATGATTCGATTGCTGAGTAAGTGCCCTAAAACATTGGTCGACAAAATTTCTTTTCGTATATCGAGAGTTTTAAGTATTATTCTTTCATTAAAATCATCACAAAAGCACTAACGTATCGAAATAGATAAGTCTATGTAAAAACTTGGTTCTGTGCTTTATAAAGATGAGATCTCGATCGATCTCTAGAAAGTGAGTCGTTTGATTTCGCTACGCCCTAGTATAAATAGCCCATGTTTTCATAATAAAATAAAAATAAACATTAGTGGCTTATCTTTAAGGTGGATTTAATCTAATGTACGGAAACTAATGCGAGTGTACTATTTGATCATTCCTGAAAATTGAAGAGATCGAACATATGGCAACTGTTCTGGCCTTGGAAAACTATAATGGGTATCGGACATGATTCTTGTTTAGGGGTAACCGGGTAAGTGTAAGAAATCTCGTTGCTCAGATTTCTTTTTACAAAGAAATTGATGCAGTAAAGAGTGTGCGCGCGCCATTTCCAGTAACTATCCAAGGGCCCATTTGGGAGGGGTAGCGGCCACCGCCGTCGCCGCCGCTGCGGCTTCCTCCTCGATCACTAGCTGTCAAATATATTTTTTTTCGTTAACATCGACCATTTTCTGTAAAACTGTTGCATTATATTAATTACACCGCTCCTCCTTTTTAGATCGAGATGTTGCTCGAGTTCTTATTTCAACCGCTTGAGTTGAAATTCCAGGCCCATCACTATCTCGTTCTGATGTTTATTCACCAAGACCTACGATGCAATGAAATATTTTCTAGCGATTATGATACTTTTAGCAGAACAGCTGAGGCTAAAAAAAGTGCTGCATTTGATGATATTTTTGGCATAGATCTTAAATACTCTCCGCGATGTATGTTGCGTGCATGTGGGGGGTTAGGCAGAAGACCCCAAAATGGGGAATCATTCAAAGCCCCCATGGGACCCAAGCCGGCGATGATCATCAACATCATCATCTATCAAATAGTAAATTTTTTAATTTCATAATATATGTATATGCGAAAGGGCATGACGACTATCACAGATAGTATAATATAGTATTATGTACTACTCGATACTTGATTATCAATTCACATTTTTGTTCCTATTTTATTCACCAGGATATGATCACTTGGCTTTCCAACTTGAAGAAGTGAAAAAATTCATGGAATAAATATCAAGAAAAGTATACAGGGATACGAGCACTGACCTCGTAGCTATCCGTCGCGCTAGGGCCTGGGGGGATGCAATTTGAGAGTGCGTGGGGGCAGGTGACAAGACAAGTCAAACGTCAAATCGGAGGTCTTTGAAATCAAAAGACAGTCAGTGATGTGTTGTCAATCGATGGGATTTGTTTCGGGGTCCGGTCACGAATTGGAAGGGAAGGCAGGGGAGGAATGACCAAAACCCTCCCTTCTGATCTCTCTCTCTCTCTCTCTCTCTCCTCCCTGCTCCCCACTGCCACTCAACTGACAAGTTTTGTGGCTTTACGACCACTAATGTAAAAACCCTGAGCCAATGTCTTTCGGCCCATCCCCCGCACGTGCCGGGCCCTTCCTCACGTGCACGCGACCCCTTGTTAGTGAAAGATGAATCAAACTCTCATGCAATTCGTTTTGGGGTTTTTTTTATTTTTTATTTTTATGGGTACTAATCAAAATGAAATCGACGATCATCACATGAGTCACAAGCATATGCACATGTGCACGGAAGGCCTTTCGAACGATATAGACGTTATGTCAAGTTAATCTTACTTAGTAACATTTATGTATCGATAAAATGTAATTCTATTATATCATTTTAGCTAGCATGCTCATTTAATCCAAATGTTTAACATTACCCTCTACTCGTTAAAAAATGCAGGAGATTACAACCTGTCCTAGGGATTTTGATTTGGATGATTCCGTGTGATTGAGAACAAGAGGGACAAACTTTTTTTATATGGATTAGGTCATTATGATCTGATGAAAAGCAGATCACTGTGCGTTAACTTCTCATCCTTTGAGTATTGAATGCACAATCAGTTAGTGAGCAACATCCCATCTGTCCAAAGCAGCTTACATTTAAAATAATGGAGACATCGATGCACATGCTCAGAATTGAATGCATGGTCGTGCATTTTTGCTAATAGTCCCTAATTATCCTCCTTGAGAATTGGGGAAACAACAATAATTAGTTGAGAGCACCATTCAATTCCCCGAGGGTCGATGAGGTGCACGTAGAAAATGGCGTTTTGTTTTCTCCACTGTTCTTTTTGGAGGGACTTGATGTGACTCATTTCAGATTAAATTCCTTATTTAGTTTTTATTTTCTCGATCACACAAAAAAAAAATGGTAAATTTTTTATTTGGCCAAAAATATTCTTTAAAATGTCACACGAATTTCAGAAATTATTAGAAATTGATGTGTGGATCTACATGTTGATATTTGAGTGTTGTGAAAGTCTTAAGAGTTTTGGATTTTTTTTTCTTTTTAAATCGAAATGCATAAGTGGCAATATTTAAATGGAAGAAAAAAAACAGAAATAAATCCAGGGAAATCTGTAAATGTTATATTATTTTTGCCTTTCAACTTGAGATTACGAGAGACCATCAACCGATAAAGGGGAGGAAAATCCATGACCATGATTGTTGTTCGAGGTTACAAAGAATCAATAACTAGCAAACTTAAAACTAGATCTACCTAGCTTAAGGACGTTTTGCCAAACATGCCGTAAGGATAGAAAAAAAGAAATTAAGTTGCTTGATACTCTTTGAGAAAAAAGAAATTATGATACATTTATTTTGACACATTTACTTTAAAATTTTTCTTGTGACATAAAAAAAAAAAAAAAAAAAAAACCTCAAACTTGTATCTATGTAATACATTTACGTCTAGGTTTAATTAAATTATTTTTCAACAAAAACAATAGCTCCATGGAACAATATGCTATTGCTAGAAAATCACATGAACACCATGTCAATATTGTTTGCTTTTTAGAATCCATTTAAGCAGATTTTTAATTGTTCTTGCTAACAAAAATTTGATAGAAGATAAAAGCATCACAAGTTTGGGTTTTTTTGGTATCATAGAAAAAAGATTAGAATAAATGTGTCACAATAAGTATAGCTTAGAGTTTTTGGTGGCTCTTTGCCCATACTCTTTTAAAGCCAATGTACTGAATTTTTATATGTTTTCTCATTCATGTCTTCCAAGTCTTTTTGAACGCTGATTTCAACAATCCGTTTGATGTTATGTGCAGTTGATTATTTGTAAATATATACTCAAAATATCACGCTTAAACATATATAAGCACATAAAAAAGAATCCGGTGAAGTACTATAGAATTTGGATTATCAAAGGCACAATATAATATTACTAATCCTTTCATTATAAGATTATAGTGCGTAAAATAAATTTATTTGAAAGATATATTTTCCTTTTTGAACTTGTACTGTGAATAGAATTTTAAGCTTTTTCCTCTAGTTACTGAATCATAGTCTAATTTAGCAACACATGTGAAACTTCCATGGCTAATCGCCCAGTGATGCCTAGCAATCAACATCTTAATTATTGAGCGATCGAGGCAGTAATCATCAGAATTTAGGGGTAATAGTGCAAAGATCCCGTAAGCATTCATTTAACGTACTCTAAGGTGACAAAAGACGAGAGAAATGAAGAGGAAAAAAATATACCACGACATGATGAGGAGGAGTATGTTTCTTTTGAGAGGGCATGAAGTAAATTTAACAAAAGAGGACTAAGTGCAAAAGACGGGGGGTTCTTTCTTTTGTGAGTGGACGTAAAGCTAAGGCAACCGTGTGTTGGTTTGCCTTATAGCTTTACGTCCACTCACAAATAAACACACGGTTTAGTTGCATATAGTCAAAACCAAACAGAAATAAAAATGAAAATTGTGCAATCCCCCTTTTACACATGCTGATATCATACACACACATACACACACACACACACAGATATATATGTATATGTATATGAGTTAAAGTTCGTGTTTTCTTTTTTAGGAATTCAATTTTCAAAACTAGGGCACGAACACGAGTATGTCATTAGTCAAACCTTCAGGGCTAGGACAAAACATCTCCCCTTCCCTTGGTCAATAAAAAGCGTTCAGACAAATAATTTCCTCCTCCCCACGTATCCCGGTAATTTTCTCTCTTCCGGGTCAGCTTATCCTGCTATATATATATACATAGGTCACTGTCTATACGAGAAATGCAAGATATTACGGTTCTAGAAAAAATTTATGCGGGTGAATGTTTCGACAGGTGGATTTTATCCAGTATTGATGAAGTATCGGTCACATTATTTTATAAACCCATGAAGGCATGCCTGACAGTATTCTCGTTTATTTTATATTTTCTGATTTTTTGCGAAATGTTTATTGCAAAAATAAATAAAATAAACTCGCCCTTTTAATAAGCTCAGCCGCCCAGAATGCCCACCCAAGTTGCTTCACTCAATCTCTCTCTCTCTCCTCTCTCTCTCTCTCTCTCTCTCCACCAAAATATCTATCAACGCACACCTCCACTCTCCATCTCCATCTTCATCTCCATCTCCATGGAAGAATCTCACCTCTTCCTCTGATCACACTCCCAACAGAACTCGCAAACCCCACATGAATACTTCCACCTCCTCCTCTTGACCCCTCTCTGTCCCCATCTTCTCTCTCTCTTTCTCTCAACCCTAAACAAGTAAGAAACAGCAACGCGGTCACTTCTTGGACGGGAAATCAAGAACGAGAAGATGTCGATCGAGGACTCGCTGAGATCCCTGTCGCTGGACTACCTCAACCTCCTGATCAACGGGCAGGCCTTCAGCGACGTCACCTTCAGCGTGGAGGGCCGCCTCGTCCACGCCCACCGCTGCATCCTCGCCGCCCGCAGCCTCTTCTTCCGCAAGTTCTTCTGCGGATCCGAGTCCCCCGGGGGGCCCCCCTCGGATCCATCCTCCGGGTCGGGCTCGAGGGCCGCGCGGGCCGCGGTGATCCCGGTCAGCTCGGTGGGGTACGAGGTGTTCCTGCTGCTGCTGCAGTTCCTGTACAGTGGGCAGGTCTCAATCGTGCCGCAGAAGCACGAGCCCCGGCCTGACTGCGGGGAGCGCGGCTGCTGGCACACGCATTGCACCTCCGCCGTCGACCTCGCCCTCGACACCCTCGCCGCCGCCCGATCCTTCGGCGTCGAGCAGCTCGCATTGCTCACTCAGGTCTCAATTCTCATATCCTTCTCCTCCCGCCCTCTCTCTCTCTCTCTCTCTCTCTCTCTCTCTCGCTCTCGCTCTCCCCCCCAACCCCTCCCCCCGCTAGTGCGTGGATTGGTATGGCCTTTTCTGGGGAGGTAAGATTAGATTTTGCTGTTGAGGATTTGGTTGATGATGTTTCTTGTTGATGATTGGAGGGGCTTTTGCTTTTTTGTGCTTCAGTTGGGTTTTTCATTTTTTGGCTTCACTTTCTGTGTGATTGAGGGACACTGAAAACACTCACCATCCAGACTCTCCTTTGAGACATTGAAGGAATCCTAAGTACTTCTAATGCCTGTGTCTTTTAATCCCTCAAAGACCAAATTCCTGTGACCTTTTTTTTTTCTTTTTATGTAAGGTGTTCTTGCTTCCCCGCGAGTTCGATTTTATGTACGAACATGGAGTCTCTTCAAATGGTTCGCCCTAATTCCGTGGCTAGAACTTAAGAATTTTCCCATTTTTAGGTTTTTGGATCGATCTCTTCATTGTCTTGTCATTCCACACAGTTAAAAGCTTACCAAACCCAACTTTTCCCAAAACATTCACTTTCTCTATTTGGGTGTTCAAATTCTCCATTCTGATATAAGTATTTCAAAACAAAAGGAAAAAAAAAAGAAAAAAAAAAGAAAAGAAAAGAAAAGAAAAAGGAAAAAGTTGTCAAGCATAATTCTGCACAATAGCTCCCCTATAATCTTCCATTGAGCACAGGTTAGATAATTAGTCTTATGTTTTTCTTTCACGTTATGTTGATTTGTTCGATCCAATAAAATCATCAATCTTTGCGCATCATGTTTATTCGATTCGTCGCTTATTTGATTGTACGCAGAAGCAATTGGCAAGCATGGTTCAGAAGGCCTCGATAGAGGACGTAATGAAAGTGTTAATAGCCTCAAGGAAGCACGAAATGCAACCACTGTGGACCACCTGCTCTCACCTGGTCGCCAAATCTGGCCTCCCACCTGAAGTACTAGCTAAACACCTCCCCATCGACGTAGTCACCAAGATCGAAGAGCTACGCCTCAAGTCTTCCCTCGCCCGCCAATCCCTCATGCCTCACCCCCACCCCCACCACCCTGGTCACCATGACCTTGTCGCAGCCGCTGGCGCCGACCTCGAGGACCAGAAGATACGGCGGATGCGGCGCGCCCTTGACTCGTCCGATGTCGAGCTCGTGAAGCTCATGGTGATGGGGGAGGGTCTCAACCTGGACGACGCACTGGCCCTTCACTACGCAGTCGAAAACTGCAGCCGGGAGGTGGTGAAGGCACTGCTTGAGCTCGGGGCTGCCAATGTGAACTGCCCTGCCGGGCCGGCAGGGAAGACCCCACTCCATGTTGCAGCCGAGATGGTGTCCCCAGATATGGTGGCGGTCCTCCTTGACCACCATGCGGACCCCAACGTCCGGACTGTCGATGGTGTCACCCCGCTCGATGTGCTCCGTGCACTCACCTCCGACTTCCTCTTCAAGGGTGCCGTACCGGGGCTGGCCCACATCGAGCCCAACAAGCTCCGGCTCTGCCTCGAGCTCGTCCAGTCAGCGGCTCTTGTCATCTCGCGCGAGGAAGGGAACGCCAACGCATCCTCACATTCGAATAACAGCATCTATAACCCGCCAATGAGTGAAGGGCATAGCAGTGGAAGCAGTGGAGGGAACATGTCCAATGTGAACGTTGATTCAAGAATGGTTTATCTCAATCTTGGTGCTGCTCAAATGGGGTCAGGAGTGGACTGCGGTGAGGAAGCCGAGACCGGCCGTCACAGGCAAAGGCAAAGGACACAGCAAGTGGGTTGTGACCCTTCTTCATTGTACCACCACCACCGTCCAGACTTTTAGCTCTAATCTCCAACAACAAAAAACACTGAAAGATTATCTTCTTTAAATCCATATATAATAGTATATCATAGAGTTCCAATTAGACGCTCATTTTCTGCTTCATAGAATTTCATTCGCTCTCTCTCTCTCTCTCTCTCTCTGTGTCGTGCGGTGTTTGTGCTTCTTCGTTCTTGTAGGGTTTCTTTGGATGATCATGTTAACATCAAGAAGAGAGAGGGAAGTGCCATTTCATAGATGGGACGTGATGTCGTCGATCAGTCAGATGGGACAAGGGGAGAGAATCTGAGTTCTTGCAAATGTTGAAGAAGAGATCGGTCGGATAGAGAGAATGAGAGGCTAGAGAGAGACGAAGGTCAATCTTTTCAAGCCCCGGCCTGTGATCGACGCTCTCGTGTTTTTATTGGTAGATGGTACATCTATCTGAATTAGTTTATGTCCCTATTCATTGCTCGACCTTTTTCCATTTTCCTGTTCTCCCCACCTACCTTCTCATTTTCTATACACGTACATAGCCCGATTCTTATATAGCACAAAATAACTATATATATATATATATATATATATATATATATATATATATATATATATATATATAATATTGAGATAACCAGAACAGGCTTGTGGGGTTTATTCCTCTTTCAAGATGTAGTTTTTTTTTAAAGATATAGGGCTTTATTAGGACATGGGTACCTTTTATTCTAATGAGGGAAATGAGCTGTCTCTTGCCTTTTTTTTTTATTACTGCTTTTTTTCCCCTCCCCACACATGGGGCATTTGAGGGGGAGGGGAAGTCCGATTGGCCATAGATGTGTCTAGTGAATTTAAACAAAATCATTTGAATATAGACAATTTGTTCGGTGTGTTGTCATGCACGAAAGCAACTAATGAGTGTGACCAAAAAGGACACACTCTTAATTTAATTGGTTAATACCCAAATCTAGGTTTCCGTCCTTGTAATCCTCTTTTTTGTCCTCCTTTGCCTTTTTTGGCCTTTTTCTTGCTCCTGCTTATTCCCAGGAACATTTTCATGGCAAAAACCCTAGAACCTATGGCTTATGCTAATTTTAAGTGCAAATGGGTACGTATGTATGTTTATTTTGAGTCTGATTTGCACCTGGGATAAATGGAAATCGGCAAGAAAGATGAAAACTGTATCTTCTTCACAGGTGTGTGCTGTCATTATTTCTCCAAAGTCGTGTTCACAGATCTGACCCTTTGTTCTTGTGTTCGGCGTAGTTCTTGCTACTTTAATTTACCTAAGCGGGTAAACTTTCGATAGCTATTTAAGGTTAGATATTCGGTATAGCTAGCTTTTATCCCCAGTAAGTACGCAGCTCCCAAAGCTTTGCAGGTTCTTCATTTTGACAATAGAAGTTTGCTGATAATTTGTTCGTTGATTGATCCAATGTGGCATGTAATTGCATCATAGGCGCTCAGTTTATAAGTCTCACATGCATTCACCTCTGGTGGCAGCTACCAATATACTGTGATTGCGAGTTATACCTTTCACCATTGTTAGCTGTCAATGAGAATTAGCAGTCTTCCGGAGCAAATGTTGTTTGAAGGCTAAACATGCGCCTGCTGTTTGCAAGATGATTGTAGATTAATGAGCCTCAAATAAGTAATATCATTCAAATGTCAATGTTTTTTTTCTGATTGTTCTCATTGCATCTTGTTGAAAGAGTCTTGCAGTCTGCTTCATTTCCCGCCATAAAAACTCTGGGAGAACTATATATCTATGATTCCTTACTTCATGATCTTAACGATTGATTCATCACAACTTCTTCACTTGAGGTTGGTTTATAAACAATAATTTTCACACTTCAGTGTAGCTGTCATGCGTCATGCTGTTCATTCTCGATAGTCTGTAATTTAGGCTGTCATCAGGCTTACAAAGGTTGAGTGAAAAGTGCCTATCGAACCTTATTATAAAGGCAATCAAGTTTGATGGCTGTATTTCAGCCGTAAATTCCTTCATGCATGTATGTTTTCAGTCAATTTTTGGCATCGGTAACACATTGGCGACTTTGAACGTTTCATTTCACTGGAATATTTTCCTTTTATGTTGTTATGGATTATTTACATCACATAAATTGTTTTCACATCTTTAGAGCAGAAAATTGCTGACATAGTGAGAATATGGCCTTATGCAGTCGACGCATTTCTCTTATTCCTTTGACTTCTGAATTGTCATATCCCGAGTTACACTGTATTTGGCATTTTTTTTCTTTTAATTTTTTATATATCTGGCATGAATATGGTGATTCTTTCAACTAGTTAGCTAATTCATGATCCCAAGGCAAAAAACCTAGGTGTTTTAACGTTAATGGAAAGCGCAAATTCAAGTATATCATTTTTCTATCAAATATCTTCTGGAACTCGCACCGTTTGCAAGTTACTAATTGCGAGTTTTGCATGATTATCCAGCAGGGAAATTAACTCTTGAAGTGTTGTTTCAAGGTGTCATTTTCGTTGGACTAACAAAGATTCAGCCCTACGTTCTCCTTTTCACAATAAGTGAGACTGCTGCTCAAGACCGCATCTCTCGATTTTATGGACGGCTGAGAGAAAGTTTGCCAGGAATTGTTATTCGTCAAGCAAAAAGGAAACCGCGATCAATGCTCAAACAATGTCTTGATCACTGTGAAGACGACTGATCTTTTCCAGATAATTTATCTGGGGAACAATCAAGGGGACTTCTGTTCGTCATTCTTGAAAATTCTCATTCTTTCGTGTTATGCACATGTATCTCCCAATCAGTCACCGATTACCCTAAACTTGAAGTCGATAAGTGGATTCAGTGATTTCTTCTATGCACATGCTTCAATCGTTTATAGAAGTTTCCTTATATTAGTCATAAGCGGTTGTTTATGTCTTCCACCTTACATGCTCAGACGAGGCAAGTTTCCTAGGCAGGAATTTAATCAGTTTAGCATTATACTACTAGCATAGAAGACTAGTATTCGAGAATCCTTAATTTATTGTCAAGGATTTTAGCAACAAGTGACCTCGAGACATTTGTAAAACAATCAAATAACAAGACTTATTTGCAGTTTTGGGTGTATCGGCTATTATTGCTCTATTATGCTCTAAAAATTGAAATATTACCTATGAACTATTAGGATGCACGTGCAAGTTGTGTTAGATAAGTTCCATATTAGAGAATTGGTGTGATGTGGTGTGGTGTGGAGTGGAGTGGAGTGGAGTAATTAATATATTATGATTGGTTTATGACTCATTGGCTTAAATTTCGAGTTCGGCTATATATGTTAATGGACTAGGACTCGGGCTCCCTCTAAGAAATCTCCCCAAGTGTAAGTATTGGGCTTCTGTTGCATGCTCTCAACATTCTAGTTGACTCATAACTCATTAGGTTAAGTTTTCAAGGGAAAGTATGTCTAATTAAATATGTTGATGGGCTCAAACATGAGTTACCTCTTAACGATCTCTTAAGGTATAGGTATCAAATTTTGCTGCGCACTCCCAACATGAACATACTTAACGAGTTCCATGCGACATCCTTTAACAAGGAAAATTACCTAATCGGTTCTAAAACTATTATTGTAAGAATACCAATTTAATTATAAATTTTTCAATTTTTCCAATTGAGTCATAAATATTTGTACAAAATTCCAATATAATCATTCCTATCAATTTTCGTCGAAAATCAATAATGCGACAGTCCAATCATCACTAGCCATGCCACATGGCACACCGCCATGTCAGCGATTTCTGTTGAAAATTGGCTAGAGTGACTACATTAGAATTTTGCACAAATGTTTATGTCTCAATTGATGAAATCGGCATCTTTACGATAAGTTAAGAAGTGATTGAACAATATTCCCTCCTTTGACATGACTCCATTATCGATAAGATGTGGTGCATCAGTTACATACGATGCTATTTGGAGGGGATACTACAACCAAATAGGTTAGAGAATACATACATACAAACATACATATATACATAGTATATGTCTGCATGTATGTATTTTAGTAACATTATTTGACATTCATAATTACAGTTAATTTGGTGCTAATGATGATGCTTCATTATCATCGGCTTAGAAGCACGCCATGAGAGAGAGAGGGAGATAGGAGAGAGATGGGGGTTGTTAGAGCCAATTCGATAGTGCAGAAGATGGTGTCTGGTATGATCGTGTGTGACCACAACTTCAATGTAAGGTAACTTTAGTTTTATTTAACAAATTCTTGAAAAAGTTGAAGCACTTTACAGTAACTTTTTAAAAAGTTACTTCTACCTATTTCAAAGTAGGGTTAATATTACGAAAAATTACAAATTATTATACACATATGATAAACTATTTTTTTTCTTTTTGATACCCAAGAACCGCCGTACAGCCGGCAGCTGACGACGTAAACTTAGGGGGCACTAGTGCGGGGACCCACCACCTACGGCACCCCACTTAAGTCGCGCATCGTGACGAGTTGGGGATTCGATGTGGCCAACGTTCGATTCCACCAACTTGGCCACCACGGGGTGGGTATCATAAACTATTTTTTTATCAAAAAAAATCTCAAATTATGACAAATTTACCCTAAGTTAATTTCTGTTAAATTGAATTAATACCACGAAAAACTACAAACTAATACACATCTGACAAATGAAGGGTAAAACCCTAAATTGGTACACCATCAACCACCATGTGTTACTTAGCAATTTGACGGTAAATTTTAGCAAAAACTAGCTTAGGGTAAATTTGTCACAGATATACTAGTTTGGGATTCTTAATGGTCAAAAAATTAATTTTTGGTAAATTTTTCATAAACGTACCATTTTGAGGTTTTTTATGATATTAACCCTTCAAAGTACCATTTTGAGGTATTAACCATTTTGCAGTGGGCTCGTTCCTATATACCAATCTTTGAGTTGGGATCCTCTACCCTTCTCCCTGTTCACCGGCGTCCTTTTCACGCTTGCCTTGTTCCTTGTTTTGTTGTAAGGGTTTCCCTGTTCTCCCTTGCCTTGTATCCGTTGTGTTGGTTGCTTTTAGCCGTTGTTTGACTTGTTTCTGCTCCTATGCAGTTTGTGGCTCCCCCCTCCCCCCCTTTTCCTTGGTACCCTTCCACTCGCTCTAACTTGTTTGTCTTCGTGAGTGTAAGTTTTTGGTGCCAAGTTTTTGCTGTATAGCTCTTTGGTTTAAAGTCAATATATCTCTTACCTTCTACCAAAAAACCCTTCAAAGTACTATGATTGAATAACATCTATCTAGTCAAGGCATTTTCATTTCGCAGCATTTATATAGTTAACTTTCAAAGTACTTAATAATTAAATACATCACTAAGAAACATCAATATCTTGAGTTTTCTCATACGATCACTTAACAATATTTACTCTCTTACTTTGACTCATATTTTAGTAAAGATTTACATGTGAAAGATTATGGCGTTGGCAAGTATAAGGAAAGCATCGTGGTATTAAGAATTAGTGAAAATTTTAAAGGTGAAGATGATAACACATTCCTTCGTCGGATGAGAATTGAAAAAAAGAAAGAAAAAGATAGCTACAGTCCCTTGCAGATAAGAAGAATGATCATATTCATATGATGCATAGGATCACAAGATAGTAATCCTAAGTCTATTAACGACTACCATCAGACCACCAATTAAACATATCTAATAGAGAACATTTCAATTATGAAAGTTTTACCATAAGCCATTGTACTGGAAACTATAAATGGCCACTTTAAAAGTGCCCTGAAGCAATCTTCAACAAAATCTTCAACAAAACCTAAGAAACATATTATAAACTCCACTTTAAGTATGAGAAGGGTAATTTCTTCTATTTTTTTCTGCTAATACAGGAACACGAGTGCAAAGGCTCCATTGCCCAGAGACCTAAGAAACATATTATAAACTCCACGAGTCGTTAAGTTTAGACTTTTAACCTATATAGTTGATATTGAATCAGAGCAAGTTACACATAGCTAGTGAAATTGGAACAAATAGCCTCCAATTTTTCAATGCCTCAATCAACTGCAACAACTTTGGGAGACTTAATGGCTATTTAGGACGCATTGGTTTTGTAGGAAAAAAAAGATTTGGAAAATATTTTTTTCTATAAATACTCCTTGTATTGCTTATAAAAATAAATGAATGAAAAATTATTTTTATTGTTCACAAAAATGTTGGGATATAAATTATCGTCGGTAACAAATATATTTTTCATTGACTAATCATTTCAAGCGGTATAAACGATAATTTTCATGAAAATATTTTTAAAATATTTCATTCTTAATGAAATAAATGAGCCCCGGCTAGAGAGAGAAGGCGAATTTTTTTATTTTTTTTTCCGCTGAAGAGAGAGAAGGGGAATTGAGGAGTGATCTTTCTGGCAAATTCCATATGCAGACAGTGATATATGAGAAGGGGACCGAAGGCAACACCCGAAGATTGAATATGAGAATTAGGTCAACAGTGAGGGAGAGAAGAAAAGTCACCGGGGGGATCTGGAGAGCGCGAAGGGACAAACGTTGCTAAGCCCAGTCAGCATCACTAACTAATGAGGGGGGACGATTATTGTGTCTAATTGGGATAAGCGAACAATAATGATGTCTGTTTTGTAGGGGACACTAGGAAAAATTAGGCATTTACTCCCAGTCCCAAAGGCTACAGGGCGGACAGTGTTTCCATTGGCTAGTACACGAGGGATGTGAGCCCCCCGGTGTGTCCTGCTGGAACCACTTGGAAGGGATTAGGAACCATGCATGATTGAGGTTCCTGCAATGTGAAAAGATGCTTTGTAACTGAGCTATAAAGAAGTTTGATTTATGTAAGGATTAATGTCCCGAAAATTCTTAAATTAGTGTACTTGTTAAGTTAGATAATCTGTAACAGTTTACGAGTGTACCGATTTGAAATTTTATTATTCATTTATCACAGGAGTATCGGTTTGTGATTTTTCTTGATATTGATCTAATTTAACAGAAACTAATGAAGAGTAAATTTATCGTAAGTGTATCAATTAGGGTTTTTTATAGTCAAAAAATTAATTTTTAATAAAATCATTACATTTATATCAATTTATGATTTTTTTATAGTAAAGAAACACTTCATGATGTTAGCCTGTATATAATTGGGCATCATATATATTTTAATGTTACCATGTCTCTTAAGCAAGAAGAGTAGCTTCCTGAAGATCACTATGGTTTTTGTGCCTGTTACGGCCATGAGATATCTTTGCCAAATACCTTGTAAAAATGATAACACTTCATTTCATAGCTTAACCAGCCCTGAGAAAGTTGGTTGTAGCAAATAGCCTCTAATGGTCATGGGAATGCTGTCTATCGAATTGCTTCGGCCTCAATCCCACCCCATCTGCAATGCATCCACAGGAATCTCGATCTACATGCTAGATTCTATCTCGGGACCACCGAATCATCGGCATCAAGGGTTTCTAAAGCCACGGTATCCAATTCGATTTCCCAGATAAAGCCAGGCCCGGCGTGCCAAGTGCTTCATCCGTAGCCGAGGCTGTCGCTACCAGCAATTTCACCCAGATCCGGTGATGTATGATATATAAGAAGCAAGGCCATTTTCTAGATCATAAAGTAGGTCCATCACTTCAAGGATGATGAGCCATCCTCGTTCACAAACGGCATACGACTTCTGGAGTTCTCAACAGTTTTCCTGCAAGCCCACCTTCCATATGTTGTAACCCTTCAGGCCCATGACACCGTGCTCTTCTTATGCTGGGGCTTGCATCAGCTTCTCCTTCTTCTCCTTCTTCTTCTACTCCTCCTCCTCTCTCTCTCTGAAATGACTCAAACCTAATCCTGACGTCTGACGACTGAGTAAAGAGGAAATACAGCAGGAAGAAAAAGCCGATCCTGCTGGTGAAAAGATCCATTCACACTTAGTTCCGTGTTTTAGAGATAGACAAAACGAGAACGATGCGACGATTTCTTCGGTTTTTGTTTCATCGCGTTGGGGCTCATGTGGGCCTTTCCCTGCCTGATTACGTGAATTAATCACCAGACGTGTCGCCAATCTCGGTCCAGACGCAAAGGAAAGACACGCGTCGGCTGGAGGGGAAACACGACTTCGCCGTCATTCGAGGCCTCGCGCGTCCCCTCTTGGATAACGTAAACCGGCCCCCCCTCCCCACCTTGATTGCCTGCCGACGCTCGACTAAGAAGGATTGAAAATGCTAAAAATTAATATGAATTTGGATGGAACAAGAACGAGGAAAAAAAGAAGATGGACGATAGAAAATTCAAGTAAAGAGGGCCAAATAGTGGAGCAATAGCATGGAATATATTCTAAAGATGGTGGAGTGAGTACATGCACACGTTCAGATTGGATATTCATCCCTTCGAAAACCTCGGGAGGTTCGTGTGAAAGCCCACTTTTTTCAACTCCGCGTCAGTTGTGTCTTTTGTCGATTCCACGTTGATGACGATGCTTTGTTGGGACTTTCTAATTGATTCCGGCAGCTTCTTTGTTTCTTTTCTCTCTTTCGCGGCTCCGGGTCCACCTTTTGCTTTCTCCTCTTTGCTAAGTAAGCATCTTAGAGCAGATCATGATCTTCTCTTCTTCTTTTATTTAATGGAAAGGCGTTTGAAAAAGCTGACAAGTGGTGCTTCGTATAAAACGAAGGGACATTCTTGATCCACCTCCCCTGGTAACCAATTCCTCAAGCCGTCCATTCGTCCATTCTAAAGATGCCTCCCCTGTCTATATATATTCCCCACGTCCTGAGAGGTTGGCATCACCAACCATAAGACACCACATTCTCATTGTTCTCACATAAAAGATTTGAATCCATCGATCCCTTGAAAGACACCGCTCAGAGAACTCCATCAGACCCAGTTCCTTCTGTCCTTTGATTCCACGATGGCCACGCCACAACCCGAGCAGAATCTGCCTCCTCCTGGTACTCATGATCTCTCTCTCTCTCTCTCTCTCTCTCTCTCTCTCTCTCTCTGTGCTAGCTTTTGGGTTTTGTTCCTAGTCCTCTGCTAAAGCTGAATGGTGTTTTCGTGAACTGACTCTGTTTTGCTTTGCTCTTATTGTGCCAAAGGCTACCCAACCGAGAACCCACCTACCACGGGGGGCAAGAAGAAGTGGTTTGTTCGTTCAAAGAAGAAGGGAGAGAGGGGCTTCATTGAAGGATGGTAAGCCAAATATCACTCTGTTTGGCTGCTCCATCTTTCATTCCTTCGGCTCTTTCTTTTATGTATCTTTTCTCTAATCCTCTCTACGAATGTTCAATTTTGCAGCCTGTTTGCTCTATGCTGTTGCTGGATCTGTGAAGAATGTTGCTGCTAAACGATGGGCTTGCTTGGAGGAATTAATATATCTATACAATATGTATTTCGATGTCGTGTTGTACTAAACGTGTGAGGTCAAACGCTGTAATAACTTGCGACAGACTGTACTTTACCTAGTTCATTTCGATATTCTTTTGTCCTAATCGATTTATTTCTCTTATGAAATTGCTTCCTGCACTGTCCAATTAAGTTCTATCATCACTTTACGTACCAAGATTATAAAAAAAGTACCATCATCATTTCCTTTACTCATTAACCACAAAGCCCTCCAAAAGGAAGCCTAAATAAATAAAAAGCATCAAGCAAAGAAAGGAATAAGTAATAGACTAAAATTTGATGAGTATAATCTAAAGCTCGAATAATCGAATCACTTTACAGCCCAGCAAGCGAACATTTTTTCAACGGTCATTTTCCCAGGAATACTGCAAAAAAGACCAGAAGATCTCTGTTTTGGGGCCACATGATGCCTAATCAAAGTTGAGGATGCTGGAGTAGATGTCGACGCTGAACATGGGTTTATTCCCAACACAGTGTGCCGCTCTTTATCATGCAAATACATAGAGCTCCAATTTATTCAACAGCCAACATCTTATGGCATCCTACTTTCGTAAATGACTGCATAAGAATTGATGATAGAAGAAAGTAGAGCCGTATCAAAATTATTGACTAACCGATTCCAGGCTGATTTTCACGGGGATTCCGATGGAGGAAACAATTTCTCCAGTTTATTATTACAAAGGATCTTGTTGGGGTCCAACTCTCTCCGTGCTTTGTTGTACACATCTACCGGAAAGCGTTTCCTTAGTCTTGCTTGTAGGGCAGCAAGCTCTTCATTGTCTTTTGGAACCTGTATATTTGGATGGAGCTTAAATAAGTTAGGAATCCAATGAGTTAATAAGTTTTTTCCTGCATAATAGCATCTGAACAATTTCTTTATAGGAAATTCAAGGTGAGCAACAGAAAATACAAATAATGAAGATGTGCATAATTTTCGTTTTCACAGTTGGGCTTAAGTTTAGATCTTTTAATGTGAAAAGCTGGGAGAGGAAAATAGGTAGATCGACAGTAAACTCTAGGCCTGAAACAATACCTTCGCATGAGGAAAACATTGGCCAAAGCACTTGATGCAAAACAACGGGAAAAAGATAATTCAATATCTCTAGTAGTAACAATTACCTCGATCTTAGCCCAGTGCTCATAAGCAGAATACCGATCCCACAACCGTTCCTGCGTCAGACGCCTATAGTGGAAAAATTCTTCAGTTATCTCCTTTCTCTGACGAGCATCGCTCGTTGGAAGGTACATAATAATCCCAACCTGAGAGATGCAACACCACTTTAAAACTGAGAATCATGAGCTATAAAGACCTTTCCTTTATAAAAGGTTGAACATGCTCACAAACATACCACAAAAGAGAAAAAAGAAAAGTAATTTGCTGCACCCTTGAAGAACTTTGTGAAAATAATCAATTCTAAGTAAATATACAGAACAAACAGGGCTTACTTGTGGATCTCTCTGTCTAAGCTCATTACTCCGTGTCGTAGTAGCAAGTTAGGTAAAATTTGCTTTATCAATGGTAAGATAATTCAGATGTTGATAATTATGGTCCATGCAGCAAATGGATACTATCAATCTGCCTAAAATATCAAAAAATCAAATTCAAAAAAGAGGAAATTTTGAGAAAACGGTTGCCCATATCAGAAGTCACTATTTGCCAAAGCTGAGAGGGCAAGAGTATAAAAACAGTAGAATAGACCACAAAAAACAGAGTACATGTCACTAATAACCAGGCTTCTTAAAACCTGACCAATGAAATATAGGATTTACATGCTTGAACATACAAGACATGCATATTGATGGTACCTATGATGGTGGGAACCTAATGGAAATGCTCAAATTTCTCACTCCTATCTCCCAACATAATGACAATGAAAAAGCAGATCTGCTGCGAATGCAGCAATCTAAGCACATTGTCTCTAGTAAGGGTAAGCACCAGGCATGGAACCAGCCTGGTCAATTGCCAGTTCTACCCCGGAAACCAATCCTGCCATGCTGGTTACCAGGTTGAACCGGTTTTGAACTTGTTTTGAAGCGTCTTTTGGGAAAAAATCTTACTTTAATAACCATCAACATTTGAATCGTGGTCTTCCGTATGACGAGACGATCACATAACCACTTGACCAAGGAATGTCTTTGTAAATTTTTGTATTATAAAAATTTGAATTTTTAACCAAAACATGAGAATGGGCCGGTTCTCAGGTAGAACAGGAACGAGCCAGCCAGCCGGTTCAGGACCAGTAGGTCCAAAACTGACCAGTCCAGTTCCCAACTTTATCACCAGTATGCTCTAGTATCAAATGCTTTATGCTGAGAATGCAACTGTGCCAGTGCAAGCACACACAGCCATAAGGAGGTAAAAGATGTGCAACATACGTACCCAAGAGAATATGTCATCTTCTGCTGGACTTGATGCTAGACTCATGGGACTCTTGCTACGAGCTGTCCATCGTTGCTCTATAGGAGCAGGTGCAGGTATATCCTCCTTCTCTATAAGCCGCTTCAGCTCTTCTATATATTCAAGATCTTTCATGCTTGGCTTAGATAGAGTTCCAGCAGGAAAACAAGTCTCTGAGACCCACTGCTGGCCACCACAGTCGAAGCCTAATATTTCATCGCTCCAACCCACCCTATATCCCTCTGACTTCTTCCAGAAATCAGCCTCAGCTTGATTAACCTTTATGACATGGTCCTTATTGAGAGGATCCAGGGCAAGCAGTTTATCTCTCAGCTCTGTGAAAGAGAGCTCATTTATGTCTGGTTCATCATCATTGGAGGATTTAACTTCAGGGCTGCGGCAAGTAAATCAAGAATTTAGCAACCCCTTTAACTAAGATTATTACTGCATAGCAGCTATCAAGATGCGACGGCTCACTAGCAGTAAGAAACCACGAGGAGTAAGTGGATAAGCAAAATCAAAGGGAAAGCATTCTGAATAAAGAGTTCATATCAAACTTCAGAGCCTGAATGCCTCTGATCTCTAGCGGTATAGCATTGTAAATACAACTTAATACCCACCAACAGAAGAAAAGAGTACAATTTTCATGGCCCGAGATGGATCTGGTCAACCTAAGTAGCTACATGTCCTTATCAACCAGCACCTACATAATTATATTTACAAACTTGAGAAAGCTTATTCAGTACAATTAAATTATCTCACGACTTCAAGAATGTGTTATCGAGTTAGATGATTCCACTAGCAGATTAAAATATTTTTGGACTCAAAAATGTTTTCATACAGATAAGCACTTCCTATTATATGACAGGAGTCGCAGCAACCACCTCTTGTAAGAAAAAGTGAGAATCTAGTAACACAGTGGGCAATTCTAAAAATAATCTGAGCAAATGCCATAGCTTGACATCAGTGTATATATTCAACATTCCTCTTTCTGCTTCACAGGGATATATCAGTTTCAACACCTCACCTTCAAAAGCAATTAAAATGACTCCTCATCAAATGCCAAGAAGAAGAAGAAGATTACACAGCCAGAAGTTGTTAAGAAATGTTTGGAGACATATTGGGTTTCTATCTTATAGCCAGGCCAATAATGACAAACAGCTCTAAACTCGGCCACGATCTTTTGGTTTCATCTAAGCTATGAGAAGTCATATGCCAAAGGAGAGCAAGTTACCGATACTTCTGAAGTGACTCCTGGTAGAGTTGCCGCACACGCTGCAAAGCTTCGTCCACTGTATACTTGGGTTTGAATTTAGGTGGACCTTTCCATTTTGAGACAGGATTGCAGGTCACAACCACAACAGTATCTGTATAAGGAATATACAGATACTTTACATGTTTATTCTCAGACAACAATTTCCTGCGAAAGTAGAAGAATGGTTACATTTCTACCAAAAGAATGGCATCTCAGCATAACAACGTATATAGTTATTGCAGGACCTATTATTTATACATCGTACATGGATCACCAATTCGAGCCTCCACGCTAAAAGATGAGGTCATTCAAAGAACAGGTTCAACTAAATAAGCAAATTTTACATTTAACATAAATTAATCAGTACTTGTGATTTTTCTTGATTTCTTGCATGGTTGACACAGTTGTATGCTCCACAAGCTCTTGTCTGTCAACACATTGCAGGGTTACTTCAGCAACCACACCGAGGGCCCCAAGACCACACCTAGCCAGATAGAAGAGTTCCGGGTCCTTCTCTTTTGAAACCTCAATTGTACCCTTGGCAGGAGTAACCAATTTCATACTGGTGACCTGCTCATCGATGGGAGGCAATCTGGCACCAGTGCCATGTGCACCAACCTATACACAAGGAATTAACCAAACAATAAGCCAAAAGATACACAATGCCGATGCTACTTATTCTTCAAGTACTACCTTTTTGCCTCCCTTAACATTCATGGATCACGGTCATGCATCGATCAGGCCCAAATAATAAAATGCAATTGAACAAGTGCCATCATCTCATCCTAAGAGTCTAGACCACAATCATCAATAAAACCAACAAGCAATTCAAAACATAACACCAATCCACCAAACCCAAAAGACAAGAACTCCATGATGCAATCCAATCTCTCTAATCTTGAAACCACACAAACGTCAACAAGTCCCGATCTTTCAGAAACTACATCCTTCCCAAACAAAACAAACTCAAACCTCCAACTTCCAAAACCAAAGCAATGACCCACCCACAAGCCTGAGATCTCAAAGAAAAACCCAACACGCACGACATACCAACCAACCTGGACAATGCCACCGATCTGCTGCTCCCTAATGGAAGCGAAGTTCTGGAGAGTGAGGCCGTGCTCCTTAATCCGATCCACCAGCTGCTGCACTCTTATCCCGGCCTCCACCCTCACCGTCTTCGTCTCCTTGTCCACCTCCAACACCCGGTCCATGAGCGCCAGGTTCACCATCCCCGCCCGGGACAGCCCGATCCCGTTCGGGGACAGACCCGACCCGACGGGCCTGATCCGCGCCCTCTTGGCGTCGGCCTCCCGGACGACCTCCTCGAGCTGGGCCAAGCTCTCGGGCTGGTGGAAGACGCGGGTCTGCACCTCGTGGGTGCCGCTCCAGTTGGAGACGGTGTGGAGGTCCTCGGGGAGCGGGGCGTAGCGGAAGAGCTGGGCCTTCTTGTGCTTGGCGTTGTCCGAGAAGGGGAAGGAGTAGTAGGTCGCGGCGCCGCAGAAGAGGACGAGGGCGGTGTAGCCCAGGTACTTGCGGACCTCGGAGGACGAGGACGAGGTGGTGGCGGTGCCGGCGGCGGCGGCGGCGTCGGAGCAGAAGGGGCGGATGGGGTCGGGCCGGGCGCGGGGGACGGCGGAGGAGGAAGAGAGGACTATGAGGTGGCGGTGGCGGGGGCCGAGGGAGTGGAGGGAGCGTCGGAGAGAGAGTGACGCCAACATGGTTTTGGCCGGAGAGCGGCGGCGGCGGCGGCGGCGGCGGCGGCGGAGGAGGAGGAAAGAGAGCGGACTGTGGTCTAATTGGGTTTGATCCCCCACTTCATTTGGAGATGGAATCGGCGTGTTGCTGTTGCTCCATCTGCTGGTAGAGATTCAAATTACCGCCTTTGTCCTGACTTTCTTTCGTCCACGGGACCATGAATTCACGAACGTATAATTAAACAAAATTAAATATAGAATGTGAGCTCGAATTACTCATTCTAATTTATATTTTATAAAAATATCAAGATTAAAAGAACTGAAATGTTTCAGTTATGATGTGATGATTGAAATAAAACCATTATCAATATAGATTAAATATAAAAACGTGGTCGCCACCCCTCCTTCTTAATCTATTTGAATTTTAATGTTGTCCTCCTATTTTTGACATAGTCTCATTTCTTAGGGAAAATCATTTTCACTTCATTCTTTTTTGGCTAATTTAGTTGATTCTTGATCCCAAACAAGGGGAAAATTATGTCCAGATCATATTTCAAATAGAACCGTGTGAAAAATCAATCGTTCATTCAGTGAATCTCATCCCAAACAAAGGAAGTGACTATTAGACATCGACCTCATAAGTTCAAACCCATTTTTTAGCATGAATGATAAATAAGCTTATAAAGTTGATTATATAATTAGAGAGTCTATTTAAGTTTTCGAAATGAATTTGGTATTTTGAGCTTGTAAATTAATCTAGTATATCCATCTTAATGTTTCTTTCATTCATTATGAATAATGGTGCGGCATTGTCGGATTTAGCGTCTTAAGCCAGAGTAAAGTTTGAGACATGACATGATGTTTCATCTTTCTATTGGTCCGCAAAAGTGCGAGGATCAAGCTAAATAAAGAGACAAAATGGAGGAAAGTTCCTCTTGTATGCCACCGCACCTGTAGTTGGGACTTGAGACAACATACAATTAGCTCTTGATAAACCTGTTGCCAAAGCTTATAGCATCTTCCATTTTAGTCTTGCTCTCTATCTTTATCCGTTCGAAACATACCCACCATCAGATGGGGGTCCCAGTACTGCCACAAAAGACGAAAGACCGCAGAAGCTGATCTCGTGCCCATCCAGCTTCAAGGATTCAAATCACAAACGAATAAATTATGTCTTTCAATCAAAAGTTACAGTGAATTGGCCAATCAAGCCCATGTCATAGACTCATAGTCACCAACATCAATAAAAGCTGAAGAGTTTTCGCCGAGAGAAACGAGTGAAGCAGCACAAAAAACACATGCTACGTAATGGAGATTCTTTTTACGTAAGGAAGGCGACAGCTTATGAGGTTGTACGGTTGGGACTTAAGCTAGAAAGAAGAATCATCATTCTAAAAAGGGTTAAGGCAGTAAGACAGCATATGCAACTGGTTCTGCTTAACATAGATGCAGCTTATAGACAAACATATAAGCATCATACGTCCAGGTAGATAAGTTTACAGGACCAGAGGGGAATGCGTTGCAAGGTATTTTAGCAAATCTCCATTTACGGAATGGAAAATTCATAATGCTTTCACAACTCATAGTATTACTAGTCCCACGAGATGAGGCTAAATGATTACAAAGTATGAGTTCGAGTGACCAGACAAGTTATTCTGTACAAAACTGGAGACGATTACCCATACCCAGCTAGCGTCAGCTTGCAATTGCTGCTTAATTTTTCATGAATATCGAGATGTGTACTCGCTTGGTGCCCATCTGTCTTCATACCTCCCAAATGAGTAGGCTGGGTGAGGCAACTCGGTCAAATAAAGAGGGTCTGGCTCAATCCCATAATCTGTGAGCGGTCTATGCTCAAGAATGTCATCATGCTCTTGGACAAAGTCAGGGATTTCTATCTCTCCCTTTTTTATATCATCCCACAGGTACTGCAGGCGGCTTACATACTTAATTTTCCAATATAACCTGCATAACAAGTAACAAACCAAAAGCACATTTAGGAGGAAAACAGAATTGAACAAAGGAATCACCCACATGTCTTCCCTGCCAACCAGAAAGTACACATTCACTTGCCAAAAAGCCTAATAGAACCAGACGTACATAGAGGTCATCAACATTTGCTAAATTTGGAGAATGACTCATGAAAATTACAAAGAGAAATGCGAGAAATGCCATCTGCAATGGCAAAGATCGAAGCGATCAATGATAGCAGTCCTTTAGTACGGAAGCAAACAACAATATTCCAACTCAAGGATTTGTATACAACTTCAAACAAAAAGATCACTCGCCCAACAGACTAATGGCAACCTAGACTAATTTCCTCCTGCTAGCTAGTTCTACGATCCTAAATACATTTGACAGAGTTCCTCTCCTTCTCATAACAAATAATTCTACTATCTGTAACTATTCTATTGAAATTGTGAGGGCTAAAAACAATACAAGTTCAGAATATAACTAAGCAAGTGAAGTCAAAGCATCAGAATAAACCAGTCTTAGCTTCGACATCTGAGAAGAAACAACAAGTAGCAACAGGAGTTTTTTCCCGCTAAGTGGAATGGACCAACTGAAAAAACCAAACGAAGTTTAAGCTTAATTACAGACTGTTTACTTTTCTGAGTCATAGAATCACAAGATAAGCCCCAAGAAGTAACCGCATCAGCAAAACTGCATCACTGGACCAGGCAGATGGTCCAAACCTAACGTACCAATACCACAAAGAAGAAGAAAAAGAAGAAGAAGAAGAAGAAGAAGATGAAGATGAAGATGAAGAAGGGGGAACCACACCAAATCCAGGATTGATGGCCGGAAGCAACCCCAGTAATTAGTAAAAGTCAGCTTACCCTCCACTTAAGAACAATCGACCAAGGGTGGCAAAGACCAGCCTTGAACGAATTCCAGGGTGGACAAAATAGACAACTTGAAGTCTCTCCTTGATTTCTGTAGGGAGATCTTCATAAATCCACCTCAAGATAGATATGCCCGGGGAATTATCCTCCTTTTGCACAGTACTATGCATGTAAACGATACAAAATGGCCCTTCTGGAAGATCACTGCATATCTTATGAAATACATACTTCCGGAGCCGCTCTCCACTCACCACAAGAGCTGCAAACCAACAAAGCAACAGTGTTTCAAAAAAAATAAAATTCTATCGTCTTCTTCTCCAACATCACTCACAACTGGAGCCGGAAACAATACAACCAACAACAAGAATATTTAGTCACCCTTCTTTACAAACATGATTCCAGATTCTTCTACTTGGGCATGACATCATACCACCATTTGCATTGGTCAGCCCAATATTGATAATGGAGCATGACAGAATGCAAAACGCATTCAGCACAAACACCTCACGAGTGACCAGGAAGATGGAGTTTCACCTCTACGTATTAATTAACCCAAAAGATGCAACCTTTTAAATATGAGGTAGGTCATTCTATCAAGAGACGAAGGGTTCCGCAAGTGACATACTGTGAAATGAACAATGAGCAATGAGCAGTGGCTATGGTTAGTTTGAAAGGGAGCTCGCATTCAAGAACTGAACTCTCACTTAACATTTAAATGACATTCCCAGATCTTCACCTGTGAATAAAAATTTCGATAATGTCCCGAAATTCAGCTAGAAATTGAGAATCCCACCATTTAATAGTTCTTAAAAGGCAAAGTTACGGTGGCCAGATACTCCCCGACACTAAAAGATGACAATTTTTCAGCATCCAGACGTTGCACGGCACGTGATCGCACCGTATTCGTAAAGGTAAACGCTGTCTACTGCTTAATCGGTACACAAAATCAGTTCCGTCTGGCTAAAAGGAAGAAAAAGGAATCATCTCTCCACCACTACCACGAGCCTAAGACGCCAAACCCCTCAACCCAGATCAAACCCTAACACCATCAGCCCAATAAAGCCGCGCCAGATTCAATCGGGAATCTTCAGAACAAAGAAGGTTCCACTCACCGGGGAAGTGCTTGCCGACGATGCGGAAAATCCGGTTGCCGGCCTTGTCGGAGCCCTGGAGCCCGAAGAACTGGAGGAATTCGAGGTCGGAGAAGTCGTCGTCGTGGGAGAGATCCTGAGAGCAATCGTGCCAGTCGTCGTCGCCGCCGCCGCCGCCGTCTCCCTCCGCGACCTCCGGTGGAGAGCCCGCCGGCTGCTTCAGCAGGAACGGACGGGCGTCGATCCCGAGGTCGGAGGCCAGCACCACGACGGAGAAGTCATCGGACGACGAGGAGCTCGCCATCGGGTTTCTCTCTCTAGATTCGCTCTCCAGAGATTTTTGGCGCTATGTTTGGATAAGCCTATGCTTTTTATAATAGAATATCCCCAAGTCTCATCAATTAAATAAGCCTAGGTTGTTGGTCCAAAACATGTGATCTTTTTTTTTTTTTTTCCCTTTTTTGTCTAAATGTGATCTTGATATAGAGTGGTTCGCATGTAATTAATGCGAATCAAACATGTAATCTTCAACCCGAACTAAAAATTCTTCAACATTATAATCGATCGTATGCAGTTCTTAATTTCAACATGATCTTTCTAAAATATCTCTATATCCTTCTAAATAAATGCTTTGCACTTTGAAAATGACGGTCGTGTTAATAGGACAATCAAAGTAAGGCCGAAACGCCTTAGACCTCTTTGGTCTCGATCGAATCATTTAGGACCGCTATATTAAATTATATTGATAATCTCTTATTTTCATAAATCAGTCTGAAATTCTTTTTTAATAGATATCAAAAGTGGAATTTAGTAAACATTGCGAGTTTACTCTGGAATAATATATGCACTTGTGAAATATTGAAACCCAGTTTAAAGATCAAACATAAATCTTTAGAATTTAAAAAGATAGCAAGACTTGCCACGTCGATGTTCTTTATTTTTCAATATCTAGTGATGTAACACAAAAGTAGTTTTATGATATACCAAGGCTTCTCAGGGTTGTTTGCAATACGGGGCATCTCAACAAATCTCTAAGGATCCAATCCTCAAAGATTGATGATCATTATTAGATCACAAAAGTAAAAAAATTCCAATCATTTATAAAGAACCTTTGAAATACCCATGAGATACAGCTTTTTATGTAAGGAGTACAATAAAATGTACCATGATACAATATTTTTGAGACGGTAGATCAGTCTTTCAAGGGAGTTTAGAAAGTCCCATGTAATATGGTCTGAACAAAATTACTGGACCGTGCGAGTTATTATATAAAATAAGGGAAGTGTACAAGTAATTTGACCAAAACAGGGGAATGGAAAAAAGTAATTTATCCCAAAAGTAGTTATTTATTGAATATTGTGAGTGGACAACGACGGCTTTATTTTGATTTCTTTTCATTTAAAAATTACTTATTGACGATTTCGTTAAAATCTGACAGGCGTTGCAGGTTGGAGACAGATCATTTCTTTTCAAAATGGAGCATTGCGAATACAAAATTTGCTGCAAAGGATGGAAGTAAATGCAAATTTGACACTTTTTGGCCCAGCATGAACATCATGTTGATCATCCACAGCCCAAACATCAGTTATCATTCATTCATCAATACCTGTCTAATTATCAAACTGAGATCACTCAACTCAACACAGAAAGAAGCAGCAACATCTAAAATACAACACAGCCTGCTCACTGTCATGAAATAAAAGACTTTTTAGTGGCGAATGCAAACAATCTTTAACTTCGCAAAGTCGAGTAATTCGAATTTGAAGTTAATCGATGAAAGAACCTCAAGAGACATTCCAATGACAAGGAATATCCATATGCAACTGCAGGGTCAAGATGCTGTCTCTCGGTATTGGTTCAACTAGTTTGTGCAAAGCAGAGAGTTTTTGCGGACCCTTTTAATTCTTGAATTGTATGAACAAAAAACACACTCTTCAAATACTGCATTTCAGCTATTATCTGCTAAGCATAACATAACATCATGTGAATGCAGAAGATAGATTACTAGCCAGTGAACATTTCTATCATAAATGCCAAAGCGATACAGAAGCTCCAGTACACAGATATTCACAAGTATTAATCCATGAACCTCTGGATACTTGAGAGCACCTGTGTCATGCAAAGGAAAAAATATTACACTGAAAGTGTGATCAAATGCAGATATCAGCTAGTCTAATAGCTTGCTTGTGGTACTCGTATTGACATATTCTGCAGTACCTGTAAGTTAACATGAAGATGTATGTGTGTGCATTGAGGCATACAGCAAAGATAGCACTAAATTTAGACTTTAATCATCGAATTCTCTGTCCTGTATCAAATTGCCAATCATTTTTACCAGTGGTAATGTTCCCTTCGCCATAATCTCTGCCCTTGACATATTGGAAGCATGTGAAAACAACGAGAGTCCGAAAAAGATGAGCTCTGGCAGAAAAAGTCGAGACGACAAGAACCCGTGCCAGTAATGAGGTTCTAAATCGAAGAATGCATTGAAGAATCTCCTTGTACCCGTTAAATCGAGCTTGAGCAAAACATCCATGCCAAAGCAGAAGAACTCCCTCTGTCTCCTCCTTTCTATGGGCCACAAATTTTTCCAAACCTTTGCGGACAATTCATTGCCTGAAACACCCCTTTCGGAACCAAGATAACTTACTATGGAATTTGCGACAATTGGAGCTGCTGCTAGCGTTCTCGCTACCATATAACCTGTGGAAGGATGCACCATTCCAGCTGTACCACCTATACCAACAACTCTCTGAGGGATCACAGGAAGGGGCCCGCCCATTGGGATGACGCATCTCTCATCTTCTTCGATAGCCTTCACCTTTATCCCCAGGTGCTTTAATCTAGCCACCATTCTTTGCTGAATATCTTCCATTGCTAATCCAGGCCGAGCTACTAGGGAAGTTTCTTCCAGAAATATCTTGTTCGAAGAGAATGGCATTGCGTACAAAAAAGTGGGGATCCTGCTATTTCGTTCTTTCAAATCCATATTGACCTTTAGGTGTGAGTCTCTCCAGTCCATGAAAACCATCTTATCCACATCAAAGGGGTGTTCTTCCACTTCTGCTAGTATCCCATATGCCACTTGGTAACCAGGATTGTAGGGTTTGTCATATTGAACGAGACATCTGGAGAAACCAGTGGCATCAAGAACCACTGTGGCTTGGATTGTGACACCGTCGTTGCATATGATCAAAGACTTGGCCTCTTCATGAATGACTTTGATCACTTTGGCTTGGTGAAACTTAACACCATTCGATATGCACTTCTGGAGCATCTTGGACTTGAGTTGCTTCCTATTAACTCGGCCATACGGCCTTCCAAGATCCTTCTTCGTTTGGTCATCAATGAACACGACTGCCCCAGACCAGGTAGTGTCTAGGCAATCCAGCAAGTCCATGGCTTCAAACTCGTCCACCCACACGCCGTAATTGTTGGGCCAAATCAACTTGGGGAACGGGTCAATGGAGCAAACTGTGAGTCCCGCCTCCGACACTTGCTGAGCCACGGCGAGCCCCGCAGGGCCGCCTCCCACCACGGCTAGGTCCACCACAAGGCCCTTCGATGGGTCATACATGGGAAGCTCGAATTCGAGGTTTTCCTTCTTGGTTTCCGGGACAAGCTCCAGAAGAGCAGCACTGCTCGCCCTAACACACCCATTCTTAACCCTTCTCAAATGACCCTTTCTCGAACTAAGCCTGATCTCCTGGTTTTGAAGCTTGGATGAGCTCAAAATGCTAACAGTTTCCGAGAACCCACAAACCGGGCGCAAGAACCCATGCTGATTATGCGTTTTCAGCACTGTATCCATCAACTTCCTATCCATATCCTCAAGCGGCTCTACAGAAAGCAAACCCAATTTCGACCTAACCGACTCAATCAATGACCCCCTTATCGCGGAACCAACACGAGTCTTGCGGAACAACCGAAACTACGGAGAAGAACAATTGCAAGAACGGAACAAGAGGGTCCTGCCATTTCTTGCAGCGTTTTCCGACTGAAACTAGCTCATCGAGAACGAAAGTTTTCGGGCGTGCTATGACTTACCGAACCGCAGTTTCGCGGAGAGATAGGGGGGAGATTGTTGCGAGGACGAAGCGTGGCATTTTGGGAGGCCAGAAACGGTGGTGGGAAGAGCACAGCCAAGAGATTTTTGCAGGGTAATGCTCGTGTGGTCCGTCCTCGGCGACGAGGAGAGGTGGGTCTTAACTCGGTAACAGAGAGTCCCCTACATAATTTTGGATAGAACCTGCCAGCAGTAACACATATTTCTAAGACGTCACGTAGCACGGTCGGCTCAGTGCCAAGCTTAGTGGTCTCGTGCCCTCTTTCTGACTTTCAGTGTTTCCACGAGTTCGAAAATTCGGACCACGTCATAGGCGAATCTTTGGTCAATTTGTGCTCATAGCTTCGCTGAGTCGCATCCATGAAGAGAGAGAGAGAGAGAGATTCATAAAAAAAAATTATCCAAAATATTATAAATTTATTACACTTTTATCAATTAATTTTAATTTTTTTTAGTTATGCTAATTAAATTCTAAACATTTTTCACGTTTTGTCATTGAATTCATTCATTAATTTTAACTTGAAATCGTTGAATCGGCCAAATGAATTTAATTGGTAAAACGTAAAAAATATATGATTTAATTGAAAAATTAAAATATTTAGAATTAATTAAAGAAAATTATAATAGGTTTAAGATTTTTAAATAATTTTCCGTTACTTGCCTAACATGCCGGTGGAGTTCTAAAGATAGTCTCACCTACATGTTTTATCATACTCGGTGATATCGTGAAGTTTCAAGTCAAATCAAATATTTCATAGATTTCGAGGGTCTTGTGCGGTCAATAGTATTAGTCTCGCCTTCGAAACCTTTTACCAAAAAAAAAAACATTTTTGAGTTAGATATCGAACGGCACGGTGGTATTAAGGCTGGGATATTGATGGTGGCCACCATTGAAGATATTCATGCGTGGCTTCCACGAGCCAGAGCCACAGTGTCATGGCCATTGATATCTCGTTTATGTTTGGGACCTCTGGTATTAAGTGAACACAGAATATTCATTGTACTGTGTGGTGGTGATAAGTAAAGATCAACATGAGGTCTTGAAGTTATGCTTGAGAACCTTCAGTTCATTTAACCGACGGCTAAATGTAAAATTCTGTACTACAGATAATTACATGCTAGCGCGCTAGATTGGTAATATTGACGTTGTCTGAATATCGCAATGACTTGAAAAGATGGTATTTTAGGTTGTCGGCTCGGCTTTTGGCGCCTTCTGTCTTTCGCCAATGAAAATCGGTCCCTGGCGCTTGTTGGGCAAACCAAGAACGATAGGAAGTCTGGATTCCGAGAAAGTGGTCGGAGGAAAAACTGATTCTGACAACTAAAGTCTGAGGAACACTCACTTGTTCATTTGCTCTTGTAGAAGCCAATGGCGATTCACGGTGCAAATCAATTTCCATTGCAGAGGAAATTGACATTGCGTTCGATCACAGCAGCCAAGCAACTGGTGCAAAAGCAGCCTGGCCTTCTTTTGAGTTCTCTGGAGTCTGGAAGTGCTGAGCCGAAACTTCTTGCATGTGTCAAATTTTGATTTTAATCGGTTCAAGAGGAGGTCAGAAAAAGAACATCAAGCATTTCCCTGTTTTGGTTCATAAGCCTAGTAATTTGTCCCATAGCTGTGAGCATGGAAGATTCGCAGTTTCTTCACTAGGCGACTAAAGCAAGACAGCTGAAAATAAAGGTGAATGGAAATGCATCGTGGACCTATATACGTGATCAATGGAGACTTAAGCAAAGAAAGCGATGCAGTCCTAGAAAAGAAGTCAAGAATGTGAAATTAGCTTTATCATGAACGCAAAGAATCTTTCCTTTAATTCACTTTTATTCATGGAGGAAAGTAATAAATGCAGACAAGACAGTTCAAAACAGCAACTTTTCGAAGAAGAGGAACCACATCTGAGGGAACTCGTTGGCATGAATCCTACTGCACAATAAACACGAATGTCACAGCACAAGAAAGTTGCTAGTCTCGCCATAGCAAAAGATTCCAGAATTCTGCTTTCAGGGGCAGCAGCTAGGGCAGTGAATCAACCCATTCTCATTGCAATCCATGCACCTTCTGAACCTGTCATCGTCCTTATCAAACACCTTCCTGCTCCCACTACAACTAGGGCAGGGCACGAACCTGGCTTCCCCGCATGTCCTGCACACGAATCCGATATCACTCGCATCAAGTCCCTCCAAAAGCTTCGCCAATTCTCCATTCTCATTGAGCTGCCTGATCTCCTCCGCACCTCCAATGTGGTTTCCTCTTATGAAGACCTGAGGCAGAGTCGCTGCCTTGTCTTTGAGCTTGCTTTGCAATTCCTTTCTGTATGAAGAGTCCATCGAAATGTCCCTCTCATCTAAAGCCACTCTCAAGCCCCTGAATATCATTTTAACCGCACGACAGTCCTCGAAAGTCTTTCTGATGCCTCTCAAGCTGGTGAAGTACAGAACTACCCTATCTTCTCTGCCTAAAGAAGAATTCTTGTCATTGGATGGTGGAGAATGATCCTTAAATCCCACCATTGGAGCGACTGTCATTTCATCATCGCCACTGATCTTATTTGGAATTTCATTTGATTTTGGAGTCAACTGTTTCCTTCTCACAGCCATTGTAGTCCGAAGGCCTGCGTGAAATGGAAGAAACAGACATCCTGAAGTTCTCACCATCCAAATCGAAGTCATCTAGACCATCCATGAGCTCCCAGGTGTTGATGACCGTATCCGGTGACGGGGCGTCATTCTTATCTTCCACATGAGTTTGAGGCTCAGCCATTTTTTTGGGAGTCTGAGGATGTGATAGATGCATCTGCTCAGACAGATTTTGGATGTTCAATCTGGTGTTCTGGGGGTCAATGAGGAGGAGGGAACCATAGGTGCTGGATGTCAGGGAGACCAAATGGTGGGTGTCACCTTTCTTGATTGGCGGGTGGTGGACAAGAGGAGTTGCAAGAGAAACAGTTCTTGCTTTGGCTGGTAATGGTGAAGAATTTGGAGAAAATGCAGAATCAAACGGAGAGAGATGGGGGAGTTCTGGGTTTACCGCAGGGGGTGTCGGATCTTGAGACAATGCATCCCATGAATGGTTGCCAGAAATGAAGTGTCTACCTTCTTTTTTTCTTGCTCTCTCTCTCTCTCTCTCTCTCTCTCTCTCAACTATGCCTTTTTGTTCTCTCACTGGAATTTCTGGTTCTTCTGAGCTGTGCTTGCTTCTCGAGAAAGAAGCACTGGGAGAGCATCAGTGCTAATGTGAGGCTTAGAAGAGTTTGCCGAGAGTAAAGAGAGATGGTGAATTTGTTGGTGAGAGGGACCTTTCAAGAATCGTTGAAGGAGGATGATAAACTAAAGCTGGTAGACATTGAAAATGAGGTTCTTGAAGTTTGCTTGAATCATTGCTGAAGTTGGGTATGGGCACTCCCCAGAAACCTTGCTAATTCGGTATGCTTTTAAGGTTAGTTATTGGAGGATTTTGCAAACAGGGAAATTGGATTCCGGTCTATTCAATTGGGCGCTTTCATTAACTGCATGCGACCTTCTAGATCAGAGTAGAAGCAACCCAAATACTTAGTATGTGCAAATGATGGCTGGATTATGTATTATTTGATTGGACTGGAGGACTTCAGGGGGAGTTTGTTTTTCTCTTTGGTAGTTATCGTGGTTATGTCGCTATTGGTAGGTTATACATAGCTCTCAGTTTGAACAGAAATGGTTGTCACCCAACTGTAAGGAACTTCACAACTACTCTCGACGAGCTGGTGCTAATGCCCACAAAAGAGAAAACGTGCCGTGATTCTTCCAATCACTAAAGATCTGCATCTTTGCGTGCATAATCATGTGACAAATTGGTCCAAAGTGCCCAATAAGATCGCACGATGCCAACTTGATCTTTTATCCGGGCCGTATTCTGGTTATAACTGATAAAGGATGGCTCTACCTTTTTGTGATGATGAGGGCCCCCACACCCCCGACTTCAAAAGAAAACAAACTTTGATGTGATGGGGCATATGGTGCACTGGTCGTATGACGGCGACGGATGGTTGTCATCTCCTTGGCAATGGGGGAAAGCTGCATGTTATAGCATGTGACAACATGCATGAAGTCGCATTCGATCTCAGAGAAAACATTGACATTTGAGGGAATGGGAGGTGAGAAGGCAATGGAGAATGTATTATTGAACTGTTCCGGTCACTAACTTCTACTTGTGCAACCTTTGCCACTCTCTAACTCACTTCCCCTTCAAATTGTCATCAATTAGGATATAGTCCTGCCAATTTGCAAGTCACGCATTCACATTGCGAAAATGCAGGTCCAGGTATTAAGCACAGTAATCAACTGCTAATGTCTGCTCCTAAAAGATAATCTTTTACTTGATATAACATTCATTTTATAAAATCTTTTATTCTTGATTTCAAGGAATCAATAAATGCACAAAATCAGGATCGCAAGACAATGGACGAGCCCATAAATCACAGCAGACAACATAATTCCGTGTGTAAACATACGAACAGTGAACGAAGCATTTCATGGGTGGTACATCTTCTGCATATGGTTGTATGAAGATATATATATAGTTTTCCTTTTTGTATCATAGAAAGGAAACCAAAATGTCAGAAGAAAACTCTAGTAAGCCTTAGAGAAATATGGAGATATCAAACTTCAAGGGAATAAAGTAGAATAAGGTGGAGAATAAACTTCATTTACTTCCAGAATTCATCAAAATCTCACCCTATGTACAATCAAAAACTTTGTCCACTGCCTATGGGACCACATCAGATGGAAAGCCACATCAGATAGAGCAACTTTCAATTTCGAAAGATGCTAAGTGCTGAAGCAACATAACGATCTAGCGATGAAACACTGGAACAAAACCATAACAGAACCAGTTACACTAGCCAACTGAACCAACACAATCAAAATATGAAACACCTATCCAATTATAAGTCACTTGTCAACTGCTTCCAATCTCAACCACACCCACTTTGCAGGAGCTACAGGCGAAGTCATTCTCCGAAGTCTCTGGCATTTCACTTATCCACATTCATACGGCATATTGTCATCCTTTTTATAAAGTTTAATCTGCAAAATCAGAGTAGAAAATCAGCTACATGCTGAAAACATAAAATTCACTGCACAACCAAATAAAGAACATTTTTTCTCTTTAAACCGCAGGCAAAATTCTAACAAAGGCCTCAGTTTGCAATATCATAGTCAGAGACTTTTAGTGTGTGAGCAAATCTTTTTAGGCACAGATAAAGAAGACTTGTAATCCTTATAGTACAATCACTTTGTGCAAACCAGAAACTCTTCTATTAAGACGGCCAGAGCACTACTGCACTTAACCAGACCAGTTAGTGAATCTTGTTAAATACATTTCTTCCTCCAAGAGAAGAGAAGAAGAAAATGAAAAGGGAATGCCAGGGCAAATTAAAAGGACTGGGAACTAATACTCTTTGTTACAGATGTAGGTTAGGCCCATAGAAAACCTATCTTTTACACATTACAAGCACCAAAAGTAGAACCGCAATAGGCAATTAACTTGCACGGCAACTCTTCCTTTTTTTTTTTCAGAAGCATATCATATGAACTGTTCGACTACCAATTAATGACCCAGTCCTCAAGACTTTCCAATGAAGAGTTGTGAAAATTTAAAACTCCCACTGCCTCACTTTGTTTCCCGTGTTTGCTGGCTAATGTAGGTTCCCGAGAGTCAGCGAATATTCACAAGACTGAAAAAGGCAAGCATCGCCTCGTACTGTGCGCACATGTGAACAAGGTTCTCAGGCAAATGTATACAACACCAACGGACTGCAAGAAAATGTTCAGAGATGTAATTGACAGTCCAGGGTAGGTGTCAACCTCTCTTAAGAAAACCAATTTACCATGTAGAACGGCCGAGCACAGTAGAGATTGTTGGGCAGAACGAGAAGCACAAGAAGCAGACAGTACATCCAGTAATGCTACAGTCTCAAGTAATAACATAATAGAAATTCATTTGGACAAGCCAGTGAGAATATCCTATAATCTTCAAATGACCAGGTAACAAAAGGAGCATCAAAGCCTGAACCACTCACTTAGGCAATGTGTACTTTAGGTAATATCTCATGGCCTATCCTTTTTCTTCCATCTTTTTCATTTCCTTCAATCGCTTTAATAAGAACATTCTCCCTCATAATCACAATCAGACAAGACTGATTCTCAATGAGTCGCGTTACTTCTAAGCTACTTACTATGTCAGATGTAGCAAAGCAAAAGCTGTACTAAACATATCTAAGATTTAGCAAACCAGAAGCTGTACTAACCACCTCATTCTTCCCCCATTTTATCCCTAAGCTGAAAAAGGAATTGTCCACATATCATGAAAAGAGCCTACTCGGTTCTTATTCTATGACAGTCTTTCATTCTCCATTTGTTTGGACGCTCTTGTGTGGATGCCGTGATAATCAAAGAGAAAATATGGCCTTGCTTGATGGCAGGAATGCTGAATTGTGTCTTCATTGGGGCCGGCAAATGGAGGCGATCTTCAGTTTCTCATTCTGCTTCCAACATATTCCGTTTTCTGATCTCTAAAAAGCTGATAAAACTCCTAAGCATCATTTACCACTCCAACCCCTGAAAAGGAGATTATCCTCCCACTTGTACCATAATCTACCAGTATGTGATTCCCTACCCCTCCCAACCCACCGGAATCACAACCAGCTCGAGTTAAAATTACATCGATCGAGCAAATTACCACAATAACAACTAATACGATACCGTTGACATTGACAACACTGTGCAAAATTCATCCTTAACATCAAAATTACTCAAAGCACACCCCCCAACCCAAACCAGGAAAATGGCGATGGAATCGCAACCAGCTTGAGGGAAGATTACACTGATCAAGCAAATAATTACAGCGACAACTAATACGATACCGTTAACATTGACGAAATTCATCCTTAACATGAAAATTACTCACAGCGACACCACCTCCCCCCCCTTCCTTTTTGAATGGAGATAGAATCGCAACCAGCTCAAGAGAAGAATACACTGATCGAGCAAATAATTACAGTGACAACTAATACGATACTGTTAACATTGACGAAATTCATCCTTAACATGAAAATTACTCACAGCGACACCAACCCCAACCACCCCCCTCTTTCCTTTTGAATGGAGATAGAATCGCAACCAGCTCAAGAGAAGATTACACTGATCGAGCAAATAAATACAGCAACGACTAATACGATCCCGTTAACATTGACGACACTGTGCGAAATTCATCCTTGACGTCGAAATTACTCAAAGTGCACCCTGCACAGTTCACACGCACAGCTCATATGATGATGATAACGATGATGATGGATCCAAGCGTTGAGATTACGAGGAAGTCGCCGGTCCAACTCGACCAGAAGCCAGCGAACATGGACTCCGACAGCAGAGACGACCGCACGAGCCTGATTAGAAAGGAAAGGAAAGGAACAAAGCGATCGGCGGGTTTCGGGAGACGAACCAGGGACCCGCCCCGCGGGAATCGGGATCAGCCGACGTGGAAGGGCCCGATGTCGCCGGTGCGGATGGAGGCGGCGACGTCGTCGGCGACGGTGAGGCAGGAGGAGAGCCAGCCCCTGAGGGCTATCCACACCAGCCTCGCCACCCACAGAGTCGTACCCCATGGCACCGCCATGGCGATCCTCGCCTCTCCAGCTTCTTCGGAGCAGGGGACCGGCGGCCGGAGCGATTGGTCTTCTCCGCAACGACGTCCGGCGAGGCACAGGAGAAGAAGAAGAAGATGCAGCAGCAGCTTTGAAGCTTCAAGTATTCAATGCGGCAGGCAAGTCGCAGTCGTGGTCGTTGAAACTGGAGAAAGTGGTTCGCCGCTGTCGAGGTGAGCGGGTGATTTTGATGATTGGGCCTCGCTCTACTGGTCTGGGCCTCGAATTTCTATAGCATGTCAATTTTAAGAAATTCGCCTGATTAATTTTTAATCTATTCAGTGGTTGTCATTCGGTCTTAATTTTTTTCAATTGGGTGGATTAAGTTTTAAATCTTTTGCAGGAATTTTCGCTATTGATGTGGCGACACAGTAATTTATATTGAAATTTTGTGTAGAATATTAGAATATAATTTGACAAAATTAAAGAAATTAAGATTGACTTAATGTTCCAATCATATATTCTACACTTGATTGGACAATTTCTCCATTCAACTTTTCATCCTTGGATATTGCGATTTTTGAATTATATAATATGGAAATCTAAATAAAATGCATAAATTTGAAAAGACAAAAGTACCCCTAATTATGCCCAAAACGACAAAACCCCCCATTCTCTCTTGTCTAATCTTCTTTCTCCACATAATGGCGCCAATAGATTCACTACTTTCGGATTATAATGTGGCCTCCATCATCAACTACAACAACCCCAATGCGTCATTGCATGTTAATCGCCTCTCAACATTTCTTGTCACATAACGTTTGGATGGTTGTCAAGAATTTGAAGGGTTGTGCGACCTTGGCAGCCCTCGCCTAAGTCTCGATTTTGCAAATTTAAGATTTGCGGACGAGTCAAGAACGGTGGCTAGGATTCACAAAGGAGTTGAAGGGGTGTTGGCATGGGATGGCGCGACCTGGGCAATGGCCGTTGCCACGGCTTCCAGCTCCGCCTATGCTGTTGAGGGTCCCTAGTTGCCATGTTTTGTTCTTTTTATTTAATTAAAACCGTTTTACAAGTGTAATGGATATAATGTTATTTGGTGGAAATCCTTTTGCCTAAAATTATTCGCTCTAATGTAAAGACTTCGGGCAAATGGTCTCCAAAATACACCCACCGTCGGAGATGTCAACGCTGTCTAAGAGCGATGTGGACGTGCGTCGATGAGGGTGAAGAATGAAGACACTCCGTGGCAGAGGGATGCTATGTATGGAGAGAGCAATTTTTAAGAACTAGTCTTTTCAAATTCAGGCACTTTGAGAAGTTGGGTGTCATCTTTAAATAATTGCAGCTTTCTAGATATATGACTTTCAGGTTATCATTTACCTATAAAACAACCAATTATTAAGGAAAATAATGGCATAAGCAAAGGTCAACTCAATGTAACAAATGCGTACACACATAAACGAAAAATAATACATTATATGAAATTGTACCATGCATGCTCCCCATCCATTCCAGTCTTCCATAATATCACTCTTTGAAAGCTTGAGAACAGCCAATTTCTTTAGACGTAAACCGGTGGCATGTAGTTCTGAAGGGCAATGACGCCAATAGAGCCATGTTAGATTAGAGAGAAGATTTTTGAAGTCTCCGACAAAGTTTCCTCCATCCAATTCAAGGAACCTTAAACTTGGCAGCCTGGAAAATTCGCCACTCGTAAAATTATGCTCGTCATCAAGTCTTGTGAGTTTGAGTGCTACAATGTTTTTGTTCCCTGATATTTTCAGAGCAACACGTTAGCAACATGATCGAACCATTCGAGTAAGCGCTGAATATCAAAATAGGGAGCATGTATCTAAATTCAACTAATAGTAAACACGAGTGAACCAGCAAAAAAATGAGGCACATAGATATTATCTTATAAAAAATGGGGCAATTTCCCTGAATCATTATCTCTCCCATTTAGATGGGAGTCGTAATGGTAAAAATTAGTTCTTTTGGAATGTTGTTCATTCCTCTCAAATTATGCAAAATCATCAATGTCCTGTGTACAAAAATGAGCGAACATTTTGGATGAAAATGAACTCTAAATACACATAATTGCATGTTCAGTTTTTCTAGGCATACCAAGTTATTCTGAACCACATTTGAGGCAGTCTTCGGACACCACAGCCTACTGCGCTCCTCAGGATTCCTAACGCATTCTTGCTCGACAATCTCTCTTCCAAAATCTCTGAGTTGATTGTGCATCCATAATCTATCATCTTCATTGACTTTGATCAAAGACAAATGAATGAGGACATTGAGTCCAGTATGTGGAAAAAATTACAAGCTTTCCACATGTAATATGCATGGATTCTTTCTACACCAATGAAGTGACATGCAATGTCGAGAAAAATTTGTTGTTGCGAGAAGTCCAATTCTTCATAACTTATCAATAACTTTTTCTTGACTTCCTCGTTGGGCATTGTTTTCAACTTCTTCAATGTGTCTTTCCAAGTTCTCATGCTTCTTAAATGAAGAAATGAACCTATGACCTCGAGTGCCAATGGTAGTCTTCCACTAGTTTTGACAAATTCATATGAAATACTGACGTAATCACGTGGAGGTGAATCACTTTTGAAGGAGTGCTTGCTGAATAGTTGAAGAGCGTGGCCTAACTGCATTATCTTCATTTCATAAAAATAGAAATCTTGGTGATTAAGTGGGATGATATTGTCATCTTGGTAGTCAGTTTGGCGAGCTAAGAAATGGGTGTTCCTAGTTGTGATAATAATTTTGCTTCCCGGCCCAAACCAACTAGACTCACCAGTTAGCTTCATGAGCTGATCCTTCTTGTCCATATCATCAAGAATAAGGATGACTTTCTTATCATGGAGTCTTTCTTCGATCATGTCCTTCCGCTCATAAGCATCAATAACTTTTGAATGTTGAATACCAAGGATGTCACGTGACAATTTCTTTCGCAAACTTAAAATGTCATTTCCATGGATATCTAAAAGAAAGCTACAACTTTGGAATTGGGAAGAGATACGTTCAAAGATAGCCTTAGCAAGAGTTGTTTTCCCACGTGAATCACCACAAATCGTACATCAAGAGTGCCTAGGCCTAACAACTTGATAACGGCTTCCATCTGATTGTGAATTCCCACCAAATCATCACACCAGTTTCTCTGCATAGGTGTCAACTTACTGAAAACTTCTTCCAGAGCAACGGCTATAAGTTTATCTTGGCTGCCATATAAATAATGCAACGGTCTCAGTTTGAAAAACCACAAACATGCGCAGAAGCATAAATATGTGAAACCAAAATCTTTGATTGTTAAAATCAAGCATAGACTTTGATTGTTAAAATCAAGCATAGATGAGCAGTTCATTTCAAATTCAATCCTACCCAAACTGAGAAGAATTTTGTCATCTTCGAAACATTATAAGGGATTTCCATAACAAGAAATCCCTTTAGCATCATGGAACTATTACAATTCCTCCACAATTTGGTCATCAAGTCAAATCATTTCCTTCCAAGAATACATCTACAATTCCTCCACCACTTGCTCCTCAAGACAAATAATTCTCTAAAGATTGTATCCCACAGAATCGTGTCTCTTGTAAACCTAGTGCTTAGCCTATATATATTCATTATGTTGTATAGCAATAAGTGCATAGAAGATATTCTCTTGAAATATATAGAAAATACAAGGCAATGTTGTACCATAATCTTCTTCTTCTATTCAGCCCTCTTTTACCATTTTAACATGGTAATTGCTTTTGCAGGTTTGTACTTTTACTTGCTTAACTAGACAGTCATTTATAATAATTGGATCCTTGCTTGTGCGTGGCGAGATGCATCCCGTAGCAATGATGGAATTTTACATGAAAAAAGCTGCTCAAGAGGAAGGAGGAAGAAATCTAAACGATCAAAAGATGAGATGCCTCCACCTGCTTCCCTCCAAGGTTGGTATTGTCTCTTATAACATATGTTTTCTAACTCTGGGTAATTTTCTTTTAAGTGTCTATTCTGCATGGTTTTTATCAATTTTCAGCTCATGTCATGTTTTCCATTGTAGCTCCTGCAAAAAGGGGTCATCACATGGGTGATTACATTCCTCTAGAAGAGCTTGAAAAGTTCCTATCAAACTGTAATGATGTAGCTGCACAGAAAGCAACTAGAGAGGCTGCTGAGAAGGCTAAAATTCAGGCTGACAATGTTGGCCACAAACTTCCGTCTAAGATGGGATGGAAAGAAGGTTCTTTCTCTCTCTGTCTCTTACCATGACTGTAGTTCTTTTTAATGCCATAGAATTTTTCTCGTAACCATTCGGTATGTCCGGTTGGATGCCTATCGTAGCTCACAACGACTTACTTTAGACTTGGTTTTTCTTGATGTGTGCTTTGTGGTTTTGCTAAACGGTAAGCTTTTTGTTTATTGTGGTTTCGGTAGTTCGTTGGTCGAGTTGTAAATTCTGGCTCTGAATTCACATTTTGAATGTCAATAGTTTTGAGTCTACCGAATGTCTTTCTCGAATCATGGGGTCAATAGGTTGCTTAGTTCTATCTAATACCCTATATGGAGAATTCTTTCGATTGTAAGCTATGGCTTGTAAAACGGGGGAGGGTTTGGGGAGCTCCGAAGTGGGATTTCCAACCCAATATAACAATATTTGGAATTTGATGTGGGGTGCGGTTTTGAAGAGCTTTCGGATGGTCAAATCGGCGAAGGTTCTAACGTGCGATTTGGCCACCAAAACTAGCTCCACGGCCAAGCGCATGAACCGCAGACAAATTTTTTTGGCTCGTGCCACCCTTCTAGCATGACAAAGGGTGAAAACAGACCAAATGGCACATTAAGTAGGGTGAAAACAATGACCAAATAAATTTAGAAATGAAAGTATAGAAATTGTTAATTACCGGAGATCTTTTAAGTTCAATCCCTTGATTGCAGCGACCTCTTTTAGGGCCTCCTCCCACTGCTTGGCCACAATTTTGCCAGACTGATTCTCATGATTTTCTAAGGCCTTACCGTATGATCCAGTTCTGAGCTTAAGATCTGATGCATCCACATCATAGAAGATGGGCAAGATCACTTTCCCACCTCTCTTCCTATGCTCCACCATGTGTGCGAGCTCGCGAAGACACCATTTGCTAGAGCATAGTCTTTAGAGAAGATCGGTATGTAGATTTTTGAAATAGAGATTGCTCTTAGAAGCTCGCCTCCAATCTCTTCTCCAACACGGAGCTCTTCGTCATCTTTGAAGACGCGAATCCCGGCCGAATCATGGTCTCATAAAGAGAGTCGGTGATGGTTGAGCGAGTATCGGGCCCTCTCGAAGCTCAAGAACACCTCGTAATCCCACGATGAAGATTCACCACCAAGGGGAAGAGACTTTCCTTCGAGACGTTCCATTCCTACAATCTTTGGCTGCGGAAGTGATATCAAACTGCTCGTTCGAAATTGCAAGTTTCCAGTTACCTTGTGCCTGTTGGCAATTTATAAGAGAAACGGTCGACTGACTTTTTTGTCCCAACACAACTGTTGACTGATTCAGGCTCACCGTAAGTGACAGCAGATGCAAAGAAAGATCCCATGATTTATAAATTTTGATTTTATATATAACGCGATTCTTAAACTGTTGCGCACTCCAAAACCGAAATTCTATAAAGGCCCACGGGAGATTCTTAAACTGTTGCACACGCGATTCTTAAACTGTTGCGCACTCCAAAACCGAAATTCTATAAAGGCCCATGATTTATAAATTTTGATTTTATATATAATGTGATTTTTAAACTATTGCGCACGCGCACGCGATTCTTAAACTGTCGCGCACTCCAAAACCGAAATTCTATAAAGGCCCACGGGAGAGCCCACGGTCCATGACAAGCGGATCGCCCGAACCGAACCGGCCCGACCCGCATCCGTTCCGTTTTTAAGTGGTCATTTTTTAAGTGGTCATTACTGTGCTTCCGTCTCGGCGATTGACCCACGAACCACTACGCTCATAAAAGTAACGTCAGGTCGGGAGAAAATATTGGGTACGTCTAACGTTCCAACGTGGCAAATGGGAAGGCACTGGGAAAGCGACACGCGTCCTCACGTGGGACCCACAAGCTGAGCGGAAATTTTGAAAATTTTGCATGCTTAGCGTTCTTATGCATAGACCGACGCTTTCTCTCTCCCTTCCTCGAATTCAAAATTTCACGTTCCCTCCTGTTCACTCTCTCCCGTGGTCGCTCGCTTTCTCAGCTCCGCACTCGCTTGGGTGTCACTTCTTCCTTCTTTGCTCCGGCGCTCGCTCGGTGCCCGACCATGCACGTCCGGTTCCGCTCGTTCTCCTCCGCGCTTCTTCATCGCCTCGACAATCGAGTGCTCGAGCTGCGAGCTCCTTCACCAGCTTCAAGACGCAACCCTCTCGAAGGACGACTTCGGGGTCGGGATCCGCGATGCCGTTCTTCACGTTGCGACGCACCACGCCGGATGAGCCGGAGGAGCGTGTGGTTCGGAGTGAGGCCGAAGCCCTCGGCGGGGCCGGTTAGGCAAGCGGCGGCCGCGCGTTCTGCCGGAGGACTTGGGCAGCCACTTCTCGATGCTCTCACGCTCATACGTTATGGCCGTCACGGTCGACACGGGGGCCTTCATGATCTGCAAGGATATTGGACAAAGGAAGTACCGAGGGATCTCGACGTCGCGGCCCTCCATGAATCGATGTGGCGACTCTCAGATTGAAGAGAGAGAGAGAGAGAGTGTCTTGAAGTTGAAGTTGTTCTGTATATTTTCTAAAGATGGAGTTAATTATACGTGACATTCTTTCGGCGTCTGTACAAAGATTCTTTCTTGTGGATGTGGAAGCATTGCTACTTTCACCGCTGGTTTTCGCTTCCTTGGCTCTGGATTTGGACCCTGTACGTGGCACGTATGTACATCCAGTTGAAAGTTAAAGACAAAGTACGCAGCTTTTGTTGTTGCAGGCAAATTGCAAACAAATTTAACTGAAAGCCAGATAAATTGCAGTACCTCTCAAGACAACTTTTGGCGATTGAATTTCCATGTCTCCTGATTCTGATTCTATTACTTCACTGGAAGCACCCGAAGATTCTTCTGATTCAATGGTAGAATTCAGATTACCACTAAGAGATCCCTTGGTATCTTCTATTGATGCGTCAGTAATTTCTCCCTCTGTGCATAATATAACAAAATTCGAAGTTATTTACATAAACAACTGTGCAGCAAAGCATCCAACTCATGTTAACACCATTTATTCCCAGGACAAGAAACATATCATTTGTCCCAGTCATGAGATTTTCATGTATACAACGCTGCAAGATTACAAACAACAGTGGTGTATGGAACTATAGAAATGCTTAGAATCATATGCACATTCATGGCATTCATTTTTTTTTTTTTGGTTGCGTTACTGAGACTGACATTGTCGATGTAGCAGAAACAAAACTTCGAGTTACAAACCATATCTCACCTGGCTGAGTTACTACCAAATGATAATTGACAGGTTGACTTGTCCCACCTTCTCATGATTTTGCCTCAACTAGGGAAGAACAGAAAACCATATGCTAACTTCAACCATTCGTTAGACAACATGGTCATCTGGCAACGGCCTCCATATTGTTCAATAATCTAGATTAGACTTTATGAAATTTTAGGGCGTTTGATTCTGGTCAACTGCAGCCATGACACTTTACTAGGAGAACACATAAAGACAGATGATCCGTTGAAACTTCTCTATCTTGGGCTTATTCAGCCTTTCACAACAACACTTAACATAGAAGATGCGTCAAGCTTAACAATATTGTCCTGAACTAGTATGACAAAAATCTGACCAAACTCATGATGCAGATGCTTCCATCTAACTTGTGAGCCTAGAAAACAACAAGCACACGTCCTAGATGTCCAAACACCAACCTTCAGTTGAGTCAACTTCCACACCTTCCACTCCAGAACTACAAGATGATGTAAAGGTTTCCAAGCTACCCATCTTCTCTTGATGAGCCTGAGCATTTTTTGCAGTTACTTCTTGTTCCTTCTTCTCGGCATGGACTTTATTCAGTTTCTCTTCAAACTCCTCGAGGCATGTTTTCAATTCTGGTTTGGCGAACTTCTTCCCCTGCTTCAAGCAAAGTGTACAAAGATATGAATAGCCAAACAGGAAAGTATCATACTAGAAGCAGATATTTTACTAATAAGTACCTTGCTTAAAATGCTTTTAAAATGATCCATGACGGAGTCCTCCGCAAGCGTATGTTCATAAGTCTTAGATAATTCAATGAGCTTTTTGAGTCCCTTTTCAGTAAAACCCAGCTGAGAAAGACAATAAGAGATGCATTCCCATTGCCTGATATCTGCATTGGAACCACGGAGAATGATAAAAAGTTATATGAAATAAGAAATTTAAAACTCCTCTCATCACCTATTTAAGTGCAAAGAAAATCAAGTTCCAAGTGATCTACTCCAAGAGCAGAACTGAGAGCAGGGAGAAGTTTCTCAAAAAGATAAAATGAGTCCACAACCTCCATGTCTCTCTTGCCCAAATTAGGGATTCAACTGGTCAAATCATGCCACGAGGAACTCCAAAGGTGAAATACAAAAGAACATACAATTATAATTCAACACTTTACCCAAAGGCCGATAAAGATTACAATATACCACATCATCACATACCCAGCCACCATCTTATGGCTGAGGTGATGTTGATTCAGTGATGCTTTTCATGCCATAAATTTACAAATAAAAAGCAAGTTTTTGGCACCCACCCGTCACTCCCCCAAACCTGTGGCATAGCTTCTCGACAAGAGCTTCCATTTGCTTGTCCTAAAATTTCGAAAGATGATAAATTCGATGTTTTGATTATAGAGAATTCTCTAGACGAATTAGGCAAAGCAAACCTTCTTGATGGAACTGATCAAGAACTGCATAATGTTGCAGAAAGACTCTCTTCAAATTCTGGCTGGATAATTTGCCCAATATATCCGGAAGTAGATTGTATATCGGGTTGCTTCCTGCACCATGAAGAGAAAAATTATCAGAAGAAATTAAAAGGGAGTGACCATGTAAATCTTCATAATTATAATACATTTTATCACGTGTATACCATATTTTACCTTTTTTTAGACAATTCATTAAAAAATAGTTTAGCCAAACTTGAAATCCTGTCATCTTCATCTTCCAATCGCGCAGCCATTTCATTTATGTAACCTTTCACCTGGACAAGCAATGGCATTTCCAATCATGATGAATCTGTAATACTTATATCATTGTAGATATTCCAGGATCTGTCCATTTACCTTCATCATATCATTCAATATGAGATGGGAGAGCACAAGAACAGCATTCTTCCTAACAGATAGAGAAGGATCCCGTAACCGAGCATAGACATTTTCAGTCCATGGTTCTAGTAAATTAGGAAATCGAACTGCCAAATCGCCAAGTGCTATGGTGCAGTTGGAACGAACAATCTCATATGGTGAATTTTCAATGACGGTAAATAGAAGCTGGAGATTGGCATCACTGGAATCATCATAAACAAAAGATGTCAGACATAAGTGCATTTCTCTAGACAAGCACACATGACCAAGGACCACTTATAGACCATGGACAGGTGATCTTGAGTGAGAGAGAGAGAGTCCATACCAAAAACTTGAATCTATTATCATAAACCGACATAAAGCAAGCATTCCGGATGCTTGTAATTCAGGACACTGAAAAATAGAAAGGTTTAGTGAGTTTCCGGGCGATTAGTAGACAAAAATGCACGATTCAAATGTTAAGCATGCAATAAAACCTCATGATGGCATTCCAGTCCAGTCGAGCAATGGAGAAAAGGAAGTAATTACAGTCCCCACTTGAAAGTGGGGTAAGCACAATAAGTCATTGTTTAATTTAATCCATTCTCAAGTGATTAGAGAAAGTTATGCTTGCAATAGAACAACCCAACCCGAATATTAAATCTTAGTGATTCATAGAGCACGGAGAACCTCTGCTGCATATGATTAAATAGAGTTTTCATCAAATAAACAGAAACGGATATAAAAAAATTATCAAGCACCTTTTTGCATCAAACCAAAGTTTCTACAGAGCTTCGATAGGAAAGATGCACAGCTTCCAATCAAATTTTTCACGGAGGAACTGCTAGAAATGATTTCTGACTCTGCTCCTTCTGCTAGTGAATCAAGGAATGCATCCTCGGAAGCTGCCAGACCAAGTTCAGCACTAATACCATTTTCCTGGAGGAGACAAATGAGAAGCTCTCAATCACAAAAATTTGAGGTTGCGAGTGTACATTCAGTATTATCACCATCCAATCCTTCAAAATCACATCTGCAGTGTATCTCACCTTAGGTTTCTCTCCAAGTGCCACACCATCAGCTTCAGCTTTCTCCTTTTTGGATCTCTGTTTTCGGATTTTCCGAGCACAGAATTCAATATATAACAGTTGGTTCATGGCAATGTGACTGACAACGAAAAGAAATTTACTTAGCTTGGCTACTTGAATCGTTGTAAGGCCACTCGTGCTACAATTCTCAATATCTTTCTGTATTTCATCCCCTCCATTCACATCAAACAGAGAATTGAGAGATTTTTTGACCAGTTCAGCTGCCAAAGTTTCTGGTGATGAGTGAAGTGTATATATGGCACCTATTGCTTTATCAGCAGCAGCGTACCATATGTCCTCTGGTAGCCAAAAACCAGTGACCAAACTTTCCAAAATACCAAACAACCTACTACCATTACTCATCATGAGTCTTCTCTTGTCTTCTTCAGACAATCTTTGAATAGCTATGCATGCTGTTCTTGCAAGTAAAGGATCCACTTTTGCCCAGCGTCCAAATCCAATATCAATGATGTCTTGAATGTGAGAGCTGAGGATGCCAGCAGACGACTTTGCTGCCATGCAGAGCACAGATAAAGCACCGCGACTTTGTTCTGCAGTAGTTCCATTGACATTAAAGCAAAAGAAATCCCACAAAGCAGAAACCTGCAAGTAGGTCTCATTAATTTATAATTCCTTAAGGGGAAGGGATCGCAGATAAGATAGTCTCACATTAGAATTTTTCAAGCAAGGCAATTGAACAACACAATGGCCATTTTACTTTCCACATTCAATCACTAGTCTCTTTTTACAGAATTATAACCAAACATTACTCAAAACTCCCACAAGCAAATAAAAGACAGTTTTTATGACAGAGAAAATAAAAAGCCTTCTTTAACCAGTTGGAAATGGTAACTTCAAGTCAATAACAGAATCTGTAGCTGCAAAGGAGATGCAATGAAAATTTAAAGCCAATACTTAAACGAACCAAAGCCTAACAAATGGCCAGTCTTTTCTTTTCCTTTCTTAATATATATGGCCAATCTGCTTCCTGCCTGTATTCAGATTCTGATTCCAGAAAAGGATACATAGCTAGAGGGCTCAAATCCCTAAACTACTGCTAGATACCAAAAGTATATTGCATTAACAATCAACTGTTGTTACTATAAGGTGCCAATCACCATCACGTCTTTTTACTCCACCTAAAATTAAGTCAAATTAGCATAAAAGAGTACATCAAAATGGTCACGCTGGTCCTAATGCTAATTATCATGCAGTATTACATTTGCGAACTATGATATGGACCTAGAGTGTAGACTTTTGTTAAGCTTGTAACTCTTAAACAAATTGTTAACTATACTGCTTCCTGAGACAATCAATTCATAAGATACATGAACATTCTACGCAGTGTCCAAATAATGGAATAATCTCCATATGCCACAGTAAGAAAGCAGAAGTTCAGGGAAAAACTTTAAAAGCCCATTGTGCTGCAGATGGCTAATCAAAAGTTTATTCGCTATCCATCCATGAGAACGAGAAAAAAGAAGAAGGAACAAGTAACAGTATGTGACTAAGCAACTCTACATGCTAACATCGAGTCATGAGCCTGATGTATACTTAGCAGTTACAATAAAATTGATAAATAACCATAACAATACTAGTAGTAGTAATAGTAGTAGTAAAAGTATAACGATGATGATGATAAAAAGAACTCCAACACCATATCCTGTTATTGCTATAAAGGTTCTTCTAGGGTTCGGCTACAACCATTTCACTAGTCCAAATGAATCTATATGATCTATCATAAGCAGCCACAAATTTATAAACTGATTAATTTAACTAGAAGACAGGATAACTGCCTCTAGTTTTCATGACAAAAGGAGTGAATTGATTTGTAATAACAAAGTAATTCTCAACTGCTCAATAAAAAATCTATAGAGCTGAGAGAATGAACATACCATTGTGGTTGTTATATCTCCTTTTGATACCAGGGCGCCAATAATGGATTCCAGAGCAGCTAGATCACCTATGTTAGAGTCAACAGCTAGATTGACTAAATTTTTAGCTGTCTCTACTGGGTTTTTCCTTATGTAAATTGTAATAAAGGCATTCTCCACAGCTTCATAGATGGATTTGTCTGGAGAAAACACCTACAAGAGTATAAGATTATAAATGCCAAGTTCATCAAAAAGCTGGTTCCACATTATTTATGCCAAACCACCAGCTTTTCCATAATTTCAAAACAATGATGAGGATAGAAGTTTACCAATGGCAACATCTTACGCAAGCAGGCTTCTGAGCCATCAATCTGGAACTGTCTGCACCTCATCAACAACAGAATAGTGTTCTCCACATCAGTGGCAGAGGATGAAGCCATCAGTTGTACGAGATTCGGCATTGTGGCTGATACACACTTAGAAAATCTCAATCCAGCTTCAAGAGATGCAACCAAGGCTCTGGTCTGTTCCAAGTTGCCAACATCTGGCACAGAACTGTCTTTATTAGTGACCGCATCTTCTGTATGGGGTAAACAACTATCAGGTAAGCTATTTTGTTGTTCCTGAGACATAGTTTCAGCATTGCAATCTTCAATTTCTCCATCGGCATTGCATAAATCTTCAGGTGATAAACCATTAATTACACTATTTTCATGGGTAGTGGGTTCAAGCTCATCTAGCTTCTTCTTGTAGTTCTCCAGTGTAGTTTCAAATGAAGCAATTCTAAGCTGCGGACCAAAAGGGTTATGCTGCAACATTGTGATAAGTAGGTTTAATGCTGATTTTCTGACAATGGCACTCTTATCCTCCAATCTTCCAGCAGCAACAGTTGCAACCTCATTCCATACTTCGATTGAAACAGAATGCTCTTCACAGAGCTCAGCCCAGACGTGAAGAACTCGACTTCAAGTGTAAGCTGAGACATCCCTACACCTTTCCAGCAAGATTTCCAACATAGCTTGCTTTGCTCGAAGGCGAACAGATTTAGAACTAACCTCACCCTCAACATCTTTAAAAGCTTTTGCAACCAGCTTTCCTAGAACTCCAACAAGAGCATTTCTTATTTTATAAGATTCCCCACCAAAATGTTTCATATGAATTTGTCAAAACTAGTGGAAGACTACCATTGGCACTCGAGGTCATAGGTTCGTTTCTTCATTTAAGAAGCATGAGAACTTGGAAAGACGCATTGAAGAAGTTGAAAACAATACCCAACGAGGAAGTCAAGAAAAAGTTGTTGATAAGTTATGAAGAATTGGACTTCTCGCAACAACAAATTTTTCTCGACATTGCATGTCACTTCATTAGTGAAGAAAGAATCCATGCATATTACATGTGGAAAGCTTGTAATTTTTTTCCACATACTTGGACTCAATGTCCTCATTCATTTGTCTTTGATCAAAGTCAATGAAGATGATAGATTATGGATGCACAATCAACTCACGGATCTTGGAAGAGAGATTGTCGAGCAAGAATGCGTTAGGAATCCCGAGGAGCGCAAAGAGGGCCGTGGTGTCCGAAGACCGCCTCAAATTGTCGTAGAGCAGTGCGACACAAATTGTCCAGGTTGGAGAATATTGACCATTCTATTGGGGCCTTCACACCTTGTAAATTCAACAATTTCAAACTGGACGGAAACCCGGTTAGGTCGGCACAAGTTATTTCTAACTTCCGAGGCGAGAAAGGGATCTCAAGTCGGTTGGAAGCATGGTGGTATCGCAAAAATCCACGTACAACCACTGCAATTTATGAAGCCCTCCAAGATAACTTAGGTTCGGACGTCGAATTCGTCCTGGTACAAATGGCAACGGTTGTGTTCTCACACAAGTATAAATCCAATCACTTATCATTAGATTAATTAAACTAGTGAGGTTCGAGAAGTCGGATACTGCTAGCAACGATGGAGACTTCATCCTTAGGTTTGTTAAACTTGTGGGGAGGTCTGGTAGTAATTGAAGCCTATTACAAAAACTTATATCAAGTTCTCTGAGGTTAAAGAGCTGATTGATTGTCTTCGGCAATCTACTAATCTTCGTGTTGGGCATGATCAGTCTCCAATCGACATAGTCCTGTGATTTCACTAGGATTTTTGCCCTCGAGAATGTCACAATCGTGGACTGACAGCTCCTCAAGATTCTCCAGAGTCCCTATACTCTCTGGTAGCAACCGCAATAGAATGGGGTAATTCTTCGATAAGTGTAGAAGATAAATGCAATTCGACTAGCGATTCTAATCCTCCAATGGAATCTGGTAATGCACTTACACTAGTATAATCTAAATTCAAATAAAAGAGTGATGTCAACTTTCCAATGGAATATGAAAGTTCTACAAAGTTGCAACACCCACTTAAAGACAGATGCTTCAAAACTTGTAGCCCTTCTATTGAGGGCGGAAGTTTTCTAATGCCATCGTGATTTTCCACCGACAAGGATTTCAGACCATCAATTGCATATGGTAATAGAGAAACGGGTGGAATTCTTTGTAGTGCACGATCCATCCCATTGAATTCCAAATACTTTAGGTGGCCTAACTGATTAATAGAGTTATCAATTTCTTCCAATCTCGTACAATTTTTGAGAACTAGTCTTTTCAAATTCAGGCACTTTGAGAAGTTGGGTGTCCTCTTTAAATAATTGCAGCTTTCTAGATATATGACTTTCAGGTTATCATTTACCTATAAAACAACCAATTATTAAGGAAAATAATGGCATAGGCAAAGGTCAACTCAATGTAACAAATGCATACACACATAAAAGAAAAATAATGCATTATATGAAATTGTACCATGCATGCTCCCCATCCATTCCAGTCTTCCATAATATCACTCTCTGAAATCTTGAGAACAGCCAATTTCTTTAGATGTAAACCGGTGGCATGTAGTTCTGAAGGGCAATGACACCAATAGAGCTATGTTAGATTAGAGAGAAGATTTTTGAAGTCTCCGACAAAGTTTCCTCCATCTAATTCAAGGAACCTTAAACTTGGCAGCCTGGAAAATTCGCCACTCGTAAAATTATGCTCGTCATCAAGTCTTGTAAGTTTGAGTGCTACAATGTTTTTTGTTCCCTGATATTTTCAGAGCAATACGTTAGCAACATGATCGAACCATTCAGAGTAAGTGCTGAATATCAAAATAGGGAGCATGTGTCTAAATTCAACTAATAGTAAACACAAGTGAACCAGCAAAAAAATGAGGCACACAGATATTATCTTATACAAAATGGGGCAATTTCCCTGAATCATTATCTCTCCCATTTAGATGGGAGTCGTAATGGTAAAAATTAGTTCTTTTGGAATGTTGTTCATTTCTCTCAAATTATGCAAAATCATCAATGTCCTGTGTACAAAAATGAGCGAACATTTTGGATGAAAATGAACTCTAAATACACATAATTGCATGTTCAGTTTTTCTAGGCATACCAAGTTATTCGAACCACATTTGAGGCAGTCTTCGGACACCACAGCCTACTGCGCTCCTCAGGATTCCTAACGCATTCTTGCTCGACAATCTCTCTTCCAAGATCTGTGAGTTCATTGTGCATCCATAATCTATCATCTTCATTGACTTTGATCAAAGACAAATGAATGAGGACATTGAGTCCAGTATGTGGAAAAAAATTACAAGCTTTCCACATGTAATATGCATGGATTCTTTCTTCACCAATGAAGTGACATGCAATGTCGAGAAAAATTTGTTGTTGCGAGAAGTCCAATTCTTCATAACTTATCAACAACTTTTTCTTGACTTCCTCGTTGGGCATTGTTTTCAACTTCTTCAATGCGTTTTTCCAAGTTCTCGTGCTTCTTAAATGAAGAAATGAACCTATGACCTCGAGTGCCAATGGTAGTCTTCCACTAGTTTTGACAAATTCATATGAAATACGACGTAATCACGTGGAGGTGAATCACTTTTGAAGGAGTGCATGCTGAATAGTTGAAGAGCATGGTGAAACTGCATTTCCTTCATTTCATAAAAAAAGAAATCTTGATGACCTAGTGGGATGATATTGTCATCTAGGGTGTCGGTTTGGGGAGCTAAGAAATAGGTGTTTCTAGTTGTAATAATAATTCTACTTCCTGGTCCAAACCAACTAGAGTTACCAGCTAGCTTCATGAGCCGATCCCTCTTGTCTATATCATCTAAGACAAGGATGACTTTCTTATCACCAAGTCCTTTTTTGATCATGTCCCTCCCCTCATCAGCATCAATAACTTTTGAATGTTGAATACCAAGATGTCACGTGACAATTTCTTTCGCAAACTTAAAATGTCATTTCCACAGATATCTAAAAGAAAGCTGCAACTTTGGAACTGGGAAGAGATACGTTCAAAGATAGCCTTAGCAAGAGTTGTTTTGCCAATACCCCGTATATCGTGAATCACCACAAATCGTACATCAAGAGTGCCTAGGCCTAACAACTTGATAACGGCTTCCATCTGATTGTGAATTCCCACCAAATCATCACGCCAGTTTCTCTGCATAGGTGTCAACTTACTGAAAACTTCTTCCAGAGCAACGGCTATAAGTTTATCTTGGCTGCCATATAAATAATGCAACAGTCTTAGTTTGAGAAACCACAAACATGCGCAGAAACATAAATATGTGAAACCAAAAATTTTGATTGTTAAAATCACGCATAGACTTTGATTGTTAAAATCAAGCATAGATGAGCAGTTCATTTCAAATTCAATCCTACCCAAACCGAGAAGAATTTTATCATCTTCGAAACATTATAAGGGATTTCCATAACAAGAAATCCCTTTAGCATCATGGAACTATTACAATTCCTCCATGATTTGGTCATCAAGTCAAATCATTTCCTTCCAAGAATACATCTACAATTCCTCCACCACTTGCTCCCCAAGACAAATAATTCTCTAAAGATTGTATCCACATAATCGTGTCTCTTGTAAACCTAGTGCTTAGCCTATATATATTCATTGTGTTGTATAGCAATAAGTGCATAGAAGATATTCTCTTGAAATATATAGAAAATACAAGGCAATGTCGTACCATAATCTTCTTCTTCTATTCAGCCCTCTTTTACCATTTTAACATGGTAATTGCTTTTGCAGGTTTGTACTTTTACTTGCTTAACTAGACTGTCATTTATAATAATTGGGTCCTTGCTTGTGCGTGGCGGATGCAGATCCTGTAGCAATGATGGAATTTTACATGAAAAAAGCTGCTCAAGTGGAAGGAGGAAGAAACCTAAACAGTCAAAAGATGAGATGCCTCCACCTGCTTCCCTCCAAGGTTGGTATTGTCTCTTATAACATATGTTTTCTAACTCTGGGTAATTTTCTTTTAAGTGTCTATTCTGCATGGTTTTTATCAATTTTCAGCTCATGTCATGTTTTCCATTGTAGCTCCTGCAAAAGGGGTCATCACATGGGTGATTACATTCCTCTAGAAGAGCTAGAAAAGTTCCTATCAAACTGTAATGATGTAGCTGCACGAAAGCAACTAGAGAGGCTGCCGAGAAGGCTAAAATTCAGGCCGACAATGTTGGCCACAAACTTCCGTCTAAGATGGGATGGAAAGAAGGTTCTTTCTCTCTCTCGTCTCTTACCATGACTTTGTAGTTCTTTTTAATGCCATAGAATTTTTCTGTAACCATTCAGTATGTCTGGTTGGATGCCTATTGTAGCTCATAACGGCTTACTTTAGACTTGGTTTTACCGATGTGTGCTTTGTGGTTTTGCTAAACGATTGACTTTTTGTTTATTGTGGTTTCGTAGTTCGTTGGTCGGTTGTAAATTCGGCTCAATTCACATTTTGAATGTCAATAGTTTTGAGTCTACTGAATGTCTTTCTGAATCACGGGGTCAATAGGTTGCTTAGTTTTATCTAATACCCTATATGGAGAATTCTTTCTGATTGTAAGCTATGGCTTGTAAAACAGGGGAGGGTCTAGGGATCTCCAGAAGTGGGATTTCCAACCCAATATAACAATATTTGGAATTTGATGTGGGGTGCAGTTTTGAAGAGCTTTCAGATAGTCAAATCAGCGAAGGTTCTAACGTGCGATTTGGCCACCAAAACTAGCTCCACAGCCAAGCGCATGAACCAGACAAATTTTTTTGGCTCGTGCCACCCTTCTAGCATGACAAAGGGTGAAAACAGACCAAATGGCACATTAAGTAAGGTATATCCAGGAAGTGGAATTTTCATGGATGGCCAGAATCTGCTATAAATAATATTTCCTAGTCCATATCCTAATAGTTTAAGCTTTTTCTGGAAAAATGGTATATGTAATATATGGTATAAAAGCACAAGTCCATGGTTCAAATTTGGGCACTCTCTCTTAATTTTCTCTTGCCTACACTTCATGGTATTCTGTCTGTGTTGCTATACAGTTGTCTCATTGATGCGATTACGTTCATATCATGTCTTACGCTTGTACGGAAGTGGCTTACATGCGAGGAAAGTGCTAAGAAATGGTGTTAAATGATCTGAAATATATTTGAAAGACGAGGCATTTTTCTTGGGGTTAAAAGGGGGGATAAGATTGAAACACTGGACAAGATTGGGATTAATGTTGTAATTTGCCCAAATTAGAATTAGGGTTCTCTCCAGAAGTGAGACAGGTGCCAGTTCCACTTCAAAAAAACCCAACCAACAACAGAACAGAACGAAAGAAAAAATGAGCACACCAAGGAATATGCCCAGTCCTTTGAACCAAACACAATGTCGGTTCTTTCCACATGCTCATCATTAGTAGGGGTGAACGGTTCCCGGTTCCGGTTCGGTTCCGTCCGGAACCTGGAACCTACTCTCGAGTGCATTCCTCATTTTTTGGAACCCGGAACCTACCCATCGAACCAGAACCTAGAACCTACCCCGTTACGGTTCCGGGTCGGTTCCGAGGTTCCAACAGTTCCTTTTTTTTTTACAACAAAGAATGTGATTACAACTTGGAACCCGAGATAGTTTTGCCAAAATCATCTCTCCATTGTACGGACTATGTTCAAAGTTGGTCACGGGCTCTCTTCCGTTCAAAAAACAATAATTTTGTTAGTATCACGGGCAACAACTTCTAGAAACACAACACTAAATGAAAAAGAACTTACAGGCCAACAATTTCCGTATCAACTAGAGAGCGGCATATTGATAAAGCCGTACAAAGTGATGCACTATCCATTCTTTCAATGTTGTACAAGTGCAATCTTCGAATAATATCCTTGAGGAAAGAAGAAAGGCAAAAATTAGGGGTCAATTGCAGCGTGAGCAACACAAGGTCCAAGAAATCATAATTCGATATACCTTGCAGCACTACCATCAGCACTCAAAGAGCTTAAGCATAGGGGTGAGCGGTTCCCGGTTCCTTACAGGTTCCGCTTGGAACCTGGAACCTACCCTCGGGTACAGGTTCCTTTTTTTTTTTAACCTAGAACCTACCCGTCAAAACCACGAACCTGGAACCTACCCTGTCACAGGTTCCGGGGTCGGTTCCAGGTTCCAACAGGTTCCAATAGGTTTTTTTTTTTCATTTTTAGTTTAAAAAAATGGAAATGAATGTAACAATAATAAACAAACTTGTCATTCATCGAAGAGAATATAACACAAACAACATTTTAGAAGCAATAATAAACAAATCGAGTGAGCTTGCTATTACGGTAAGGCACATGAGGAAACTCTTTTGGATATACGGATGCATGTAGAAACTTCGAAGTGCTTCTGAAAATTAAACTGACTTGAGCGCAATAACCAAGTTGTGTGTCTAGGCCCTTAAGCATGGATCAAATCATTATGTGAAGAAAGTTAAGAATGCACAGAGTGGTGAGTAACCAATCTGCCTCTGTAAAAGGTTAGGCCTAACTGAGTCACCCTATACCATCTATGAGTTTAAAATGTAGTGACTAATAATTATCATCCTCTTAGACACACACAAATTATCAATGAGGCAGTTTCCTACTTTATTATTTTGGTCCATAGCAGACAGTTAGCATCCAATTCAAAGTCAAATTCAAACTCATACGATAAAGAGGCACTTGTGAGATCAAACAAGTCTTGGAGTCAAACTTTGGCAAAAGATAGTAGGACATAATATCACCTGTGAACAACTGTTCTCCTCCCACGTGCAGTGATTTGGTGATGCACCTCTGATTTCATTAGATCAAGGGCTGGTTGTGATATCTCAAGCCCTTCAGTCTTGATAATAGATATATACCTACAAGAATATGGTGTTATGGAGAAGGGAAGAGCCAAATATCTTGTCAAAGGCATTTTGAAGTTGGACCATACCATAATCATCATTTCAAGTATTGCACACAATTAATATATAAAAAAAAAAAAAAATAGGTATGACACTCAATCATTGCCAAAAAGTTGACCAGAAGTTTGCAAGGAAACATGAAGCTGAGTATGTCATTGCGCTACTACTTTGCTGATGAAAAAACCAATTATAGAGACAAGATAAGCAAATTCAAGGCATTATAAAGAGGATTACCCAAAGAACTCTGTAGCACTTGAGTGAGCTTGCTATTACAGTAAGGCACATGAGGACTCTTCTGCAAAAGAGCAAAAATGACGTCTCCAAGGGCGGAGAGTGACTTGTTTATATGCTGTGCCTCTTTCAGTCTGTCACCAGTTACTTCTGCCTTCTGAGCGGTCGACTCCTTCGCTTCCCACAAGATCTACCAAGTGAAGATTACCATGTGATGCGCTTCCAGTCTTCACATCTATCCCACGAACATGTATAGTGACGATACCGTCGCCACAAAATTTCAAATAAAATTACAGTTCAAAACCACAGAAATGCATTAGGATCTAGAACATCAATTGAAAACAGAACATCAGATCAAGAACCTGTGCGAGCAACTACTTCTTTCATTCAATGCGGGGGCACCAACGGCTCTATTCTTAAGTCTTATGTCCATTAGTTCCATAACATCCGAGCTTGCTCTCACAGGATGCATGCTAGCATCTGGAACAGCTAGACCACTTGCATGAGAGATTGATGAAATCCCTAGTGTAAGCATGTTAACGAAAACCAAGTACTTCTTCCTATTTAAGTTTGGAACTTCCATAATGAGAACAAACAAATCTTATTTAATTTAACTTAAAAGTAACTACAATGCTGCAAAAGGATATTTCTTCTGAGAGTCGTCACTGGAGAGTAGATCTCGCACTTGTTCATTGTAGATCTCAATCATTTGAACCCAGATTTCATACACGATGGCTCTACTTCTGCTCTCAGACATATTGAAAAGGTCATTAAGAGCTCGATAGTTGACTTGACACCCCAGCTCTCCTCAGTCGCTGCACCAGGACCACTCTGGCAATGCCATCGCATAACATTGAGTAAGTTTGTAAGGACAAAACATTTATTGAGGAAAGTTCAAATGTAGAGAGGACTTGTACCATCATGTAGGTTTTTCCCGAACCAATTTGGCCTTAAGCAAATATGCACACATTATATCCGAAAGACGCACCAAAAAGCGCTCGCAAATGCGGACCACAACATGCTGGCAACCCCAATTAGGGCAAAGAAAGAGAACGAGCGGGAGAGAGAACTCACGACGATGAGATCCTTGAGGTTACTTTGCTCCAGGGGCTCCAAGATGTAGGAGAGGATAGGGCGGTTGGCCACCGGAAGCAGAGCCTTCGGCACCTCCTGCAACAAATTTGAACCGAGATGAAAAATAAAAACAAAGACGAAGACGGATGAGAAAAGACTTCGAGAATCGTTCTCTAAGTAGAATGCATTAGTTCCTCGGAGAAAATCTCCGAACCGCAGGAAGGTAGAGGGAGCGACCTTAGAGACGAGGGGGACGAGCTTCTTCGAGAAGCCGCCAGCCAACACCACCACTTGGAAGGGACTTGAGGCCTGACTCCGTGTGGAGATCCGAGAAGGTGATCGCCCGATTCGTCGAGGAAGCGTTACCCGGAGATGTAGGTCTTGCCGGAGAGGAACTCGTCGAGGGCGAGCACTGAGCAGTGAGCAGATTCGTCGAGGAACTCGTTGATGGCGAGCACTTCGTCGAGGGCGAGCACTGAGCAGTGAGCAGATTCGTCGAGGAACTCGTCGAGGGCGAGCACTGAGCAGAGAGCAGCGTCGGGCAAAGACAGAGAGAAGAAGCGTGAAGTGAAAGTGAGAACTGAGAGTCTGAGACTAGGGTAAATTGAATTTGCTCAAAACTGTTTTGACGACCATTTTCACCAATTTCCTTCGTAGCTGTTAATAAAGATTTCAAGCTGAAATGCATTAGAAGAACAATCATATCCTGTTATATCTCATTATTACCACACTCCAGCTTGTAAGAGTAAATAAGGCAAGCACGAGTTGTGAAACACAAGATAGAATAGCGTCCTCTACAAGCAAGATCCGGTAGAAAGAAATTAAATAAGGTTTCTATAGAAAATGAAATACCCGTTAGCAATTCTCTCCGATTCCCATCCCTTTAACAAAGCCACTTCTTGGAGCGCTTGTTTCCATTTGGCAACATTTTCCTTAGAACACTTCCCACTCAAACGGGAGAAAGCCTCACGAAAGCTTCCTTTCTGGTGTTTTACATCGGCCGGTGCAACCCGGTAAAATATGGGCAAGACAACGTGCTCAGCGTTCTTCATGCACTTTGTCATTTGAACGAGCTCTTGAAGGCACCATTTGCTCGAAGCGTAGTTCTGAGAGAGAACCGGGATGGAGATCTTACTATTCTTAATGGCCTGGATAAGGTTCTTGCCGATCTTCTCGCCTTCGCGAAGCGTATTATCGTCTCTGAACACATGGATTCCAGCATTGACGAGGTCATTGTAGAGGTGATCCACGAAGGTTTTGCGAGTATCCGTACCTCTAAAGCTCAAGAACGCGTCGTAGCTCTTACTTCCTTCCGGAGTGGCGGACGAGCTAGGCGCACCGGTATCAACTGCTTTTCGGCGTCTGATCTCTTTTTTGCTCTGGGAAAAATTGGGTGCGAATCCACCTTTCATTTTTCACTCCTCCAACAACTCTTGAACCGAGTCTCTCAGTTTTGTAGGAAAAATTCAAAGTGCCTACATTCGGGCTCTGCTAAAGAAGATGACCATGCGGAGCTAAGTTTTGGACAATTTCTACTTCGAGAGGCACCTGGATCAAGAGGGAAAAGAAGAAGAAGACGAATTAATGAAGAATGACCGTCAGTCGTCGCGAGAAGAGGCTCGACTGGCGGAGGGGTATCCTTTTTGCTTTTGACAAATTCCATTTGTCGTGTGTTTCGTGCCACGATGCCCTTTTCTTTTGGGTGATTGGATCAAGCTGTGGCTGGGGCCCACCACTTCGTACCGGAAATCGGAGTGGGAGGGACGGAGCGTCCTGTTCCACCTCAGACTCCACCGACATTTGGCCCACCTTATCAAATTGCTCTGCTTGAGGAATCTCAAGTTGATCGTCGCTTATCATTAAGCTCATTAGATGAGAACGGGAAGCACTGTTCTGCTGAAGAAATACATTTTCCTCATTCTTATCAGCAAATTGGTATTCTTGTTGTATAAGCTCACGATTCTTTCATTGAATGAAATCATTTGGTTGTCATTTATAAATTGTGTATGTTTATCATCTAATATGATCCTTATTCCGATTCAATGCAGGGAGCAGCTTTAGCTAAGTTAAGGACTCTATTCTCTATATCATTACATGATATTGTTTAGCTGGATCCAAATCCTCCCTTCTCACAATATGGCTTCTGAACACGCTCGACCTGACGAATAGTATTCCTGATATAACACATGTTACTCACTTAATGAGCTAGTTTGAAAATAACGTGACACTGCTTATGTATACAATATTTTTTCCTTTGTATCGCCTTCGGTTCCCCGCTCCTTGGGGACAGTGCCTTCCAACGAGCCGCGTTGCAAACATTCAGCACGGCTTTCGCGCTTCTTGCATCGTGTAGTTCGTAAGGATTGATTGCTTTCCAAGACAACGCCTTCGTCCTCGCACGACTGCCAAAGCATTGGTCGGTGACGTTTCTAATCCGTCCCTACCGCTCCTTTCCCATTCTCCGAGGCCACGCATCTCTTCTTTTTAGGGTCAATGTGAAACGCGCTAGTGGCCTCCAGCTGTTCAAAAGATAAAAAGTCGAAAAGCTTAAAGTACTGACATCAAATGGAAAGGAGAGAGAGTTGGCCCGTTCGTGAGGGAAAGCATTGAGAGGGTCCAGCTTGCGTTTGTACGAGCTAGTTTGCGCTAAGTGCTTCACGTGGGATGTGAGAAAATAAATTGTACTAGCGAGCGGAGCTCTTCATACTATTCACGGGTAATGTGTAATAGCTGCGCTACCCAAAATTCTATTTGTGTGTGATATTTGGACTGCATTTTGATATGAATGTGCCTCGAGCTATCCATTGTGATTTTCTCGTTTTCACCACCACGACCATGCTTCACACCCAACAGCTGGCATCAATGAATGATATATGATATCGACTTCTATAAGAGAAATCAACATTTCTCGGCTTATTCGGATGCATTCATAGTTACAACCGCAAAGCTTAAACTCTATGAGTTTAAGTCATCTTAAAAAAATCTCAGTTACTCCAGCAAGAGTGGTTTCGATCCTGAAGTGGTCAGCTCGAAGTGGGGTGCTCCGCCAATCATTGCCTTCCCCTGCATTTATGGAGTTCTGGACTTTCAGAAAAGAGAGCACGGGACTCATCAAAGCTAAAAGAAAGATTGAACTACTGCGACATAGAATGTGCAAGGCATTTCATATGGGAGGCGCTGGATTTAAGCTGCTTTTTATCCAAGTCTTCTGGCTTCCACAACCATTCCCTGCCCTCTGTCGGACTAGGTCATTATGTCAATTTTAAAGAACGTCTGTGGTCACATCCCCTATTTGGTGTCACAATGTTAATGTGCATTGAAGTACATAGAAACTGGCAAAACCTAGCATCCTCTCGGCTTAAAAAACTGAAGTTGCTTGTAATTTTCAAACACTAAATTAAAGTCTTATCCGGGTCATCCAAATATGTTTGTTTGATCATTCAGAATTATGTAGCGTCATAGCTTAACAAATTTTACTTTCGAACTGACTAACTATAATAAAACTATAATAAGAAGTTGCTCACAATTCCTTTTTCCTTTTTTATTTTTCCAAGGAATGTTAGGTTACCGGCTATTATTATTTGTTTTTTTTTTTTTGGTTGGTTACCGGCATTTAACCATCGACACACGACCCGAGGGGCCTTGCAAACCAACTTAAATATTATAGCTACAAATGTAATTTATATGATTGTAAAGTAATATCAATATTTTTTACCATTGATATCATTTTGCCGATAATTTAATTGTTTTTATGTATGTCAGTGACTCAATATAACAAAACATACATCACTTACTTTTGCATTCCAAGTTGAGTTTTGTTGTTAATATATATTTTTATTAATATATCGACAAAAGTTCCATAATTATTCTTCCAATGCCAGTGATATTATAGCTTTCCAATAGCTTTTTTTTTCTTTTAATCTTAAACCGGCCGTGATCATTGATAAATTCTTCCTATAATTCTTTTTGTAGTTATAAATAATTAATAACTAATAATAAGTTCCTTTATTGCATTATGTATGATCCACGTAAGAAATGATCAGTTTCTTTCTTTTTCGTAATTTTCTCCTAAAATTAAATAATTACCGGTTATTTAATAACACTCAAAGTCTAGGACATATTAATCAAACCTGCTAAGTATCTGACCAAAAATAAATAAAAAATCTGACCAAAAAAAAAAAAAAACCTGCTAAGTACATTTTAAAGAAAATATGTGACCTTAAAACGTGCAACGCACGTGACTAGTCTATTGAAAAGTAAAGCAGCCCTCCAAAAGGTGTTGGCAAAATCATGGCACATTAATTCGGTGATTATTCGAAGATGACCCGTTTGATCAACTTGAATCTTGACCGGCCCATTTTATCCGATGAATGCGTTCATATCTCAAGAATAAATTGAGTTACTTTGAGATGCGCCATGAGTTTAGGGTTGGTAAGTTGGCGCTCTTAGGTTAATACATAAATCAAGTGAATCCATGTCCCGAACTGTATGTACCAAAATAAACGTGGAGCAAATTGAGCGAATGAAGAACATGCAATGGTTATATTTTAAGCATTTTGTTAAAAAGGGACCGGGACACACTTGACAAATAACTAAACAAGAAAATAGGATCGACTTTCTCTTGTGAAATTCGCAATTAAAACTTTGAAAATTAAAATATCCTTCATTAAATATGCTTAACAAATGCTTTGGGAGTACTCATTAACAAGATCCATATTATAAATATCAATGCACACATAAATCAACACTTACATTGAATCTAACATGCTCATTTGAGAGCGATGTGAATTGCATGCTATGTACTGTGCATACGGAACCGTGTTGCTGTTAACATTGAGCGACTTCATATACCAACCACTGTCTCATAATTTAGCGAATTATGAGACAAGAAGAAGAAGAAGAAGAAGAGAAGAAGGGGTGGGGTTTCGGCCGAGAGAGGGGGAAAGAGGAGAGAGAGAAGAAAAAAAAAAAGTTGGGGGCAGAAAGTGACGTGACGTGAGGAGGAAAAAGTGGAGAAAAGAAAGAGAGAGAGGAAAACGGAAGGGGAAGGGGGAAATCAAGTGAGTGCTTTAGGTTTTTTTTTTTTTTTTTTAAATAATTTAACCGGTTCCGGTTCCGGACAAGAAGAAGAAGAAGAAGAAGAGAAGAAGGGGTGGGGTTTCGGCCGAGAGAGGGGGAAAGAGGAGAGAGAGAAGAAAAGAAAAAAAGTTGGGGGGCAGGAAGTGACGTGACGTGAGGAGGAAAAAGTGGAGAAAAGAAAGAGAGAGAGAGGGAAAACGAAAGGGGAAGGGGGAAATCACGTGAGTGCTTTAGGCTTCTTCTTTTTATAAATAATTTAACCGGTTCCGGTTCCGGTTCCGGACAAGAAGAAGAAGAAGAAGAAGAAGGGGTGGGGTTTCGGCCGAGAGGGGGGAAAGAGGAGAGAGAGAAGAAAAGAAAAAAAGTTGGGGGGCAGGAAGTGACGTGTTGTGAGGAGGAAAAAGTGGAGAAAAGAAAGAGAGAGAGGGGAAAACGAAAGGGGAAGGGGGAAATCACGTGAGTGCTTTAGATTTTTTTTTTTTTAAATAATTTAACCGGTTTCGGTTCCGGACAAGAAGAAGAAGAAGAAGAAGAAGAAGGGGTGGGGTTTCGGCCGAGAGAGGGGGAAAGAGGAGAGAGAAGAAAAGAAAAGAAGTTGGAGGGCAGGAAGTGACGTGACGTGAGGAGGAAAAAGTGGAGAAAAGAAAGAGAGAGAGGGAAAACGAAAAGGGGAAGGGGGAAATCATGTGAGTGCTTTAGGTTTTTTTTTTTTTTAAAATAATTTAACCGGTTCCGGTTCCGGACAAGAAGAAGAAGAAGAAGAGAAGAAGGGGTGGGGTTTCGGCCGACAGAGGGGGAAAGAGGAGAGAGAGAAGAAAAGAAAAAAAGTTGGGGGCAGGAAGTGACGTGTCGTGAGGAGGAAAAAGTGGAGAAAAGAAAAGAGAGAGAGGGAAAACGAAAGGGAAGGGGAAATCACGTGAGTGCTTTAGGCTTTTTAAAGAGAGATGTCAACCTGGAAAGTCTCTGCATATGGTTTTAGCTCTCTATCTTCTCTCTTTTCTATTTTTCCATTGGGCATGTTGTGTAAGAATCTCGTAACATGAGAAATTCCAGTGTATGCACTTCTTACTTCATTATCCACCTGGTGTTTTTGGCAAACCAATGGCCCTGCGTCATTCTCTGCCTTGCCTTGGTACCAAAACAGAGGACATTTAATTACGAAGCCTGACGTCAGCGAAGCTGTCAATTGCTTTAAGGATATCAATTCAGACATGTCACAGTCAGCCGTGCTTGCCGGGCCCTTTGTTTGAACAAACTTTGGCAAGGGCATTTAATTACGAAGCTTGACCTCGTTGAGCCCGACCCCAATCTCAGTTAACACGATAGATATTTCGAATCTATCTGTTGACGGACGAGCTCGAACAAGAAGTCAGGTCCAACCCAAAGACGTGGCTCACCTTCCATCTCAAGAATGTTTTGGGGCAAGTTGCAGCATTTTGGAAAGACTATTGATGGGAAAATTGAGCAGTAGCAATTGCACCTGGCCAAGCTCAATTCAGGGATTACTAGGAAATTAAGCGAGCAACCTAGAATGAGGCATTACTCGAAATTGTCTCATTTTCAAGCTCAGAGGTTTATTCAAGGCTAATAGGACAAGCATGCCAAGCTGAGCGATCTTCTCCAACGACGAACGTGCCTGAGAAGCCTTACTCTATGAATGTCACAATGCAACAGATGGTTCGGGCTGCATCTGAACTTATGGTCATCAAAGCAGGTGAAAGTTTCTAATTTCTTCAAAACTTTGCCCATCGTAAGAATTGCATACATTCCAAATACCCTTTTCTTCAATACAGAGTTGGGTAAGTATCTGGTGTGATGAAGCATAAAAAGAAACAAAGCATCGGGTCTAAATTCAGCGAGCTAGCCGAGTTTCCAAAGGCTCGATGTCAAATTGCGCCTCGAGAAGTATGATTGTGGGTCTAGGCCGCAGCGAAGGCGGCTCTTTGGGACCTCCTCTGGGGCTGCTCACCGGATAATCATCTAGCTAGTTGTGGCGGGTCGAAGGGACTACGATCCCACAAAGATGGTTCTTCAATCAGACCCAATTCAATCTGTGAACTCTCAAGAGAGAAAAAGAGAGATAGAGCATTTGTAAGTCCGCTATGTTCTCATCACCTTTCCTCCCAACCAGGAACCGTCCTTTAATGAGAACGAACGCTATAGCGCGTCGTCCCTCAAGTTTCCCTTAAGCAAAAGTCAATCCGTATTGCATCAGGATCGGATTCCGGGACCTGTCCATCTCTTTCCTCCATCTAAGACCCCATCTCATCCCCCTTTGGCTTAAATGCCCGAACCAAACTCTCCGTCCTCCGTGTCCTCTCGATCTGCAGCATATCCCATCCCTCCTTTTGGCTTTAAATGCCGCAATCTAAACTCCCCACCGGCCTAATGCTACCAGATAGGGCATTCACTCTTCGTTGAATGGAAAGGCCATCTACCTATCCGTTCGCCTCGAAAAAGACCATAGGCGTATGGATCCATCGTACTCGTCTTCGTGCGCATCCGTGGCAGCGTCTCGCGCTCAAGCACAAGCTTTGGTTGACGAGAGAAAATGAGTTGGGAAGAGCTTTCTCGGATTTGTCCCGGCGTTCGATTTGTGCATGGATTTGACATCGTTCGGTTTGCTTGGGAAAGACTATTGAAATGACAGAGATTTTTCTCTGTACAAACGTGCTCCTCCGTTGGAAATTTTGATGCAGATAAATAAGTTAGGGTTGAATTTGCTTCATGTTTGAAAAAAAGGAATTGTTAAAATATTTAAATAATAAATCACGTCTTCATCAAATAGTTTAAATTTTTAGAAATTGACGATAATCCAACAATATCTCACATGATAACAATCTTTGGAAGTTTTGAATTCAAATTTTACATCATAACTTAAACTTTTACAATAATTGGCAATAGTCTCACAAAATCTCATAATTTTCTAATAAAAAGAAAAAAACAACAATAACAATAACAATAACAATAACAATAATAATAATAATAATAATAATAATAATAATAATAATAATAATAATAATAATAATAATAATAATAATAATAATTTATAAAACTTAAAAAAAAAAAAATTACAAAATTGTCCACGTCGGTGATTTTGGTGGAATGACTAAATTAGTAAGTAGTCAAAAAATTTAAAATTAAATTGATACAATTAAAATATTTAAAATTGAATTAGTCGTCTTATAATATATATATATATATATATATATATATATATTTATTTATTTATTTTTCTTTGCAATCTTCCCATACAATAGGACTTTTTAGGCTTGTTATTTGGGATCACAATCATGTGGTAGTTCTTTGGGAGAGTAAAGTCACTTCCTCAATTTTATCACAAGTTTGATTACAAAAATTGATACTAAGGACTTCCCTTGTGTTGGAGCGTTGTTCATACTCTCCATTGACAAGATGGTACAGAGGTCTCATTCCCCAATGAGTGGGCAAGATTTAGGGGCTAACTTGACAGTAGTTGTAAGGCGCAACACTGCCACGACACCAAAGGATTTTTATAATTTGAGCCCATAATTTATTAGTAGTTTGAGCTAAGGCCCATGAATAGCTACCATATATATATTCTCTTTCTTTTGTAATTAAGAGATGTAATAGAGAGGTAAGAGGTGCTAATTATAATGAAATTCTCAACTGGATGTAGCTTTTAGTTTAAGGATGAACCAAGATAAGACCTTGCATCTCAAATTCTCTCTCTCACTTTTACTCTATATTTTATTTGTGATTGTGCGACAAATCCTAACACTTCAAGGGATAACTTCCCTAGTGGACATGATCTTTTGAAGTTACCTAGGTAAGAATCAAGCACAACCTATCGTATTTGATTGAATATATAAAAATCAAATCTTGGTCGGCCTATCCGCCCTCAAGCCTAATTCCTCGAGGTTTACTTTTTAACTTTGTCAATACGATTCCCATCGAAATGGGAAGATTACAAAAAAAAAAAGGTCTTAAGCCTTTATACTTGTGAGAATTGAGTCTTATACCTTCCAATGTGACCAATTTAGTCCTAAACCTCTTAATAAGTTGCTAATATAGTTCATTTGGCTAATTTTAGCCAAAAATTGATTACATAGGAACTTTTTCAAAATTTTAAATTTTTTATTTTCTGAATTATTTTTCTTTTCTTTTCTTTTCTTTCTTTTTACTATCAAGGGCTAGCACGAGGCTGCTGGCCAGCAGCCCAAGACCCAATGACCCCTATTAGCAACTAGTGACAGTCGTGGCCCTTGCTCACAATGGGCGAGGGCCATGACCCTCCTCACAGCAAATAGGGGCTTGTGCTCCTCGTTGATCACATACAAGAGCAACAAGCCCTCGCCTAGTTCTAAGCAAGGGCTGCAAGCCTTTATGCACTAGCTAGTGGGGATTGTCAAGCCTCTGCCGACTCTCTGCTAGCCCTTAACAAAAAAAATATATATTTAAAAATTCAGAAATTTCAAAAATTAAATTAAAAAAATTTCCACATCAACATCATACCATGTAAAATGGTCGGATGGTGACAAAGGTTTAAAACTACATTGACCAAAAGTTTAAGACTAATTGACATAATTGTAATAGGTTCAAGATTTTTATAGTAATTTTTGCCATCAAAAACCGAACTTGATTTGAGTAAAAAGTATATATGAACCGAGAGAATCATGCAACCGCATTGGTCCTTGCAAGCCGCGCAGTCAAAATGCGATTTCGTGCAAATGGGAATGAGTAGCTTCGCTAGACCGAGGGATTCTTACTTAACTTCACTATCGCAGTGGACGTAGACAACTCATTATTTCACATCAACGAATTAAATTAAGCTCGTCGAGAAAATGCAAGCGTTGCGATCAAAAGATGGAGACATATGCCCGAACCAATCACAAATAAAAAGCCCTTGAATCGGGATACAATGGACATGAATGGAGGGCGAATTACCTGCTGGTCCATGATGGCGACTGAAGCAGTGAAGCCGTATCTGCTACGTGAACTGAGAATCGTCACATGTGGACGACACGATCTTGCCAATGAACACGTTTTGGCGATTTCTCTAATGGGCCTCCATAAGGCTATGGGAGAGAGGGGGAGAGAGAGAGAGAGAGTCTGAAAAATCAATAGGAGATTATGCCTTGATAGAAACGCAAGATTGATATTCGACTTATGCTGGCTGCGATCTGCGTTGGAGTCAAGCAACCGAGAAGTTATTCCTTGCGAGTCCTCCATTCGCAGTGCGAATGATCTAGCTTTGGACTAGAGAAGAGAGATCGAGACGGAACATGGTGCGAAAAAGGTAGTTTAAAACATCATGTGACAAAAACATAGGAAGGAAAAGGCAACTAAGCTCAAGATTCGAGACTCTTCACAGCAGTTTTTTTTTTTTTTTTTTACCTAGGATCTGTCGGGCCACCTTTCGCTTATGCTAATCGGCAACCCATGACCCATACAAAAGTCCATACAAAGACTCCTCGGACCAAGCATTAATACATAAGGAGAGAAAAGCGCGGGGCCCCATCACCACGGCCTCCTACTTAAAATCTTTAAGAATGCGGGTTTCGACTATTCATAGCAGTTGTTGACTTCTAAAATATCAAAAAAGCATACCTCGTATGAACAATGTCATATGTACAAAATCTACATACTAGAGGAGAATTGTGCAGGCGGCCGTCATTGTTTTGTTAGCAATTGTTTTGAGTTTATCCAATCGATACTTTTCATGCTATATGTTTACTTATGTTTACTAAGGTTTTGTAAATTTCTTAGTGCATCTAGCTTTATTTTTATTTTGTGAATCTATTTAGGTATTAGAAAAATTGCTTTTTTTGCGAAAAATGTCTATCGAATTAAAGTTAAACCTAAGTGAATACAAGACACAAATTGCCTAGATAAGAAAATATAATCAAATTTAAGACTAGATGAAACTCTAAGATTATTACTTTATTAGTATTTTTGAGAATTTATCAAGTTGGAATGTTCGAACTTCGGAGAAAAATCCTTTTTGCGTTAATCCTTCTAAGTCAACTGATTTCCGGTCATCTACATCGTCTTGCGATTGTGTCTGTCTGTGCTTTATACATGTATTCATGCAGGAATCTTGTCTTTATCAGCCCCCAAAAGTAGGGTTTTTCATAAGGCACGGCAAAGCAAAGATCAAAAGTCGGTTTGGGACCAAATGGCGTTTACCATCTTTATTAATTTATATATTTTATGAGGCTGTCGTCACACTGTTTAAAATAAAAAGAAAGCTAAAAGGAAATATTTTACACATAAAAAAATCGAGGAGTCGATGGAAAATGCGGTGAGCCTTTAGTCCCCAACTAGATGGTGACATCCGATTATGGTAGTCTCCAACTACTCAATAGATAAATATTAGTGGAAAAGGGATATTTCATTTTCAAAAGGACTGTGGTCCCCTAAATTTATGAGGTAAATTAATAGCACCAATTTATTCTTTTGAGAGAATAACAAATCAGCATAAGTGAAACTAGTAGCACATTCATGCATTGCAAGGGCGGGAATTTGTATTCATTATGTAAAATTGGAATTATTCCAATTTTACATAATGATATATATCAGTTATAAAGTATTTGTGAAACCGTGTCCTATTTCGAATGAATTTTCATTTTTGAACAAAAAAAAGTTGAATTCTTAGTTCATATTTGTTATATGATATAAGTAAATTGCTTGAAAAATACTCAATAAAAAGAGTTAAAAAGAGTTGGAATTTTTCTCATTCTTTAATTTACAAACTTCCCATCATCTTGCCAATTAGAATTACCTCTTTATAGAATCATCCATTAAAAATTTATGACTGTAGTGTTACTCGACCTGAACATGCATTACTCAATTACTACTAGTAATATTATTAGAGCCACTAGCGATAAGATTTAAAACATCCATCGAAATCTGGCCAGATATATTTTGATCAAATAGCAGACTTAACAAAGTACTAATTTAAATATGTAAGGTGTTAGCGATTATATTTCATCTCCTAAAAAAAGTCTTATTTAAATCCCTCAAAACATATGATACGACCGACGGCTCTTCTCAAGGAGGAAGAACATGGTGGGCCTCCCCGCTTTAATGGCTGAAAAAGGTAGGCCTTGGACTTTTCTCCAGGCGTGAAGCCATGTCAGACGGCACGAGCAGACAGGACAAAACACACCTTTTCTGGTCTGACGTCTGAACCGCTCGTTTTCTCATGTAACTCGCCTTTTTTTAATGGCCTCTGGACTGAATCTCAGGTACAGATATAGCCTCCACTCATTTTTTTAAGTGGTCATTACTGTGCTTCCGTCTCTGGCGATTGACCCACGAACCACTACGCTCATAAAAGTAACGTCGGGAAGGGAGAAAATATTGGGTACGTCTAACGTTCCAACGTGGCAAATGGGAAGGCACTGGGAAAGCGACACGCGTCCTCAAGTGGGACCCACAAGCTGAGCGGAAATTTTGAAAATTTTGCATGCTGTAGCATTCTTATGCACAGACCGAAGCTTTCTCTCTCCCTTCCTCTGAATTCAAAATTTCACGTTCCCTCCTGTTTGCTCTCTCTCGTGGTTGCTCGCTTTTTGCTCCGGCACTCGCTTGGGTGTCACTTCTTCCTTCTTTGCTCCGCTCGCTCGGTGCCCGACCATGCACGTCCGGTTCCGCTCGTTCTCCTCCACCCGTTCTTCATCGCCTCGACAATCGAGTGCTCGGGCCGCGAGCTCCTTCACCAGCTTCAAGACGCAACCCTCTCGAAGGACGACTTCGGGTCGGGATCCTGGTCGACGCCGTTCTTCACGTTGCCGACGCACCACGCCCGGATGAGCCGGAGGAGCGTGTGGTTCGGAGTGAGGCCTAAAGCCCTCGGTAGCGGCCGGTTAGGCAAGTGGCGGCCGTGCCGCTGCTTGGAGGACTTGGACAGCCACTTCTCGATGCTCTCGCGCTTGTAGGTTATGGCCGTCACGGTCGACACGAGGGCCCTCATGATCTGCAGGGATATTGGACAAAGGAAGTACCGAGGGATCTCGACGTCGCGGCCCTCCATGAATCGATGTGGTGACTCTCAGATTGAAGAGAGAGAGAGAGAGAATGTCTTGAAGTTGAAGTTGTTCTGTGTATTTTCTAAAGATGGAGTTATCATGAACTGCAAGTTGTGGCTTGCAAAAAGTTTAACTAGGCAGATCTTGTGGCTTCACGGACCATGGCCGGTATGCTGGCATGGGACATAAAGCATGGCATGCTGATCAGGGACTTCACGCTCCCTGTCAATCAAATTCAACAAGTGAAAATTCAAGTTACCCCCAACGGTGGCTGTGAGCACCGGTTGGCACAGTCCACACACAATCCAATTAAAGCATTCAAAATGTTCATTTCACGTGTGCATAACTAAGACATGAAATGTTCAAAATTTTCGATCCACTTAGTTTAGGAAACAGATTCTTCTGCAATTTTAATCAACTGAAAGGTGACTGCATCGCATTTCTATGGATTTTTTTTTTTTTTTTTTTAACTTTACTGTATGGGGACTGAATTGGGACTAGCTAGATCCCATAAGTATTAACCATAAATCTGTTAAGGACCAGCTGCCAATGATATTTTGAGCTTGAGGTTATATTAGATGAGAAAGAACTAAGCCAGACTCACTCTAAGAAGCAGATTAAAAACACCGAGTGGTGTATGTTGCTTCACAAATGTTATGTTGAAAGACAAAGTAGCGCAATATTTTACTATGCGATCTTTAGATTCTTTACAATGAAAGGAACTAACTACACAGAATGGTAAGAATTTAATGTAATTGTCCACCATATTTACTGCAAAATTCCACTAACTTCACTTAAAGATGAAACTGCTAGAGTTTGGAGCAAGTTTAGTTCAGGGAAATTACCAAAACTAACAGTTATACTGAAGTACTTGGTGGTCTCAACAATATGCTTTGACAGTGCCACTGATCCTGTTAAAAAGCTAAGCACAGATCCAGCGCCCTTAGCCTGCAATGACAATTAAGGTCAATATGGATTCTTCAGCACTAAAGTGGGAAGTCTCAGTTCCACTGAGTACCTGAGTGTAGTGTAAGGCACGCCCAGGATGATCAGGGAGACCAGCATAATTGACTTTCTTTACTCGGGGATGGGAAGATAGAAACTCGGCTATTTTCTGTGCATTCTCCTGCCCAAAGATGTATATTGGTTTCAAGATTAAATTTCTAGGCACGCTTAGATTAGCATACTGGATGCTAATTCAAATGAAAGTGGCAAAAGCACAATCAACAGAAAAAGCAGGTATAGTCTTAAAGCAGACACGAAGCTGCACCTGTTGCTTCTCAATCCGTAGAGCCATGGTCTTAATACCTCGCAAGCAGATCCAACAGTCAAATGGAGCTAGACCAGAACCTTCGGCATTTTGGAGGAAATATAGCTGTTTTGCCAAGCTGGAACACATGAAAACAGGGAAATAAAACAAGAAAAATTTGGTAAGGGTTGACAGGGGCAAAAGTCAGCGATAACCAAATGTCAGAAGGTAAATAAATCTAAGAAAAGCATTTTGACACCAAGCTAACATCATCCAGTGAACTATGACATATTTATGCAACTCCCCACATGAGGATGTGTTCCATTGGAAAGGCAAGAATTTCATGCAATCCAAATTTGATAATGCAAATACCATATAGGTGCTTTCACCAAGAGACTGGTTGGAGAATAAACTGAAATTACACCAGTAATACCAAAGGCAAGAGACTTGGAATGAAATGCATGATGCCAGAAATCCAGATAGAAATGGTGCCAAGCAATATAAAAAACATGCGCAACAAATGAAGTTTCAAGTTCAGTTAACTCTGGGTTATTATCTTAAAACTTAAAGTTCAGATCAACCAATTACTGAAAAGCCCATCCAGAAAGGGAAATCATGGTAACTAAGTACTTAATTATCCAAACATTGAACTTTCATACAGAAGACCAATACATGGAAAGCTTGTATTAAAGTGCAAATCTGGTGATACAGTTTTTTCCTTTTTGCCAGACTATAAAGCAAAGTTAAAGCATGTAAACAGATAATTGTCTGCATCAAGGACTTCAAAAGGGGTTTTGCAAGAAGCAATTTAGGGACTTGAAGAAAACCGATGTTGAAGCTGCTAATTTTTCACATCTAACAGTAGCACCTAACAGTAATCAAGATTATAAATATTGACTTCCAGATCTACAGCCGTACAGATACTGAGGTGGGTTTCCTCTATTCATAACTATTTGCATATGCCTTCTCAAGAGAACTACTTTCGTGTTTGCAGTTCTTACCTTTCCCCTTTCACCGCAAGCACACCCGCCATGACATCACTATGCCCAGATATGAATTTAGTGGCAGAATGCATTACAATATCTGAAAGAAAGGACACATACTAATAAGCAACATGTAATTTGCATTGGGTACAAATTCATATAACATCTACTGCAAAATCTGGCCACCTGCTCCCAGTTCCAGTGGTTGTGATAATACAGGTGACATGATACTATTATCCACCAATACAAGGGCACCGTGAGCATGAGCTATCTCTGCTATTTTCTAGAAGGCACCAAAAAAAAGCATTTTTCCATCAGAGATACGCAACAGGGCAGTACTCTCAAAGAAACAACAAATCAAGTAAAGAGCCAGAAAAATATGCTGTATAAATTGTAACTGTATCTACCATCTGCATTACATACCACACGTGATAAGGATTTTGCCATTTGTTAACAAGATAACATTCCTATTTGTTTATGGGTAAGAGGAGTATCTTTCGAAGACAGAATTGATATTCCTTGATCTCATTGCAAAAGACATACTAATAGAAACTTTACGGGCATAACGAATGTTAACTTTACAAATTACTAACAGCATTGATTGTATGAAGCAAGGGCTCTAGTGTATGAATAGGACCTCAATATCCACAATATTTATGAACATTGTCACGACCTCTTTTTTTCCGTCCGGGGAAAAGAAAGAAAGGTTTAGGGGTATTTGCCTAAAGAGGCGGACCAATGGCCCTAGATTAGGCGCGGGCTCTCCCAAGCCCATACCTCGCGCAACGTTGGATTTCATATTTCAATTCTTAACAACCTAAATATTTCTAGGAGTTGCCACTAGCCTATTGGGGTCGGCTAGAAACCAATCGAGACACGGGAGTGGTGTCTCGATTCCTACGCAACCAGAGATTTCTAGGAACGGGGACTTGTTTACGCCAATGTTTCTATTAGCGCCCTTGCGATACCACTAACTTGGAAAGTTATTTATCTAAATGGCCACACATTCTTGATTACCAATTATAATCTTTATGAAACCACTAAGTGTCAATGCAAATGTTTTTGTAGGTTTTTTTTTTTTTTTTTTTTTTTAATCTCTAGACTAATCCTAACATAATTTAGAAGATAAATTTACACTCAAATTATTGAAAAGCGGTGCGGTAAATAACATCCAAGAAATTAAAATGACTTGAAAGTAATGCGGAAAAGAAAGACCCGATACAAGTCGGGCAAATAATATTACATGGCCTTGTTATCACGCCCCAGGACGGGACCCCGTGAGCAAAATGAGAAGTTAAATATGCATGAAATTACTCTAGATGCATGAAATTACTCTAATTAATTTTAATCTACACAAAATAGATTATTTACAAAAATAGTTATAAAATACCAAAACATCATTAAATTAAGAAAATGACCTTTTAAAATTAGGAAAAATCCCTAGATGTCATTTCTATCATAATTTGATATCATCCATCATTTTTATAATTTTTTTTTTAAATTTTCATATTTTTTTCATATTTTTAATTTTTTATTTAAAATTAATTCCCTAAACCGATATATGGTAACATTGAACAACACAGCACATGAATATCACAATAACCGAGCTCAAATCAACTGTTTCGAGATCGAAACTTGGTTTGCGCATTTTGTCGAACACTTGGCGTGCATCAAATCATCTCAAATCAGCTTCCTCGGGCCATGTTTGTGGCCTTCAATCTCGACCCATAAGCAATCTCATGCGAAGCTAAAGTATCAAGATTATACTACCACATGCAAGGAACAGGTTTAACTAGAAATCACAGCCTAAAACATGCAAAAACCGAACTGAAAACGGCCTCCAATATGCGGGTTGGAGCCATTTTGCAAATCTGGTGATGAACCCAAGTCAAACAGCCATGTCAAAAGCCCAGATTGAAGCTCCGACAACCATCACATGCAACATTTATATGAAATTTTACCCCATCTAGATGAAAATAGGTAACACTTACTTTCAAATGCAACAAACATCACCGAAAACGATCAACCGAACGCATCAAAATGAACTCTCCAAGAAGCGTACATGCATGATCTATGCTGGCCAACCATGTCTCAATGTGGTTTTTTGGCTCATGTTATAGATGGTTTCATGGTTCACAAGGAGATTTAAAGACTAAACCGGGTTGTCCTATGCATCATTTGTACTCCCATGTAACATTCATCAAAGTCACAACGATGAAAAAAAGCATGCAAAGGGGAGTAACAAGTCAAGCATGTAGGGGCATTGAAGAGGTTTTAAACACTTAGAAAAATTTTAGCTTCAGAAATCAGTTCTCCGGACTAGTTTCCTTCTCGATTTTCATGATAAAAACATGTTCAAACTCGAACGAAAATACATTTAGGATGCTTACCTTGCTTCCTAGTTTCTTTTTCAAGTGACTCTTGGCCAAGGAAACCAAGAAATTGTCCTCTGGAAGCACGTGGAAGTTGGTTCCTTCAAGCTGAAAGCGAAATCTGCAGAAGAAAAAGTGACAACAAAGATTTTCGTTGACTTCCAAAATTAGACTTCCAGACCTTTTTTGTTGGCCGAGTTAAAATCAACCCAAACTATATGTATTATAGTTTGGCTTTTAATTCATGGATTTCCTCATTTGTCTCTCAAGTTTCTCAAAAGCACTCGCTTTTCCTCACTCATGACCAATCAGACTCAACACTTAGAAAAAATCTTAGGATTCCCGTTGCCCGCCAGGAGGGTATATTTTCGGGGGGCTTTAGGACGTCTTCCCGATCTCCATTTTGGACGTGTGACCTATGGTTGGAAAGATCTTGGAGTGAAGCTTCAATCTCTAGTTGAAGGTTTTGACTAATTTTGATCGTAGATGTGTGAAAATCTCACTTTTCTCTCTAAAGGTTCATCTGGAATTTCTGGGTTCTCTCCTTTCTGGAATTGCTTCTGAGGGTGTTTTTTGGGTACGATTCCGAGCTCTCTCTTCTCTCTCTCGTCTCTTTTCTCTCGTTCCTTGAAAGAGCTCCTTTCGTAGATCTTATCCCCTGAATTAGAGGATTTTTGGTCAGCCTTTTGTCTACCTACCGAGCCTGTCAACAGGGCTACTTCACCCACTCTCTGACTTAGCCAATTTTTTTCAATTCTGCAGCTGTTGAGTGTGCGGATTTTGCTGCGATTTTCCGGTGCTTTCAGCAGCTTATCCCTGGCCAATTTTCGTCCACTTGCACTACTATATACGGTATTCCATCACGTGCAAAGATCGGGCTGATTGGGCAGCTGAGGAGGATATGGTGGGGCCACCAAATTGCTTACTCAGCAACTCCGAATTAAGACCAACTTGTGGACTGATTTTTGGCTGCTGATTTGAGTGCTTTAATCCACTAATTTGGCTGCGTTTTTTGATCAATTAGAAAGATCATGAATAGTAGTTTAAGATATTGACCATTTTTCGCAATTGTCTCCACCCAACTTTGCAAGAAAGTCCATCAAAGTTGGCCATTTTCTTGCCCGAAAATGCCAAATTCAATGCAATTAGGTCATTTTTGCCCGATTCGATTAATTATACCTGACCCAAGTTCAATTTCAACTCAATTAGGAGCCAAGATAACGATTTAAGGGTTCGGGCAAAATTTTTGCAAATTTTGCAAATTGGTCCCTCAACTTTTGGAAATTGCATTTTGGCCCCAACTTGCCGTTTAATTACAATCTGATCTCTTGGGCTTGGCTAGTCACATTCAGATCATCGGCCCCAACTTGCTTCTTCTTTTTTTTTTTTTTTTTTAATAGGAAAAACGTATTCCATTAAAAGCTATATTAAACACTTATATAATCTACATGCAATAATTAATTAATTTAATTTTTTTTTTTAAGGTGTCAACAAACATGCACATATTTTATCCAATGTTTGCATTAGAATTTACACGAGTTCAACCACCTTTGCTCATATATAAGTTGCTTGACGAAGATTAGAACTCATGCTGCTGCTTAAGAATTTTCAAGCAAATTTTCGGAAAAAAGACAGAACAATTTTGTGGAAAAAACTTAAAATGAATGCAAACAAGCTCTCGCATAGAAGCACGCATAGATGTGTATTCTAAAAGTACTTCTGCTATCCTGACATACGAAGAAATCTGTGATGAAGGAGAGCACTTACTCGTATATCCGAAATTTGTTGCTGTGGATTGGTGGGACTTTCTAACCAGACAAGCTTGGTGGAGGGACCAACAGCAGATGCCACCTCATGTAGATCACTCGTATTTACCCGCCTAAAACATTAATTTGGTAATTAAAATAGGTAAATTGTATTCAAAAGAAATGAACAAAAGTAGAAATAAAACTAACTTCACCACAACTCCAGATTTTGGAGTTACTTGGGACAACAGACGATCGGAACCACCATAAAGGTCATCTCCAGCAACAATTTCCTCACCTGCACATTTTTTTGCCCGCCCTGCTAATTAGCACGTGAAACAACAAATAACATCTTCCAAGCAACCACAGAAAAGAAGGGAGAAAGAATGCCTTTGCACATATCCCAAAATTCATTTTCATCAAGCTGAGTACTTAGAAAAGAGAAGCGAAACATATAAAACAAAGCATGCAAAGAGTAACTACCATTTGAAAGAAGATGAGTGACGGCGGCCAAAGCAGCCATTCCGCTAGTGAAGCAAAATGCTCTATCGGCTTTGTCCAGCTTTGCGAGGAGGCTACGGAATCCAAACATCCCTTAAACATAAGTAAGCTCAAGAAGAAAACAGAAGACTGCGAGATGCCTTGTCATAGCAAGTCACGAATCTAGAAGCATCAAGCATGATCATACCTCTCTAGCACATCCCGAGTGGGATTTCCACTCCTGGTGTAATCATAGGGACCATTTTCTGTGGCTGAAGGCTGCAAATTTTAGCTAGTTGAAAGTCATATAAGAAAGAATTCACTGCAGCATTTGCAATGTTACACACCAATACCTTCCCCTTTCGAAAAAATTTCACTTTCACATTTCTTGGCTAAGCCCAATCAAATAGGAACAAGAAGTAGGCATGGATCGCAGCAAGTTCCAACCGAATCTTACTTGCTTAAACGTAGCCGTTTGGTAAATCGGCGTGCTGATCGCCCCGTAAGGATCGAACTTATTCTCGAAATTCATCAACAGCGTCGACACGCCGGGCTCCTTCACTTCGATTTCTGAAAGCACAACAGAACATCAGGCAAAAAAACAAAAGAGCAGCCAGCAGTCACAGCTAAAAGACAATCGGAGAGAGGGAGGGAAGGAGGGAGAACACACCGGGAGAGCACTCGGCGACGGCGGAAGCGCTCACGTCCATGTCCCTATCCTTATTACAACACCTCAATCCCGGCTTCCTCGCCCGCGACACCAATCGCTGCCCCTTCCCCGCCGAGCTCGCTCTCTCCTCGAATCGGAAGCTCGAAGGGATCCTCGCCGCCGTCGCAAAACCCTGCGAGAACCACTGTTAGAGGATCAAGATCAAGACCGTTAGAGGATCAAGATCAAGATCGTACTCTGCTACATCAAGACGGTCTTACTCTGCTACGCCAAGAGTCAGCCACAGGAGATCCTCAACTATGATAGATATAGATCACCAGAAGACTATCGTGAAGTAAATGAGCTGAAGACATGGATAACGAGTCTTATCAACGGTGGAGATTATGCAAATGCCGAAGACGTGGATTGCCAAGTCTCGGGATTTGCTACTCTGTTATAATCAGCTGTAAAGTTTGTTAGTTGGAGTCGGTTAGTTCGTTTTAGTTGGTTATTAGTCTTCTAGCTTCTATTAGTATATAATGAGAGAATTGAGATCGGTAGAAGGTGTGGTGAAGAACAAGAGGATTCGAATTGATCTGCTGTATTTTCTTTGATTTCTCTTTGTTCATAGAACTTAGATACAATGAAATGAGAATCGAATACTTACGGTTCCGATCCTTTTGCAACACTACGAGTTTATCCTCTATCATCATCATCATTCTTCATCTTCATCCTCTGTATTCTTGGATTCCCAAACTCACATGGTATCGGAGCGGGAGTTCCTCGTGCATCGAATGAAGAAATCTGTCCGATGTCGGTTCGTGCATCAAGTCGAAGAGATGAACGAACAATGAAGCTCTCGGATCAAGGTAAACACGTAAGGGCTCATAGCATTACTGTTGTCATCTTCTTCAAGCCAAAGGATCGTAATAATGGCAATTAGAACTCCAAAGTATCCTTTCCCGATATATGTGAATATCACAAACTTCGTCACAATCAAACTTCTTGAGGACAACTTCCTATTGTGGCAAGCTCAAATCCAAAGGTTTTTGAAAAGTCGGGATCTGTTTGGTTTTGTTAATGGAGATATTCCTTCACCTCCTCGAATGCTGCAAACGAGAGGATGAAGGTTGCGAAACCGATCTTATCAATCCAGTTACACCGATTGGACTAGAACAGATCAGTTGATTTCATCATGGATCTCTGGAGCTATTCTTGAAAACATTTTGAGCCGATAATTGGATTAGAAACATCATCCGAGTATGGCAAACCCTTACGAAAAGGTTTACACGAAGTCAATTGCTAGAGAGTTCGAATTAAGGGGAAACTGCAAACATGTCAAAAGCATGAACAAACCCTTGCCGATTATCTCGGGGAATATAAATCCATATGTGATCAGTTGAATGCAATAGGCAAACCTGTGGATGAAATAACCAAAATGTTTGGTGTATTGGAAGGTTTAGGTCCTGAGTATGAAAACTTTCGGACTACCATATATTGTTTAAAGCCTCAGCCTGAGTATGATGAGGTTATTGCTCAATTAGAAAGGTTTGAATCAAGACTCAAAACCTTTTCCAGGAATCAGTTCAACCCGAATTTGGCCTATTTCGGACAAAGACAGTTTCAGGTACAGTCTAAAGATATCACAAATGAAGACTACATCTCTCAAGCTTCTGGATTTATATCTCAAAGAGGAGGTTACAGAGGTGGTCGAAGCTATGGTCGTGGCAGAACTGGTAACAATAGGGGTCGTGGTTTTGAAAGATATCAGAATTACAGAACATATGTCTCCAGTCCAGGACAAGGAAATCAACACCCCAGACAGAGAAATGTTATCTCTACAACAAATCAAGGGTTTAGACCCTATACCACTTACTCACAAAGGTATCAAAATGTCAAGACTTATCCATCTGCAAACTCAAGTAAGAACTTGCAGGATGAAAAAGAAACAAGTAGCATTCGGCTAGAATGTCAAATATGTAAAAGGTCTGGACATGATGCTCTTCACTGCTGGTATCGGTTTGACAATTCCTATCAAGTAGAGGATATTCCAGCAGCATTGACAGCAATGCATATTGAAGACTCAACAGAAGTGAGTGGTACCACGACTCTGGAGCTACGGCTCACATCGGTGCCAATCTGGTATGCTCCATACCCTTTCTAAATATCAAGGACATGATATCTTTTTGTTATGATAGGCAATGGATCATGTTTACACAAATCACATTGGCAACACTGCTGAAAACAAAGAACAGTACATTACCTCTTAATGATGTCCTAATTGTCCCGAGAGATAAAGAAGAATCTTCTTTCAGTATCTAAACTCACAGATGACTACCCTTGTTCCTTTATCTTTGATAAAATTGGTGTTTATGTAAAGGACAACAATACCAACACAATGGTGAAGCTCGGAAGGAAAACTAGAGGGCTTTATCAAGCTAATCCACAGACCATAGAGGCCTTCTTTACTCAGCGGCAAAAGACAGTCGATGAAGACATATGGCACTAGCGTTTGGCTCACACAAATGCTCAAGTAGTTAAGCATTTGCAAAAACAGAAGCTTATACAAGTTGTTTCATCATCTCAGACTATTTGCAGCAGCTGTCAAATAGCTAAAAGTACAGCTCTATCATTTCCTTTATCGGATTCTACATCAAGTTTTCCATTAGAAAGAATTCATTGTGACATATGGGGACCATCACCAGTCTGTTTCTTTTCAAAAGTTTAGATACTATGTGATTTTTGTTGACAATTTCTCTCGATATTGCTGGCTATATCCCATGAAGTTGAAGTCTGAGTTTTATGACATATTTGTTCAATTCCAGAAGTTAGTTGAACGACAGTATAATCATCAGATTAAAATTAGTTGAACGACAGTATAATCATCAGATTAAAATCTTCCAGAGTGACGGAGGAGGAGAGTTCGTGAGCAATAGGTTCCAAAATTTTCTGAGACACCATGGAATAAGACAGCTTATATCATGTCCTCACACACCGAACATAATGGGGTCTCCGAAAGGAAGCATCGACACATCGTTGAACCGGGATTAGCTATGCTATATCACTCAAAAGTTCCACTAAAATTTTGGGTGGATGCATTTGTGACAGACTAATTACATCATAAACATTCTTCCTACACCAAAGCTGAAGATGGACACACCTTATAACAAACTTCATAATAGACAGCCAAGGTATGATCATTTAAGGGTGTTTGGTCATGCATGCTATCCTTGTCCGAGACCATATACAAGTCATAAACTTGATCCTCGATCTCTCCCCTGTATCTTCTTGGGTTATAGCAATCAGCACAAAGGGTATCGATGTTTGGTCCCAACTAATAATCGTGTATACATCAGTAGGCATGTTGTCTTTGATGAGCATTCTTATCCTTTTACAAAGAAGCTGGTCAATGAATATGGACATTATACAAACTTATACAAACAATGGATTGAAGGAATACATTTCCTCGAACCATCAAGAACCAAGTCACCAGCTACTGGATCCTTTCATCAGTCAGCCACAAACCAGATCCATCCTGATCTCCATGATTGCTATAATTATCATCCATGTCACAGACAACAATCTCAGACCATTTCCTCGAGGAATATGCAGAATGAGACAATGACAGAAGAACAATCTGTCATGGCATCAATAGATGCTATGCCTCAAGATCAATCTACCTCTCAGGGACAATATACTACCAGCTCTTTATCTTCACACAATGATCTACTAGCTGAAAGTAGTTCTAATGAAAGGCACTCCAATTCCAATTCCAATTCCATTATGTCTTCCTCTCAAGGTACTGGTAATAATCATCATATGCAGACTCGACTAAAGTCTGGGATTCGAAAACCAAATCCAAAGTATGCTTATTCAGCTGACTATCCAGTTCCTATGGAACCACGGTCTATCAAGTCAGCCTTAGCCAATGAAGCCTGGTACAGGGCTATGAAAGAAGAAATGGATGCTCTTGCTGAAAATCAAACATGGACATTGATCCCTAGAAATGACCAGATGAATGTAATAGGTCATAAGTGGGTATATAAGACCAAACTCACATCAGATGGAGGCCTTGACAGACTCAAAGCTCGTCTAGTCGCCAAAGGCTTTCACCAAGAAGAAGGACTTGACTTCACTGAGACTTTCAGTCCAGTTGTGAAACACACAACAATTCGAATAGTGCTATCTCTAGCTATGATAAAGCACTGGCCAATACACCAGCTTGATGTTAAGAATGCTTTTCTTCATGGAGATTTGAATGAGACTGTATACATGGAACAACCACCTGGCTTTATCAATCCTCAACAGCCAAGCTATGTCTGTTTGCTTCACAAGTCTCTATATGGTCTTCGACAAGCACCAAGAGCTTGGTTTGATAAATTCAGCAAGTTTTTACTCGAAAGTGGTTTCTTCTGCAGCACAGCAGATCCATCATTATTTGTTCTTCATACAGACTCACATACAGTCCTATTGCTCCTATATGTTGATGATATCATCTTGACTGGCAGTTCACCACATCTCTTAACTACCCTCATTCAGAAACTTAGCCTCCATTTTCATATGAAGGACCTTGGGTATCTTCACTATTTTTTTGGGCATTGAGGCCAAACGAACTTCACGAGAATCTGTTTGTGTCAAACAAAATATGCCACCGACTTGCCGAAACGAGCTCATATGGCCGATTGTAAACCAATCTCAACGCCCACCACTTCGATCAATTTCCATGGCTGATACCGCAAATCAACTCACGCACCTATGGAGTACAAAAGCTTGGTTGGTGCTCTTCAATACTTAACCATTACTCGACCCAGGACTGCGTTTGCTACTAATCTTCTCTGTCAAAAAATGCAACATGACCTACTTTTGTAGGAGACTTTCATCAATTAAAAAGAGTACTTCGATATGTCAAAGGTACTATACATCTTGGAATCTATCTCCATTCTCAAAGTTCGGTAAACCTCTATGGTTTCTCGATGCGGATTGGGCTGGTTGTCCAACTACACGACGTTCAACAACGGGGTTTTGCACATTTCTTGGATCCAATCTACTATCTTGGTCCGCCAAGAAACAACCTCTTTTGTTTCCGGATCCTCAACGAAGCGAGTATCGTGCACTTGCTTCGACCACTGCCGAACTCACTGGATAACGTTTGTGCTACGAGATATTGGCATTTCCCTTCGATCACCTACAACCATATATTGTGACAACAGATCAGCAATTTCTCTCACCGCCAATCCAATATTACATGCTCGAACCAAGCACATTGAAGTTGACTTTCACTTCGTCCGTGAGAAAGTTTCTTACGGATCTATCCGTGTTCGGTATATCTCTACTCATCTTCAATTAGCTGATATATTTACTAAGTCACTATCCCGATTGTCTCATCTTACTCTCCGAACCAAATTGGGAATGGGATCTTTTACCCTTCCCAATTTGAGGGGGGATGTTAGAGGATCAAGATCAAGATCGTACTCTGCTACATCAAGACGGTCTTACTCTGCTACGCCAAGAGTCAGCCATAGGAGATCCTCAACTATGATAGATATAGATCACCAGAAGACTATCGTGAAGTAAATGAGCTGAAGACATGGATAACGAGTCTTATCAACGGTGGAGATTATGCAAATGCCGAAGACGTGGATTGCCAAGTCTCGGGATTTGCTACTGTTATAATCATTTGTAAAGTTTGTTAGTTGGAGTCGGTTAGTTCGTTTTAGTTGGTTATTAGTCTTCTAGCTTCTATTAGTATATAATGAGAGAATTGAGATCGGTAGAAGGTGTGGTGAAGAACAGAGGATTCAGAATTGATCTTTCTGCTATATTTTTCTTTGATTTCTCTTTGTTCATAGAACTTAGATACAATGAAATGAGAATCGAATACTTCTGGTTCGATCCTTTTGCAACACTACAGTTTATCCTCTATCATCATCATCATTCTTCATCTTCATCCTCTGTATTCTTGGATTCCCAAACTCACAACCACCACCATCAGAGCCGCAATGAGAAACCAACCGAGAACCGCGCGCCTCGATCCAACGCCATTTCGGCCGCCGAAACTCGGTAGAGAGAGAGCCGGGAGACGAATAGGAAGAAGAGAGAGCGGGGGGAGGATCAAGAGGACTCACGCGATCGTCGAGCTCGGACGAGAGCGGGCTAAATGCGGCGGACCTCAGCGAAATGGAGGAGAGAGACATTGTCGAGCAAGCGAGCGAGGGAGGTAGAAAGGGCGAGAGGGTTTTGGCGACGGGAGAGAAAAGACGACGAAGACGACGAAGACGACGACGAAGACAAGCGACGGCAAGCGTGCGAGCGCCGCGTTGTTGTTGAGGTCGGTCGGACAGGGGTTTTCGGCGCGACATAGGCGCTCGGCTGCGCTGCGACGGAGTGTCTCTTCCGGCGTGCTTCTAGTGCGGACCGTGCGAAAATAAACACGACGTATTTTCAATAATTCGATTTTCTTTACCCAAAATAAATTAATTTATTTTTAGTACGTGGAAAGCCGGACTCGGAAATCACGGGTCAATCTTTTCCCAATTTGGTCCTTATTCATATATAGAACTCGAAATTCATCTTTTAGATGATATGGAAACGCATTTTTAGGGCGAACTTGGTTTTTTCTTACAAAAGTCATCTTCATTATTATGGTGGATTTAGTTAATTAATTAATAACTGCAAGTATAGTTGTCTATAATCTCTAACAATGGGGACGGATCTCATTTCATTTAATTCATTGTCCATCGCTATTCAAAAACGGTCTTGTCATTAGGCAAAATTTGATAGTCTTGTGCCAAAAAAGAAAACACGGATCTTCTTCCTTATTGGTATATGTAAGAGATAGTGATTAATGGTGCCTGTGAGAAAAATAAATATGACATAGTAAATAATAACAAAAATTGATAGATCTAAAAAAAAAAAGACCAAATGAACATTTCCAAATAACTAAAAATGAGAGCTGATAATCAAAAATCAATTAGTTATTTAGTCAAAAATAAAATTGATCAGTAAGAAAGATAGGCAAGTTCACATAAAAGCTAATAAATTTAAGACATTGCTAAGAAAGACGAACGAAAATTGATCAAAAAAAAAGGCCAGCAATTCACTCACCATAAACAAGAGGCGTAATATCATAAAAGTGTCAATAAATTAATAAAAAAATTAGATTGACCACTAAATTTATATTTATTTTAATAGGATCAATTTCTTCATAGATTTGCTAATACGAAGAAAGTCCTTTTTACATGGCAGCTGCAAATGCCATCAAAAGGCTTAGCTCCCCGAACGGGTTATGATTAGTAAGGGTGCGTTTGGTAACATTTCTGTTTAAAAATTGTTTCTGGAAACAGAAATAGAAAAAAGTATTTCTGTTTTAGGGAACAATTTTTGAAATTAACATGAAAATACCAATATTTCTTATAACATATAATACTCATAATTTGAAGTATAGCATTTTTAGTATGTGGATACATGTATTATTCATTCGTTTTGATTAAAAAAGTTGAAGGATAACTTATATGATCACATGAATAAATTTGATTTAATATTCACTAATTTTAAATATTACAACAAAGAAGAACAATTGCAATTTTTTTGAATTATGCATGCTTACATTTCATTTAGTTCTGCTTCCTTCTTCTAGAATCCACTTATTTCAAATATAGATCATATTATTTGAAGAAATTTTTTTAATGAAAATGAGAGAGGAGATATTTTTTTCCCAAAAAATCCACTTAATTTGAAATTGAGATATTTTTCAGGAAAAGAATTAGAAAAGGAGAAGCTCGTGAGCTTTGACTTATTTGTCTATTATTTGACAACTTTCGTCCTTTTACAAATTCCAATCAAACTTAAATATTGGATAAAAACTTATGGCCTCGAGTTTTAACTTTGTGGCTCAGCCATTACAAATGCTAGTGACAAAATACATTTAAAGAATAAGGCACAGTGTAATACACATACTCTACAGTTAAAGTACAATTGACTTTGCAAATATATATATAATGGCCACGAGAATGGAGGAATAAACGGTCCAGATTTACCCTGTTTCAACTTATTACAGTTTTCCTCATCAACATATGCATGTTACTCCCAAAGCCAAACTCATGCTGCTCTTCTTGTGAACATTTCAGGTAGAAATCAATATCCCAGAGCTAAACCCAGAAATGGTAAGATGATTGCATGACAACATTTGGTCCTTCATCAAACAGATAATATAAATTTAACCATATTTTAGTGATGCATTCTGGACAGGATGTTTATAGAATAGGTACGCTGACGGAACTTGTCAGGGTTATTGCTCTTTCATTTGCTGACGATGGAAAACGTGTTAAGGTATATCTGACCTAGTTCCCGTGCCTCTCCTATGTTAAGATTAGGCGTTGGTTACCCGTTTATATTCATATTTGTTAGAAAATCATCTCATGCAGGTTTGTGTTCAAGGGTCCATGGGAGAAGGTGCTCTTGCTGGAATGCCACTGCAGCTTGCTGGTACTCGCAAGATATTGGAGTTCATGGATTGGGGAGATGATGGTGCATTAGGAACCTTTATCCAGATTGGATCTATAGGTATATAGTTGGGGAAATTGAGTTTATCTAAATGACATATGCTTGTTAAAAGATTAGGGTGATCATATCATTGACTACTTCTGTCCTTGGTCGTTGGCGGACAAAGTGGTTGTTGTCATAATACCCGCAGGATCCAAAAATATAGACTTTAAGAAATCCAAGTATACGTGGTGTGGGACTTCCAAGTTCCTCTCTGACATCCAAAATCGTGCAAGAATTTGCCCAACATGTGATTAGTGCATACTTCCAACTTTAGACGTTGTGTTTTCTCTTCTTACATTTTTAACTCTTGGGGGCTTTTAATTTTAATTTCCAGGATAGTGAGAGGGTTGACACATCAATCTCGTATGCTTTGATGGCCTTTGCATTTGATGCATTGGATGTTAAAATGCTATTCCGCCTCTGATTTATAGCAGCATTTCTATCATTAGTTTATATCGCTTTTCACAACAATTTCTTTGGGCAATTATTTCACAATGTGTAACTTCACTAAGCCTTGAATCTGCAATAGGTGCCAAAGAGGTTGATGAGCAAGATGACATTTTTATCTTAGTGGCCCCTCAAAACGCTGTGGGTAATTGTATCATCGATGTAAGGAGCTTGTTAGCGAGTGTTTCATTAATCCTGTTGCAATTATGTCCATTTTATGACTTATGTCGCAACTATATGGTTAAGCACCACTTGATTGTGAAATTGCAGGATCTCAGGGGCATGACTGAATCTGCTGGTATGCGTCCGGTCATCCTCATCAATCCTCGGCTTAAGGTTTGTCCTAAAATTTCTGTTGAGTTGAACACTTTCATTGCTTGGATTATGACTCTAATTGCACTTAGCGAGGTATTTAGCTGATGAATGGTTGATAAATATCCATGTTTCTGTCCCATAATGTCCTACAAGTGAGGCTGAAGCCATATCCTGCAACTGCAACTGGTCTTTAAATGGTCAGTACAAAAAACAGAGACTAATAGAAATCATCTCTCAATCATATTTTCTTAATTTACAGAGTCACAGGGGTAAGCTATTCTTCAAACAAAATTCAGCCAAAATCTTGTATAGAATGACCCCAAGAAACTGTGCAATTTCTTCAAAGTAATGCTTGCATGTTCTTACCACTATTAATACATCGCTTAACGTTTTGTCTGCAGACCTGCATCCAGTGTTTTAGCAGAGTCTGCGAGTAATGTTTTGCCTCTTTATAATGAGCATGGCTCTTTTTCTCCAGGATTTACCAGGTTCCAGTGGTATCATGCAAGTAAGTACTATGTTAATATGTGGAAACAAAATGGATATAGATTTGAACTGGTTCTCTTATCTTGAAACTTGTTTTGAAGACCATGGGACGGGACAAGAGATTGGAGTATGCGGCATCATTTGAGAATTGCTATTTCTTCCGGCTTCTCTATTATGCAGGAACTCAATACCCAATTATGGGTGCTCTCAGGTAGATTTCCCCAATCTCTGACACATACCTCAGCCATGGCTGTGCACAAGTACTGTTTGAGCACGAGGAATGATTGAATTTGCACGCAATAAAACTAGAACAAATCAAGGTTTGGCCTTGGGGGTAGCCCGTCCTTAATACCAGAGGTCTTGCCTTTTCTGCTTTCTCCATCCCCTTGCCTAGCCAAAGAAAAAGGACAACGCAGAAGAATTGCTAAGCTTCCTCAGAATGAAAGTTGAGTGTGGAAGTGTGCATTTTCTACCGGATGCATGAAAAAATGATTCTCGATGGTGTGCGAAACATTATCTTATCCATCAAAGGCGCAGATGTCAAGACATCAGTATTCTCTGGAAATTGTCTATCTGTTCTTTCAAGGAGATTATTGGCTAACTTTGAAGGTCTATTGGGTTGCCTGGTAGCTGAGCCTGAATGCATAATATGTTGGAAGTAAGAATTGTGGATTCTTGTTTCGCTGAGGCAAGAATCAGACGAACTTTATGTCATATATCATTGATATGTGTCAAGAGCCTGATGCTTATGCTTTTCTTCTTATTTCAGTTTTATCGACATTTCTCAGCTTCAAAGAGCTTCATCTTTCTGTCAATCAAAATTGGAGTTGTTGCAGTTTTCAATGAAGTTGAACGACATGTGAATTCTTCATTGCAGGATGTCCTACCCGTACCCTTACCAATTGTACAAACGAGTCGATCAGCCATCTCGGAAGGAGGAGTATATCTTGCTTTCAACATTCGATGGAAGACCAAGTATTGATGAAGTCAACGATGCCTTCCTTGGGAAACCAAGGTTAGTATTGTCTTGAATCTTCTCCTTCCCTTTGTCTTCCAAGTCTCGTCTTCAATAATTGATCATATCTTATGGTATGTAAATCACTTGCAGAAATCAAGTCAAGAGCACATCTGGAATATGGTAAGAATCAATCACTACGCGTGACTTGCCATTCATTAATCATAAGCTTTTCTAATCAACAAAACCCTAAACTGTGTGTAGGGGTTTCTTGAGCAGTATACTGCAGTAGACAGGAAGCTGCGCATCAAGTACGACTTTACTTCTCCGCCCTAATGAATCCATAAGCTCAGCTAATCAATCGTATTCTTTGTGTAGAGAGTATCTTTAAATACATGTCCGAATAATCGGGTTGAAGGATTTTTTTGCCGTTACTAAATTATGAGACAGTGGTTGGTATATGAATTCGCTAAATTATGAGACAGTGGTTGGTATATGAAGTCGCTCAATGTTAACAGCAACACGGTTCCGTATGCACAGTACATAGCATGCAATTCACATCTCTCAAATGAGCATGTTAGATTCAATGTAAGTGTTGATTTATGTGTGCATTGATACTTATAATATGGATCTTGTTAATGAGTACTCCCAAAGCACTTGTTAAGCTATTTAATGAAGGATATTTTAATTTTCAAAGTTTTAATTGCGAATTTCACAAGAGAAAGTCGATCCTATTTCCTTGTTTAGTTATTTGTCAAGTGTGTCCCGGTCCCTTTTTAACAAAATGCTTAAAATATAACCATTGCATGTTCTTCATTCGCTCAATTTGCTCCACGCTTATTTTGGAACATACAGTTCGGGACATGGATTCACTTGATTTATGTATCAACCTAAGAGGGCCAACTTACCAACCCTAAACTCATGGCGCATCTCAAAGTAACCCAATTTATTCTTGAGATATGAACGCATTCATCGGATAAAATGGGCCGGTCAAGATTCAAGTTGATCAAACGGGTCATCTTCGAATAATCGCCGAATTAATGTGCCATGATTTTGCCAACACCTTTTTGGAGGGCTGCTTTACTTTTCAATAGACTAGTCACGTGCGTTGCACGTTTTAAGGTCACATATTTTCTTTAAAATGTACTTAGCAGGTTTTTTTTTTTGGTCAGATTTTTTTTTTTTTTGGTCAGATACTTAGCAGGTTTGATTAATATGTACTAGACTTTGAGTGTTATTAAATAACCGGTAATTATTTAATTTTAGGAGAAAATTACGAAAAGAAGGAAACTGATCATTTCTTACGTGGATCATACATAATGCGATAAAGAAACTTATTATTAGTTATTAATTATTTATAACTACAAAAAGAATTATAGGAAGAATTTATCAATGATCATGGCCGGTTTAAGATTAAAAGAAAAAAAAAAAAAAAGCTATTGGAAAGCTATAATATCACTGGCATTGGAAGAATAATTATGGAACTTTTGTCGATATATTAATAAAAATATATATTAACAACAAAACTCAACTTGGAATGCAAAAGTAAGTGGTGTATGTTTTGTTATATTGAGTCACCGACATACATAAAAACAATTAAATTATCGGCAAAATGATATCAATGGTAAAAAATATTGATATTACTTTATAATCATATAAATTACATTTGTAGCTATAATATTTAAGTTGGTTTGCAAGGCCCCTCGGGTCGTGTGTGGATGGTTAAATGCCGGTAACCAACCAAAAAAAAAAAAAAAAATAATAATAGCCGGTAACCTAACATTCCTTGGAAAAATAAAAAAGGAAAAAGGAATTGTGAGCAACTTCTTATTATAGTTAGTGAGTTCGAAAGTAAAATTTGTTAAGCTATGATGCTACATAATTCTGAATGATCTAACAAACATATTTGGATGACCCGGATAAGACTTTAATTTAGTGTTTGAAAATTACAAGCAACTTCAGTTTTTTAAGCCGAGAGGATGCTAGGTTTTGCCAGTTTCTATGTACTTCAATGCACACTAACATTGTGACACCAAATAGGGGATGTGACCACAGACGTTCTTTAAAATTGACATAATGACCTAGTCCGACAGAGGGCAGGGAATGGTTGTGGAAGCCAGAAGACTTGGATAAAAAAGCAGCTTAAATCCAGCGCCTCCCATATGAAATGCCTTGCACATTCTATGTCGCAGTAGTTCAATCTTTCTTTTAGCTTTGATGAGTCCCGTGCTCTCTTTTCTAAAAGTCCAGAACTCCATAAATGCAGGGAAGGCAATGATTGGCGGAGCACCCCACTTCGAGCTGACCATTTCAGGATCGAAACCACTCTTGCTGGAGTAACTGAGATTTTTAAGATGGCTTAAACTCATAGAGTTTAAGCTTTGCGGTTGTAACTATGAATGCATCCGAATAAGCCGAGAAAGGTTGATTTCTCTTATAGAAGTCGATATCATATATCATTCATTGATGCCAGTTGTTGGGTGTGAAGCATGGTCGTGGTGGTGAAAACGAGAAAATCACAATGGATAGCTCGAGGCACATTCATATCAAAATGCAGTCCAAATATCACACACAAATAGAATTTTGGGTAGCGCAGCTATTACACATTACCCGTGAATAGTATAAAGAGCTCCCGCTCGCTAGTACAATTTATTTTCTCACATCCCACGTGAAGCACTTAGCGCAAACTAGCTCGTACAAACGCAAGCTGGACCCTCTCAATGCTTTCCCTCACGAACGGGCCAACTCTCTCTCCTTTCTATTTGATGTCAGTACTTTAAGCTTTTCGCCTTTTTATCTTTTGAACAGCTGGAGGCCACTAGCGCGTTTCACATTGACCCTAAAAAGAAGAGATGCGTGGCCTCGGAGAATGGGAAAGGAGCGGTAGGGACGGATTAGCACCCCCGTCCTGTTTCCAGGTACGGGCCTCCTTCATTTCCTTGTACCATGCCTGGGCAGACCCCAGGGAAGGCATCGCGAGGATCTGGAGTGGGACCCCTAGGCTTTCGCCGTTGGCCGGGGTTTCCCAATGGGGACTACTATCCCAGACCTCTCCCCCTCACTTGCCTTTAAATGGCTTGTGGGGAGACTCCCAGGATGTCCATTTCAGGGAGGAGCCTTTTAGGAACCTGCTCAGGTCCAAGCTTTTCGCCTTTTTATCTTTTGAACAGCTGGAGGCCACTAGCGCGTTTCACATTGACCCTAAAAGGAAGAGATGCGTGGCCTCGGAGAATGGGAAAGGAGCGGTAGGGATGGATTAGAAACGTCACCGACCAATGCTTTGGCAGTCGTGCGAGGATGAAGGAGTTGTCTTGAAAAGCAATCAATCCTTACGAACTACACGATGCAAGAAGCGCGAAAGCCGTGCTGAATGTTTGCAATGCGGCTCGTTGGAAGGCACTGTCCCCAAGGAGCGGGGAACCGAAGGCGATACAAAGGAAAAAATATTGTATACATAAGCAGTGTCACGTTATTTTCAAACTAGCTCATTAAGTGAGTAACATGTGTTATATCAGGAATACTATTCGTCAGGTCGAGCAGGTCGAGCGTGTTCAGAAGCCATATTGTGAGAAGGGAGGATTTGGATCCAGCTAAACAATATCCTGTAATGATATAGGGAATAGAGTCCTTAGCTTGGCTGAAGCTGCTCTATGCATTGAATCGGAATAAAGATCATATTAGATGATAAACATGCACAATTTATAAATGACAACCAAATGATTTCATTCAATGAAAGAATCGTGAGCTTATACAACAAGAATACCAATTTGCTGATAAGAATGAGGAAAAATGTATTTCTTCAGCAGAACAGTGCTTCCCGTTCTCATCTAATGAGCTTAATGATAAGCGACGATCAACTTGAGATTCCTCAAGCAGAGCAATTTGATAAGGTGGGCCAAATGTCGGTGGAGTCTGAGGTGGAACAGGACGCTCCGTCCCTCCCACTCCGATTTCCGGTACGAAGTGGTGGGCCCCAGCCACAGCTTGATCCAATCACCCAAAAGAAAAGGGCATCGTGGCTCGAAACACACGACAAATGAAATTTGTCAAAAAGCAAAAGGATACCCACTCCCCCAGTCGAGCCTCTTCTCGCGACGACTGACGGTCATTCTTCATTAATTCGTCTTCTTCTTCTTTTCCCTCTTGATCCAGGTGCCTCTCGAAGTAGAAATTGTCCAAAACTTAGCTCCGCATGGTCATCTTCTTTAGCAGAGCCCGAATGTAGGCACTTTGAATTTTTCCTACAAAACTGAGAGACTCGGTTCAAGAGTTGTTGGAGGAGTGAAAAATGAAAAGTGGATTCGCACCCAATTTTTCCCAGAGCAAAAAAGAGATCAGACGCCGAAAAGCAATTGATACCGGTGTGCCTAGCTCGTCCGCCACTCCGGAAGGAAGTAACAGCTACGACGCGTTCTTGAGCTTTAGAGGTACGGATACTCGCAAAACCTTCATGGATCACCTCTACAATGGCCTCGTCAATGCTGGAATCCATGTGTTCAGAGATGATAATACGCTTCGCGAAGGCGAGAAGATCGGCAAGAACCTTATCCAGGCCATTAAGAATAGTAAGATCTCCATCCCGGTTCTCTCTCAGAACTACGCTTCGAGCAAATGGTGCCTTCAAGAGCTCATTCAAATGACAAAGTGCATGAAGAATGCCGAGCACGTTGTCTTGCCCATATTTTACCGGGTTGCACCGGCCGATGTAAAACACCATAAAGGAAGCTTTCGAGAGGCTTTCTCCCGTTTGAGTGGGAAGTGTTCTAAGGAAAATGTTGCCAAATGGAAACAAGCGCTCCAAGAAGTGGCTTTGTTAAAGGGATGGGAATTGGAGAGAATTGCTAACGAGTATTTCATTTTCTATAGAAACCTTATTTAATTTCTTTCTACCGGATCTTGCTTGTAGAGGACGCTATTCTATCTTGTGTTTCACAACTCGTGCTTGCCTTATTTACTCTTATAAGCTGTAGTGTGGTAATAATGAATATGGTTTAAGAACTTGAAACGCAATTAAAATTGGGAATTTATGTTATCAAAACAGTTTGGAGAACAAATCTAGCTCTGACACTCAATTTCAGGTAGAAAGAAAATGCTAGTAAACCATGGTTAAGGCTCGTAAATAGAGAAGAAAAATGAGAAAGCAAGAGAGGAGTTAACCCCTTCCGTTGGGAAAGTGCTCGCCGTCAGACTACACCGTCAGCTTATCATTTCCCAACAATAAATGACCAGGGTGTCCATGGCGAAGACCTACATCTCCGGTGCATAATCAAGCTCAGAGAGAGAGAGAGAGAGAGAGAATGGTTCCACTGTAAAGATTTCAAGTCCTTGTTCCAAGCGACCATGAGGCTCGCCGGATTGGAGACCTGAAAAGCTCGAGGTCGAACCAGGTCGTCATGACCTTCTGGGTCCGGACCCGGATCCAAGAAGAATGCCAACAACAGAAAATTCCAGCCGCTCTTCCCTCCACGTCTTCGTCTGCCGTTTTCATCCTGACATGGTTCCAAGTCCTCGCCCTTGCGAGGACTATGCAGTCTCCGTGCCGGACCTCCTCTTCGGCGGTTCCTCCACCTGCGACAGCCGCCGGATCAGGGATCCAGGTGAGTGCCTGGCGGGGCTGGCAAAGCTGGGAGTGCAGCAATGCACAGTGGTCGGGTTCAGCTACGGCCCGATACAGGCGTTCATGTCGGCCAAATTGCAGCCTGAGCTGGTCAAAATTAAGAGTCCAGAGTGGTGGTTGGAAGTCCCTCTGGCCCGGTGGTGACGGAAACATAGAGCAGAGAGTGCTGAGAGGTTGAGGGCTCAGACGTGGTCGGAGATTTCTCTTGCCTGATTCGGATGAGTGCTTTAGAAGAAGTTGATTGAAATTGGCAGCCTACTTCCCTAGACTTCTCAAGTTTCTTCATTCTTCTAGAGGTCACCTTCTGAACTTTCGTCATGCACTATGACCTTTGCTCTGGCCTAGAGGTTCCTAGTCCATTGATCAAATAATCGATCTGCTCCTTATATCTGTTTTTAAATTTCTGGTCTGTCAATGATAAAACAGCAATGTATTTGTCAACTATCGAATGTAATCCAGAAACTACCAAATCAAAATGATGTAAATGAAATGTTTTGATTGTTTCGAATACCTTAACGTAATTTGTTCTTCTTACAATCCAATGACATATCAATATTTGTTATTTTCGCAAATGCCTTTAACAAAACAAGGGAAAGTTGCAGGCGGCTTTCTGAAATTTTGATAACTTTTGCCTTTGTTTTTCCCTTTTTAGACTTTCACAAGCTATACAGACAAGCAATGGTGGTTGAGAATTTCCAACATTTTTTATATTTTCATTTTTTAATTCCTCGGAATACCATGCTCTTAAATTTATATAGGACCACACTTGGTGGATGGTGTTGAGAAGATCAACTGATTACATAAATTTTTGCTTTTCTGTCACGTATCAATGGCAGTCTTGATTTTAATGTGCTTTTCGAAGCAACCTTTGCACTTGTAGCCTTGCTTTAGCATGTCAAGATTGCATTACAAGTGACGGAGACAATTGGCAAAATGTGAGGCTTCACTTAATATAATGAAAAATTATCATAAGAAAAAGTAGATTTAAACATAACATGTTGTACCATCATCAATTTATTGTGGCAATGCATATAGTTTAGTTGATTTATGTTTAAATTTGAATCACCAAGATATCTATTATTGATCATTTAATCAAATTTATTTTTGATTTGATTTTATAGCATAATTTAATGTTATCCCTTTTTATTTCTCTCCCAACCAAAAGCATTTTCAACTATAGTCGACCCTAGGTATAAGATTAGTGTGAAATGTTTCCATTGTTTTTAATTTGTGTAATATTTTGTTTGATAGTTTAATGCAATTTTAGCGTAAGTATATAATATTTCACTTTGGTGCTAATGACTAATTGCTTGGTTATACTTTTTTATTATATTGAGTAAATGATTATGTTTCCAATTTTCCAATAAGATGCTATTTCAAGTAAATGATTGGTGAACTTATAATTTGCGCAGCAAAGTCCTCTAAATTTGATGACTTAATCGATTCTCTCATCATCAATTCCCTTAATCATTTTGAATTTGTTGTTGAATTAATCAATTTTAATTTATGAACATAACTAGAAATTAAAATTCTGAAATTTCAGCTTTATATGTTTTGATTGAATAAAATTTAGAGTAATAAAGAAGAAAATCGATAAGAAGTGAGAAAATTGAAGGAGGAGAGAGAGTAACCAGGTGTCGTCACCCCTACGTCTACCCTAGCCGTAGTCGTTGGCACCTATCCGTCCTGTAGTCACCTCCATAATCACAAGTCTTCCTTCTTTCCGCATATTCGAAATTAGTCGATCAATTATTGTTATAATAATAACTGTTACTATTTCTTTTTGCTCAAGAGCTTATCAAAGTTATGAAGAAAGAGCTGCTATTCAGATAATTCTTTTTTTTTTTTTTGGTAAAGGTTATTCAGATAATTGTTTGCTTTCTCTATAATATTAAATTTTTAAATTCCTATGGCGACGAGACATAACTAAGTGTGTTCATGACAAAAGGATTTGATTGCATGAACCATTGGAATTAGAGCATTCATCAGTATTAAAAGTTTCAGAATTTTATATAAGAAGTACACAAATTGCAGGACAATTCCGAATAAAGCTCCGAAGTGCTTTTATTTTTAAATAATAGTCCGAAGTGTCCTCATTTTTTTTTTCAAATAAGAGCTTGAAATGAATTTTATTTCAAAAATGGCTTGAGTCATCGGTTGATAAGGGTATTTTTGTCTTACATTTTTTTCCTTTTTTTTTTCTTTTTTTTTTTTTGTATTAAATAAAAAATAAATTTAAAAAAAATGGAAGGGAAGGAACAAAGTTAGCCCTTGTTGCTGTCATCCCACCATTGCTGGGAAGGTTGGCAATGGTGGGGGATGATTGGCCAAGGGTTGACGAGGGCTGCCACTGGCAGGGATTGGTTGCAGTGGTGACCCTTGACCAGCCCTAGGCTAGGGCTGAACCTCGCTTAGATCTAGGTGGAGAGGGCTATGACCCCTGCCTAAATCAGCGAGGGCCTACAAACCCTTGCTTACAGTTGGTAAGGGTCATCAGCCACTAACTAGACCCAACGACTCTTGGCCTCCCCTTTGGCCATTCCTCACCACCTCCCTTTTTTTAAAAATATACTTAAATAATATTTAAAATTAAAATTATATTGGGCAAAAGTGCCCTTAGCTGACCGGGTGAGTCAAGTCCTTAGTTCAAACTTATTTCTTCTTTAAGGCCTCTATTTGAAATAATATATATTTTAGGTCTTTACTTAAGAAAATAAGGGCACTTTAAGCCTTTATTTGGAAATTTTTCTAGTATTAGTTTAGAAACTTTGCAATTGATAAATTCCCAAAGGAAACTTTTTATATTTTCCTCGAGGGCTACTATTGGATCATAATTTGAAAATGCTATTCACTTCTTCACACGTCTATGTAGGACTTGGGTTGACTACCATCTTTTCGTAAGGTTAATTTATTTGAATTTTTCAACACGTACCATTTACCATTTTGGAATATTATGGTGCGCATGTTTCAAATAAATTTTTGACCGACAATTTTCTTTGCAAATGAAGTTGTTTGTACTTATTTAAAATATGTGGTCCTTAGTCTTAACTATGGGAAGGTACGTTACTCATCAGTTCAAACTTCCCGATTTTTTCTAATTCTATTTTCAGTTGATTGAGTCTTATTTCATCTCAAAATATAGTCATTCTCCGAGTTTTCCACTCATGAGAGGACTCTCCTTTTCTTGGACGAAGCAATTAAGGGATTTTAACGTCTCAAACTTGGGGATCCCCATCACCTCTCGGTCGGATAAAGAAAATTTCCCCTTCTTCTTCCTTCTTCTTCTTCTTGTCGAATCGAACCGGTTAAATTAAACCAGAAAAAATGGGATTGAATTTAAAGCCTCAAGCCCTGTTATGTCACACATCTTATTGTGATCACGATAATTTTCTCATTTTAATTTGATTCCTCAACAGTCCGAAACTTGAAAAATCAAGAATTTTTCTTCTTCTTCTCTTTCCTCATGAACGAATCGTTAATCTTATCAAGAATGTCTTGAGAGATTCTTTCTTCTTTTCATGACGACCGGAACCATTTAATTATTAAAAAAAAAGAGGAAAAGAAAACAAAATTCCCCTCCTTCTCTCTCCTCCCTCTCTTCTTCCTCTCCTCCCGTGCGACTCCTCCATCTGCATCTTCTTCTTCTTCTTCAGATGTCACTTCTGAGCAGCAGCAACCGTCGCAGCCACCGCCGGAGCGAGATCCGCCGCCGCTCACACCGCCGAGCTGCTCGCCGTCCGCCCGCACCATCACCCGCGCCACCGTTTCCCCTCTCTCTCCTCCATCTTCCTCTTCTTCTTCGGAGGCCAGCAGCAATGGAGATCCGGTTGCAGCAGCCCTCCGCCCGACCGGTCGCTCGTCCGTTCTTCGCCGCCGAGCCAGCTTCGCCCGTCGCCGAAGCTCGCCGCTGCCGCCATCGTAAAAACGCGCGAAGCCCGCGCCGCTCCGCCCGCTTCGCCCAGCTCTCGCCAGCCCTTTCTCCACCGTCCTCCTCCGTCGCCGTCGCTTCCGTGAGCCACCACTTTTCGCCTCCTGAGCTCCTTCCCCCTCTCCGCCAAACCCCACCCTTCCTCTTCCTTCCGTTCAGTCTCCATCGGCCCCAAACAGAAGCTAGAAAATGGGTAGCAGCGGGTGTTTGGCCTTGTTTTCCGCCTTCCTCTCTTTCGGATGCTCGGCCCTCCTTTGTCAAGTCGATCCCTCGCGTCGTCCTCGTCGTTTCTGGCTCGCTCACCGTTCTTTCTGGCTCTTTCCACTAAACCTCGCTTTAAGTGCTCATTTCTTCTTCTTCTTTTAGTTTATCTTCTTCTTCTTATTGTATTGGAAGGTTAAATTATTTAAAAAGATTAGATTAAGGTGGTGTTTTAATTTAAAGTTTGCTTAATTCTGTAAGTAGGTTTATTTAAAATATGCCGATTTGACATAAATGAATTTTCTTGATTTATTTAAATGTCTCGAAATTCTTAAATAATTTAATAATATCTTCTTATTCGAAATTATTAAAATATTATTATTTAATTATTTTAAAATAAATTTAATTATTTAAATTCCGAAAATTTTTCGTTTTCTCCCTAAATTCTCTAATTTCTCCCACGTCCTGTCAGAGTCGATTTTCAAATCTCCTCCTGGATATTATAAATCGAAACCCCATTGAAAAGATTCCTTCTTCTTATTTAATTAATTTTCGAATAAATTTAATTATTTAATAAATTTGAAAATTATTTTAAAACCCTAGCTCGGGACCACTTTGATCGCCATCTCTTCTCATTATGAATTTGATGATTGGATAACGCAAATCGAGTGTTGATTGAAAAGTATGGATTTTCTTTAGAAAATTCCCCCTCTTGGGTTTGGCATTGAAATTGGATTTTTAATGGTAAAATATCTTCTTTTCTGCTGAGTGAAATGTAAAGTATCCAGGATCGGTATCGAATTGTCGTGTGCTCACCAACCACCTCAAGCCAGAGGGCCAGCCAACCGGACCTCATTCTCGCTAGAAATGCTGTCAAGAGAGTGACGTGGCTCGGGTCGCGTGAGCCTAGCCAACCGGACCGTTATTCTTCTAGAAATGCCGTCAAGAGAGTGAGTTGCCTCGGGCTGGCAAGAGAGCCAGCCAACTCGGACTATGCTCCTTCGAATGCCGTCAACGTAGTGACGAAGCCGCGCTCCAAGGGGGAGGCGACGCCCAGCATTAATGTTAGAAGATAGCCGAGCTACGAGTAGGCTTGTCCTTGTGTGACAGTGAATAATAATTGGAATGTGCTAAGTGCGACTGTGATTTATAGAAAGGATGGCGTTCCAATTGTTTGAATTATTATTACCCGAGATTGTGTAATACAAATTGTGCTAACTTGCGTAAGGAATTGAGGCGAGGTAAGTTCTCTTCTGTGTGATGTGGCTAGGCCACCCCTTGGGCGTATTTCTTCTAATAGTTTAGGGTTGAATCGTTGACATTGTCTCATCCGGTTTGGGATTAACAATTCTCAGTCCTGCGGACGGGCTAGATAGCTTTGCTGGACTGAGGAGTTGCGCAGTGCGGTCATGAGGATTGGAGAACGTGTTCGACTAGGTACAGGACAGCTCATTTTAAGAGCGGTCTTTTGTAGACTTTTGGCTGTAGGCCTTCGTTTGTAACTCCGTTGGTTTATGTGCGATTGGTTGTGAATATGCTTCTTGCTTTTCTATCCCGTATTTCATTGTCGGGGTTTTATAATACGTTCGCTTGCGCATTAATACATAATGGGCCTGCGATGACACTTTCTGAACGCCGCATTTGCATGACCATGGTGGGATGTTGGCGCGCTCGAGGTCTGTGGCGTGATAGTTCGTCACTTATTTCATTCATTCATCTCAAACGATATATTCAGTGAGTTAATTTTTGAGAATCTTTAGATTTAATAAGTGTGGGCCCCATGAAAATCTTATCAAATCTAATGATCCAGATACATTTTACTATGTATAGGACTTGGAGAATCTATCTATTACAAAGTGAGGACTTGACTTTGCTTCAAATTGATGAAGACATTTATTATTCGTAATGTCGGAAGGAAGAATTTTTACTAGTCTCAACATGTTGATGTCATATTGACTAAGTGCTTTTCATATGTGCACATTGTATTGATCCATTATGTGATACAAGTTTTTCTACTAATTTTATTTTTACTAGAATGTTAAAGTATCCCATATCATGTATCTACGAGGTTTATATATTCTTTATATATATGTGATTTACTTTCACTTATTAGTTTAGGCTTTTGAGTTGACAATTTTAACAAAGTATTAGAATAAGGTGTTGCCCCAATTTATTTTTCACATGTGGGCCCTCAATTGTCAAATTTTCATGTGTTATTCGTAATCCCACTTGCACATAAGAGTTGGACATGCTTATACAGAATGCTAAAAATTTCATGGGATAGACTAACAATGAAGATGGCAAGTAGTTACCAACTCTCTAATGTACATCCATCACAAACGTACTATCAATACAAGATCTATGATTCAATAACTTGTGGTCTCTGTCACTCGCCTGTGTCTATCGAGCTACCACATCATTCATTGTCACCCTACTAGCCAGCACGGATGCTGCTACCTTCTATTGTCTACGTTCCATTTAGCTGAAGTTGTTAGAAATGCACAGCAAAAATTGATACTTTTATCTACAGAGATTGTCAAGAAAGAGACTAAGTCCAAGTGTCAATATATATTTAGTTGAATCCATCTTCACTTAAAAACTTAAATAGAACCGAATAAGATATGATATTAAATCTAAATATTCTACTAGATGTTATTCATTGTTTTGTGAATTATAGTAATATAGTCAAATATTTTCATATTCTATCATGTTCATTGTTTGGTATAAACAATATA
>CM024514.1:32284210-32343502 GCA_014182375.1 Eucalyptus virginea | reverse complement strand
CCACGAGATTGACTAGCCAAGTTGGTTAAGGAACTGTGCTAAAGGCATGGCTAGTCAACCGTGGGATTTTCACCACCCCATATCACACCGAGCGAGGGACAGGGATTGGTTATCCCATGCCAGCCCAGTCAGCCGTAGCTTATGTTGCCACAGATGCAAGAGTTCGGGATTGATTACCCACCTTCACCGCCTATGAGCCCCAAAATCCCCGGCCTATATCTACCCACCCGACCGAGAGGATGGAGAGGCAAGTACGGGGTCTCCCATCCCAGCATGACATTCTCCTACTTTTATCTTCATTGAACAATTTAAGCGACCGCTCGTATCCGAAGGATGAATATATTTATAGATACCCAAGGGTTGACCGAGTCAAAATCCAACTCAAAGTCCAAGGTTGACTTTTTCAAATTTAACCATTATCTGATGGACTTCCTTTTTCAAGTTGTGAAGTCCATGAAAATGACCACCGAGGAGGAAATGTCTTTGCCAAAAGATATTCGCAATTTGGTCCAATTTCAAATACATATTAGTCTTTTCAACTTCGGTGGTGGCTGAAAACTCCAACACATACTCAGAAACCAAATTCCCAAGACTTGATTTCTCATTAATTTTATTTCCAAACTTCAAATTTGTTTACTTTAGATTCAAATTGAAATATATTTTAATAATCTCTATTTTGGCTCGATGTTTGAGCCAAGTCACAATCATTTCACTAAAAATTCAAATTTTGCTATTACTTTCTTATAACCCCATGGATTCAACCGCCACATATATTTTCCAAATCTAAACCCACTTGAATTTCACCAAAATCGAGGACTTCATTAGAATATCAATTTCACATGCACCTTTGACTACTCTATAAGGATCTTTTCACACAACCTCATCTACCATAGATAAAACAAAGTCATTGTTGTATCCATACCTATTAAGAGATTGAACACGTAACGTACAACAACTGTTCCCTCTACAAACTCCATTTTGCCATGAACACTATTTATGTCAATTACTCCGTTAGTATTAGCTACCTCAAGAGTTTCTAGTTGCAACTCCACCGCTCAAATCTGCATAAACATTGTTAATAACACTCCCCCTCAAAATTACTGTAGACTCATTAAATGTAATTTCTCTATTGATAACATGTGAATTTAATTTCGAAAATCATAACTTATAGTCCTACTCACCTTGTGCATAACTCAGGAACATGCACTTTATTAGCCTTCCATCGAGCTTCTCATCACTGAATCAAATATAATATGAACAACCAAGTATTCTAGGAATAGAATAATCAACAACGTTGCCTAACTACACTTTTTTAGGAGTCTAACATCTAATCGCAGTTGATGCTGATCTATTTATCAGGTAGCTTGCCCATCTAACCACATCTACCATGAATCTTCTACCTTTACCGGTACTAGAGAGCATTTTATGGGTTGTCTCTAATAACGTTTTGCTTATTAATCGATATTTCACTATACCTTCCTTAACACAGAATTTTTTTTTTTTTTGTGACCTAGGAATCCTGTACAGCTGGCAGTCGACGAGTAAACCTGGGGTAACACGTAAGCGGGAGGACTCACCACCCCATTGTCCCACTTAAGATCTCAAGCACTCGTGAGGGGATTCGAATTCATCCCTTTCATGAGGGGAAGAGAGCCCAAATCATGGCAGCCACTAAGGCGGTGGTTCCTTAACACATAATTCCTATAATAATTTCAAACATAACTCCATACTACTATCAGTTTGCATATGCTTGATCATCTTAATAGTCTTATTTTTTTTATCATAACTCTCAACTGCTTGATCTTGACAACAATATCAAATTTGTGCCTAAGCATAAATACCCATGTCTTCCTTTAGTAATCAGCTACAATTGTCAGCATAAATTTAGTACTCTTCACCGTAGATTCAAGTGAATTAACTCTGCAATTTCCATGGATTCTTTGATTGTTGTATTGAATTGCACTTTTCGCCATAGATCTAAATCATAACACATGCATAAATTCAATTCGTTAGCAACATAACCACATAGCAAATTTATTTCACTTTAAAACCTTTAGGCTTCTCTCATTAAAGTGCCCAAAACGCATATGCTACAACTTAGACTCTAGAATAGATGCATCTAATGTCTTCGCAGTGAAATCCATCACCATTTTACCTTAAAGTTCATATATGCCATTGCACTCGATTCATCTCATTATTACCAAAATATCTTGAACAATTTTCAGAACTCCACATTCTAAAATGTAAGAACACCTAGCTGAATCTAGGGCTCTCAAGGAAATTGGGTTTTTCCTCAACTTTGAAATACATCATACTCCATTCAATATTTTTACAATACCATCATGCATTATGATTCTAATATCGCCAACAGATTGCACTCTACATTGTTCCCCAATTTGACTTTACCATTATTTATATATTGATAAGTAGTAAATTAGTTTCTATCTGGTGTTGCATGAGAAGAATAACTATAATCCATAATTTATCCATCAAACGATTAATAATCAGTGATAGACAAGATAAAGTTAGTACCATCCAAATCACCAACAGCTACAGTTGCAAGATTATCTACAGAGTTAACTGCAATTTCCTGACCCTTCTCGTTTTTCCTTCCAAGATACCATTTTTAGCACAGTTCCAATAGAGAACATCACCGGTTCTAGATTAATTATATCTGTTCATGTCTATACTATTTATCCGTCCTTCCTCTATTTTCACCTACCAAAATAATAAGCCCGCGTCGTCCCCAGTGCCCTAGCGATGATTTTCTCAAGGATCGGCCGTTCGTTGTCGAGATCTTCCCGCTCGAGGGTTCGTCGTCGTGCCTCGATTTCTTCCCCTCTTTTCTTCTTCGTTCTTCCCGAGTCGATTCGTTTATTCCTTTTTCGAATGTATTAGAGTTTGTCTTCGCGTATCGATTGGTTTCGTTGTCCTCCGGTTGTAGAATGCATTGTGCCGCGGCGGTGTACGATCGGGTCCGTTGAATGGCGCGTCATTGGGAACGCCGCGCCTGGACGGTGCGCTGGGCGGATTGGATGGGAAGTTAGGGTATTTCAGGGATTACTTAGCTCCTGCCGGGGCTATCAATGGGTTCTCAGCTAAATCTTATTTATCCGATCTAAATCGCGTTCTTGCTAATCCCAGAGTCCACCGGTTTTTCTCCAGCGAAGCCCCGAAGAAGAAGAGTAAGTGCATTCTACAGTCGAGAAGTTATTGGTGTTTGCAAGTGTCGTCTTTGAGAGCTTTTTGGCTTTTGAACTCCGCGAAAATTAGCTAAATAAGTGAGTGGGTTTTATTTTATTGTGATCTCTCATATTTCTGATGTTATTTTGCAGATTATGAGAACTACTATCCGAAGGGGAGGAAGGAAGTTCCAAAAGGAAATGAACAAAAATCAGAGTCCAAAGGTAGATTTTTTTTTTTTCTCCATGGTACTAATTTCTATGTGTGCATTGAAATCTTTGTTTTGGTCCGCCTTTTTGTCTTTTACCCTTTCCATTGAATTGATATGTCGAGTGGTTTCATTCCGATAATCAGTTATATAGAATTTTACATTTGAGGTGACCATTCACTGTCGATCTTTGCTGCATCATTTGTTGTTTGATGAACAACCTTAACCATCGACTTATGTCCCAAAAGGGATCATTTCAAGACATCCTAGCCCTCGAGGAGTCATGGCACACCGCAGGTACAAATCTTCCTTGGCAGATATTGGTTTTTAAGTGTGTCAATCGGGCACACATAGTTCCGCTCCGATCCACTGGTCGACAAATGCAAAATCAATGCATTCTTTGACATGTGTGGAAGCTGAGGAATTTGTTCTACCATTGGCTCGTAACCAGGGTGACGAAGAGCTATAAATCTTCCTCGAAAAGAAGGTTTGATCCTATGTGGTCATGCTGGATTGTTTACATATAAGCCGCATTCTGTAGTTTCACGTTGGTCTTTCTGTCTGGTGCAACATTGGATTTGTTTCTTTATATCCTATACATATGTCTTGTGTGAAGTTTTTGTCTCACTTGGGAGGGTGTTGATGTGAAAGTTTAGGGGATTAGTTCTAGCTTGTCAGGACTTAACAAACTGTCTAATGAGCGTGCTAAAGACATAATGTTGGTGGCTGCTCGTCTTCTAGGAGTTTTTCTCCTAGACCATTATTTTAGTTGGACAATTCCCTTCCTGCTTGTACCCTTAAACACTGTTATGGGAAAGTACCTATATCATGGGTAGAGACTGAGGCCCTTTTGGCTAAATTGGTTGAGATTGAGGAGTTGTTCTAAGATGGACCGGAAGAATAATGGTAACTTCTTGTTGTACTCTGTAAATGATCCGTGGATGGATGTATTTCACAATAGTATTCTACGGAGTAGCTAGGAGACATGGGAAGACTGTATTATTGAATGAACAGAGGTAATTGCAGTAGGATGAAATTTGGTTGAGTGAAGAAATGAGTTCGTTTATGTAGGCAATTTTCGGAACAATGAAGAAATGAGTTCGTTTATGTAGGCAATTTTCGAACCAGATTGTTCCTTCTTATCTGAAATAGGAATTGCATGTTTGTCGTTTGCCCTTCAGTTGGTTTTCCTTACAATGCTAACATACACTTGAGTTTAGATGCAAAGATGGATATATGGATTGCAAAGTGAATTATATGCACACTTTCACGCACTGCGTTGTAGTTCTTTCCAGCTTTCCACTCAAATAAATCTATGCAAGGCAGTTCCCTTAAATTTTTTACCCAATTTTCAGGGGATTCGAACACAGATAATCAGGAGACTTTCATGAAGCAGTTCCAGAATTTGATCATGCCCTTGGTCGTGATTGGACTGTTCCTTTCCTCCTTTTCTTTTGGTCCTCGTGAACAACAGCAGGTAGATCTGCTAATGAGCTGGCTGATTTATTTTTATTTATATTTCTTTTTTGCCATAATGAGCATGCTTAGGTTCTTCTTCTTCATCTTTTTTTTTTTCCATGTTCATATTATGCTGGTTGGACTGTGATCTTTTTCTGATTGGGTCATGTATGCAATCTCCTCATTACAGCAGTGCAATCACGATTGAGTCATCTACAGACCAGAGATTTAGCCTGTTTTCTTATTCTCGTGTTTGTTGAAAATCTAAATTGCAGATTAGCTTTCAAGAGTTCAAAAACAAGCTTCTGGAACCAGGCTTGGTGGACCATATAGTTGTTTCTAACAAATCTGTAGCAAAAGTGTTTGTAAGAAATTCACCATCAAGTCAAACAATTGATGAGGTCAGTGATGGACTCAAGAGCGGCAATGGCAATGTTGCGAGAGGGCATGGAGGTCAGTATAAGTACTACTTCAATATCGGAAGTGTTGAATCTTTTGAAGAGAAATTGGAGGAAGCCCAAGAAGCATTAAGCGTTGACCCCCATGATTACGTTCCTGTCACTTATGTCTCTGAGATGCTCTGGTACCAAGAGATATTGAGATTTGCACCGACTCTCCTGCTTTTGGGATCCCTCTTGTACATGGGGCGGAGAATGCAAGGTGGCCTTGGTGTTGGTGGCAGTAGTGGGAAGGGTGGGAGGGGTATATTTAACATCGGAAAGGCTCATGTTACTAAAGTGGATAAAAATGCCAAGAACAAGGTCAGTTTTAAATGAAATAGTCGCCTTGCTTTCATGCTGTATCCTTTTCCTCTTTCTCCATTTTGTTGGGGAAGGTTAAAGATGTTTAAACCAGAAAATTTGCATTCTGTTTCAATTCTGACTAGGTATTCTTTAAAGACGTCGCCGGCTGTGATGAAGCTAAGCAAGAAATTATGGAGTTTGTACATTTTCTCAATAATCCGAAGAAATATGAAGAATTGGGAGCAAAGATTCCAAAAGGCGCCCTTCTTGTTGGTCCCCCAGGTACAGGGAAGACTCTTTTAGCGAAAGCAACTGCTGGAGAGTCTGGCGTGCCATTCCTATCTATATCAGGTTCCGATTTCATGGAGATGTTTGTTGGTGTTGGGCCTTCAAGAGTGAGAAACTTATTTCAAGAAGCAAGACAGTGTGCTCCTAGCATAATATTTATTGATGAAATTGATGCAATTGGTCGAGCGAGAGGACGTGGAGGTTTTTCAGGTGGCAATGATGAGCGTGAGAGCACACTCAACCAGTTGCTCGTAGAAATGGACGGCTTTGGTACCACCTCAGGGATAGTCGTGCTTGCTGGCACTAATAGGCCTGACATCTTGGACAAAGCCTTGTTGAGGCCTGGTCGATTCGATAGGCAAATCTCCATCGATAAACCTGATATCAAAGGCCGTGAACAAATATTCCAGATCTACCTGAAAAGATTAAGCTTGATCATGAACCTTTGTATTATTCACAAAGGCTTGCAGCCCTTACACCTGGATTTGCTGGAGCGGACATAGCTAATGTTGGTAATGAAGCTGCTCTCATTGCTGCCAGGAACGAGTCAACTGTGGTCACCATGGAACATTTTGAGGCAGCTATAGATAGGATTATAGGTGGTTTGGAGAAGAAGAACAGGGTAACGTAGCTTCTCTCTCTTCCACTCCATCATAGCTTTTTTTCACTGATGATTGAGATGGGTGTGTTAGTAGGTTGTTCTAGCTGATGCTCTTTGGTCTTAGCATTTTCGTATTCTTTTTACTCATCTTCTCATGTGGTCATTGGTTGAAAGTAAAGCTAGAAAATTATTGTGATAAGCGTCACCAAACAGCGAGCTTGTGCTTCAGTTATTGATGCTTGTCTTTACACACGATTTTTATGCTGTTCACAATCTTGCCATTCAGTATCACAAACAGTGAGAACGTCTTTCTCTTGGCAAATTCTTTGATCCTTGATCTTATAGGTTTAGTGACTTTTGGCACGGATTGATGTGAATATGATTTCAAATATTGACTTTGTGATTTGGACATGTATAAAAGGAGATAAATCAATCTAAACTTTGGTTTTCGAGCAGGTAATAAGCAAACTAGAGCGTCGCACAGTTGCATATCATGAGTCAGGTCATGCTGTGGCTGGTTGGTTCTTGGAGCATACAGAGCCTTTACTGAAAGTGACAATAGTCCCTCGCGGCACTGCTGCTCTAGGATTTGCCCAATATGTGCCTAATGAGAATCTTCTCATGACCAAGGAACAGCTTTTCGACATGACATGTATGACCCTTGGTGGACGAGCAGCTGAACAGGTGATTTATGGGACTTCATATTTGTCCTTCACTTTATGGATAGCAGAAATGCTTTAAATTTTTTTCTTTCCATCTTTGCCTGTTGAATTGAAGAAGATCAACGAGGCAAATATGTTCTTGTAAGGTTCTATTTTTTAAACCTCGATGCTGTTGAGTTGAATATTCATGTAATTTGCAGGTTTTGTTGGGTAAAATATCAACGGAGCTCAAAATGACTTGGAGAAGGTGACGAAAATGACCTATGCCCAGGTAGCAATATATGGCTTCAGCGACAAGGTGGGACTCCTCTCCTTTCCTCAGAGAGAAGATGGATCTGAGATGACCAAGCCCTACAGCAGCAAGACTGCAGCACTTATTGATGGCGAGGTGCGTGAGTGGGTAAACAAGGCATATGAGCGTACATTGGAGCTAATAACGGAGCACAAAGAGCATGTTGCTCAGATTGCTGAGCTGTTGCTCGAAAAGGAAGTTCTTCATCAGGAAGATTTGCTTCGTGTTTTAGGCGAGCGACCATTTAAATCGAGTGAAATGACCAATTATGACAGATATAAGCTAGGGTTTGAAGAGGAAGAGAAGAGTACAGAGACTCCAGAGACTGGTGCAGTGGAGGATGACGAATCGCCTCCTCCTTTGGATCCACAGGTAGTCCCAACTTAGTTCTAAGGAATTCTAGCTGAGACTATTTTTGTAAATGATTTGGATCGTTTCCCGAAGTCTTTGCTGGAGCAAAAAGAGAAAACAAAGCTGTACATTGCATTACAGTGTTCTATATTAATCTTCTGAAATAATTCCGAAAGAAATCTGAGATTGCATTTCCATATTGTTGCGGTATTGAATTCTTTCATCGTCTTTACATGCCCACCAAGCGCATTATCATCTCACGTGGAATTCAGTTCTACGAATCAAGTCCACGTGACATGGAAAGAGGAGGCAAATATGAGTTATCTTCATGAAATGTGGGTACTTCATGATGGTTTCAGGGAAAGGCGATATCTCGCACGTGTAATTACCAATTCGTTCGTTTTGATAACAGATACTGATGGCGTCCCCTTCTTCATTTGGTCGTGACGATCCTTGATGTGGTTGTTCAGGTTGCATGATGTGGCCTTCTCTGACATTTTCGCTCAGGTTGGAGAAGGGAAAGGGACATTGTCCCACACGCTGTAGCGCACCCTATTTTCATCTTCTGCCTCAACAAAAGCTTTTTGAGAAACTCGAGATTGCATTTAGTCGGTGTGTCCCTGGCCGATTTCCGACCCAGTAAAAAATTGACTAAGAAGGAAAGCGATAAAATGATCCTTCAACCTCCCCACCTTTCCATGAAAGGGCTCGAAGAAAGAGTCCATCACAGGCGTTGTATACGTCATGGCGGACGCCTAATCACAGCGGCGAAAGAAAAATCGGATGTAATTGCACCTTTGTACTCTGTTATCGAAAGGAAGCATAAGAGTATGTCGTTGCACGTTGCGGAGCCCATGCTAATTTTTTAAGCAGGAGAAAATTGCCGGCGCATGCTCAAGTACATGCAATGATTTCGCTTGTCGTAAGGTCCAAGTATTTATTCACAAATTAAAGAAATAACTAAATAAAGAATTCAGAAGCAAGCCAAGCCGGCAGCCTCCCTTCGGTCAGGGCCCCGAGAGTCAACTAATTCTCAGATATACATTGAGACTGAAGAAAGAAACCTAGTTTGATGCGCATATTCACATCGAAGGTTATCCGCATCCCACTGGTCGAACTATATTAAACTCGTTCCTGTATTACCCACAAACCTAGTTTGATGCGCATATTCAGATCGAAGGTTATCCGCATCCCACTGGTCGAACTATAGTAGACTCGTTCCTCTATTACCCACCTAAATATCCCTCGCTGATGGAATAAATATCTCGTGTTCGTAATGACTTGCGTATGTGAAGATGTAGGTGGCATGCAGATTGTCAACTAATCTTTCCCTTCGTGTGATAATACAACTCAGAATCGAATAAAGGGTATTTGGTGAGTATCCCCGTGAGGAAATGCTTTTCAATCATATTTGAAAATGCCTAAAAAAACTTTATAATCCTTTTCTTTGCGTGGTTGCTTGATATATTTTATAAAGGTAATTGTTAATAAGATTAATTACTATGAAAGATCCCGAGTTAAAAAACCTCAAGCTGGTATATCGCGTGGCAAATTTTCTCAAAATTAATTTTTGACCTCAAGAAACTTTAAACCAATACATTTATGATAAATTTACCTTCGTTAGTTTGGTTGCAAGATCAAACAATCCAATAATAAAATAGATAAAATAAGAAAATAGATTGGACAATAGATTTATGTAGTCTATAAGGAGAACAACAACAAATTCCACTATAATTCTAGTGATATAATATAAATTATAACTACATTTGAATCACTTAAACACTCTTGGTGTTTTCTAAAATCCAATGACATCAAATGACGCGTGTAGTGTTTTACCCCATAATTCCCTACTAAGTAATCTCTTAATCTTACAAAAGAATTATATACAAATTCTTATTATAAGAATTTTATTAGCTATAAATACTTGTATTCTTCTTCGATTCCAAGCATGAAGGATGATGCCCAGGATATAATTATCACGAATTTCCCTCTATCAAGCCACGGGTAACACTGACGCACATCAACAATAGCCGCTTTAGGAGCCCACGATAGAATATACTTATAGATGCCCAAGGGTTGACCGAGTCAAAATCCAACTCAAAGTCCAGGGTTGACTTTTCAAATTTAACCATTATCTCCGGCGCTGGACTACCCTTTTTCAAGTTGTGAAGTCCATGAAAAATGACCACCAAGAAGGAAATTCCATTGCCAGAAGATATTCACTATTAGGTTCAATTCCAAATACATATTGGTCTTTTCAACTTCGGTGGTGGCTGAAAACTCCAACACATACTCGGAAACCAAATTTCCAAGACTTGATTTCTCGTTAATTTAATTTTCAAACTTCAAATTTTTTGCTTTAGACTCAAATTCGAGATATATTTTAACAATTTCCATTTTGGCTCGATGTTTGAGCCAAGTCACAATCCTTTCACTAAAAATTCAAACTCTGCCGTTACTTTCCTATAATCCCCGTGGATTCAACCGCCACATATATTTTCCAAATCCAAACCCATTTGAATTTCACCAAAATCGAGGACCTCATTAGAATATCAATTCCACATTTTTGACACAACCTCATCCACCACAAGTAAGCAAAGCCATTGTTGTATCCATACCTACTAGGAGATCGAACACGTAACCTACAACAATTGCTCCCTCTACAAACTCCATTTTGCTATAAACACTATTTATGTCAATTACTCTGTTGGTATTAGCTACCTCAAGAGTTTCTAGTTGCAACTCCACCGTTCAAATTCACATAAACATTGTTAATAACACTCCCACTCAAAATTACCGTAGACTCATTAAATGTAATTTCTCTATTGATAACATGTGAATTTAATTCCGAAAATCATAACTTATAGTCCCGCTTACCTTGTGCATAACTCAGGAACATGCACTTTATTAGCCTTTCATCAAGCTTCTCATCACTAAATCAAATATAATATGAACAATCAAGTATTCTAGGAATAGAATAATCAACAACGTTGCCTAACCACACTTTTTTAGGAGTCTAACATCTAATCGCAGTTGATGCTGATCTATTTATCAGGTAGCTTGCCCATCTAACTGCATCTACCATGAATCTTCTACTCTGACCAGTACTAGAGAGCATTTTATGGGTTGTCTCTAATAACGTTTTGCTTATTATTTTTGTAACATGTCGTGGTTCATTGGCATTAGTACGATGTTTCACTATATCTTCATTAACACATAATTCCTATAATAATTTCAAACAGAACTCCATGCTACTATCGGTTTGCATATGCTTGATCATCTTAATAGACTTATTTTTTTTTTATCACAACTCTCAATTGCTTGATCTTGACAACAATATCGAATTTGTGCCTAAGCATAAATACCCACGTATTCCTTTAGTAATCATCTACAATTGTCAACATAAATCTAGCACTCTTCACCATGATAATCTGTGAACATTCAAGTGAATTAATTCTGTAATTTCCATGGATTATTCGATTGTTGTACTGAATTACACTTTCCGCCGTAGATTTAAATCATAACACATGTATAAATTCAATTCGTTAGCAACATAACCATATAACAAATTTATTTCACTTAAAACCTTTAGGCTTCTCTCACTAAAGTGCTCAAAACACATATGCCACAACTTAGACTCTAGAATAGATACATCTAATGTCTTTGCAGTGAAATCTATCACCATTTTACCTTAAAGTTCATACATGCCATTACACTTGATTCGTCTCATTATTACCAAAGTATCTTGAACAATTTTCAGAACTCCACATTCTAAAATGTAATAACACCCAGCTGAATCTAGGGCTCTTAAGGAAATTAGGCTTTTCCTCAACCTTGAAATACATCCTACTCCATTCAATATTCTTACAATACCATCATGCATTATGATTCTAATATTGCCAACACCTACAAGATTGCACTCTACGTTGTTCCCCAATTTGACTTTACCATTATTTATATATTGATAAGTAGTAAACTAGTTTCTATTTGGTGTTGCATGAGAAGAATAACTATAATTCATAATCTATCCATCAAACGACTAATAATTAGTGATAGACAAGATAAACTCGCAAGCCTCGTCTCCACCTTTGCCTTCTTTTAACAATTCTCTCTTCCTTTGCACTTGGACCTACCGAAACCCATCACCTGCAATTCCAAACATGCGTGTTGGGAAGAATTGACACATGTGGTTCAGCTTGTGTTGACCGTCAGTGTGTCGGGTACATGTCGGGGGTGCTCGGCGTGGTGAAACTCTCGATACGTGTTTGTGCTTCATTGCTAACAATCATATGTAATTCATTGATATGATTTGTAGGCATATGCTCTTATATTTAAATAAATACATATCACTAGGGGTGAACACGGTTCGGGTTACCAGGGAACCGGAGCAGGCCAGGAGGGAGGGTCCGGTTCGGTTCAGGTTCAGGGGACCGGTTCAGTTCTTTTTGCAGGAACCGGGAGTTCGGTTCCGGTCTCGGGGCAGCAAGAAGACCACTTAGGGCAGAGAAAAAGCTCGACCTTGGATGTTCACTTGTATGTGATGTTCTAGTTGAAGTTTGGATTCGGCCTCTAAATGAAAGTTGTAAGGACTTCTTGAGCATAACATGCTCAAATTTGGGAAACAAACAAGTATAAGTGGGTGAAATCGTTATTCTTTGGAAAGACTAGATCTGAAGATTTTGGGACCGACCCTTGATGAATGCATGGACTGTAAGGCAACCTTTTTGTCGAAATTTCACTTCGGTTTCTTAACAAAAGTTGTAAAGGACATCTGAGTTACAACATATCAAAATTTAGAAAACAAACAAGAATAGGTAGGTGAAATCGTGGTCCTTTGGAGATGGTTAGATCTGGGTTATGGTACTACGAACGAGGGTTTAACCGTCCATATTTAATTATCTAGGACGAATTTGACTTCGATGTTTTCATAGTATCTACCTTATATGGTCTTAGCTATCACATAGTCGAATTTCATAATTTTTGAAGGTCATTTGGGTATTTAATCGGAAATGTTCTAAAACTGTGCAATCTGATGTGTTCGGATCTTGTAAGTTGCAATGCGTGGACTATATCATTTTGTATGAGGTTCTTTTGGAATGTGTTCTGCATGAAATATCTCTATTCATGTCTTCCCTACAACATATTTAAATTTCGTAATTTTTGTAGTTCATTTTCTTATTTAACCAAAAATGTTTCAAAAACTGTGCAAGTAGAGAATAGGAAAAGTAAATCGATTTTATCTTTTTAATCCAGAACGAATTGGACTACGATTTCTTCATGAAACACCTCTAGGTCTAAGTACAACGTGTCCAAATTTCAGAATTTTCTGAGTTCATTTAAGGGTTTAATCGAAATTGTTTTCAAAACTTGTACTTCTAGACATTCTTGTTCTAATGGTGTTTTATTTTATTTCTAGTTTGCTATTTGTTTTTGAAATTTCTAATTATATTCTATTATTGTTGTGCAATGCAGTTAATGTATCAAGATAACATGTCAATGGGAGGTTAGTGTAGTATACGCGTACATTATAGTTTTTTGGTAACGTGCGCATACGTTATATTTTTTTTGGTAACGTGCGTGCGCGTTACTAGTTTTGGTAACGTGCGCATACGTTATATTTTTGGTAACGTGCGCATATGTTATAGTTTTTTTTTTTTTGGTAACGTGCGCGTACGTTATAGCACACAGTAACGTGCGCATATGTTATAGTTTTTGGTAACGTGCGTGTACGTTATAGTTTTTTTTGAGTAACGTCGTGCCTGGACAGTAACGTGTTATATTTTTGGGTAACGATGTTATAGTTGAATGAAAAAAAAAAAAAGAAAAAAAGAAAAAAGAGCATGTTGGGCTGGAACGACCAGGCAGGGGTAGGACGGGTTCTCCCCACCAGGAGTAGGTTCCAGTTACTCTGAGGAGCAGTACCCAATTCGAGTCGGGCGGTGAACGAACTGGAACCGCTCACCCATATCACATCAAATAGATTTTGTTAATCGTAGAGGTTTCTTGTATATATCAATAAGGCTTTCATCAAGCATGACTATTCTCTTTCTTAATGTTAAATCCAATGTCAATGTCCAAATATCCGTCTATCTAGCAATTCCCAATTAGCTTGCATCGTCTCTGGCTTCTTCCTAGGAGCAAGTGCAATTTCATTTAATAGAGATAATCCTCGATATGCATATTTCAAAAACCAAAATTCTTCCCATCAAATTTGTCGATTTTCACTTTTCTTTCTTTTATTGTTATCGATTTGCTAACTTTGATACTAATTGTTGCGAAACCAAGCAATCAAACAATAAAATAAACCAGGAAATTATATCGTATATTGTAGTTATCGGACAACATATTTACGTAGTTTAATCATAGTAGCAATGAATTCCATTAGGAATGAAGCGATATACTGATAATTACAAATACTTTCAATTTTCAAGCCCCAAATACATCTAATAATGCACACAATGTTTTGCCATACAATTCCTCACTAAATAAATTATCAATCTCACGAAAAAATTATATATAAATTCCTACCACAAAAATTTAAGTGGCTACACTTTTCTTCTTCGGTTCCACGCACGAAGAATTACGGCCAAGATGTAATTATCGTGAATTTCCCTCTACGAAGCCACGAGTAACTCCAGTGCACATCAACAGTAGCTGCCCAAGGAGCCTGGGCTAGAGTATATTTATATGTGCCTAAGAGTTGATCGAGTCAAAGTCCAACTCCAAATCTAGAGTTAACTTTTAACTTTAACTCCAATGCTGGAGTTTCTTGTTTCAAGCTGTGAAGTCCATCGAAAAATAAGAACTAAGAATGAAATCCCACCATAAAAAATATTCACAATTTGGTCCAAACTACATGTTGGTCTTTCCAACTTTGGTGGTTGAAAACTCCAATATATATTTGGAAACCAAATTTCCGATCTCTCATTAATTTAATTTTCAAAATTTAGATTTTTATATTTTAACAAGTTTTTGTTAAATTAAATTAATATAAAAAATCATAAATTAGTACACATATGACAAATTAACGGTAAAATCTCAAATTATTATATTTATCAACTATCGTATCCAACTCACTAATTTAACAATAAAATTTATCAAAACCTAATGGATGACAAATTTATAATAAATGTACTAGTTCGGAATTTTTGATGATAAAAAAATTAATTCGGGGTAGCTGGTCGATCTCTTCATTATTCTGGCTCGCTCTGTTTCACGCAAGTGAGGTGGCAGCTCTGAGCACGCGTTTAAAATAAATGCGAGAGGTGGGGATTTTGACTAAATGCTCGCCCCCTTGTTGGAGGACAGACAAGCGTTAATATCTCGGGAGAGAGGCGGAACCCCTACAAACACCAGTTTGATCTTGGAACCTCTATGGTGGCTAAAAAGTCCTAACCAATCGGCTGTCCACTGGTGAGTTTTATCTCGAAAGTGTTTCTTCGTTGTTAGACTACGTAAGTACGTACGTACGCTGCGAAGCGAGCGCGTGATGCCCCCTCCTCCATGTTCACACGCCCCAAGACACAGCCATCCCAGCAGCGACACGCGTCCGAACGTCTCTGTTTCAAACTGAAGTCGGCCCGCAGAAGTGACTCCCTTTCAACTCGGAAGGCGTCGTTTTTACGTTTCGCACGGTCAATGGGAAAGTTACTCCTCCTACTTTTGCGTTGCTTCTGGAATGAATTACGAAAATGAATGAAAGAAAGAAAGAAACCCACTTCAGATGCTTCTCTATTGAGAGTCGTTACGAATTTTATTTCTTTCCAGGTACCTTCTCGCCAGGCGTCACGTCTGGTCTATTTAAACGAGCCCTCATCCTCCCTATCATCCTCTCCTTGGCCCCTCCGTCCATTGAAGCGCTCCCCTTTGTTGTGGTCAAGTTACGTTTCTCTCTCCCTCTGCGTTTCTCTGTTCCAAGCATCATCCTTCGTGTCCTCCGCGATTTTTTCTGAGGTCTCGCTCCTGGTCATGTCGCGTGGGTTTTAGGCTGCTTTTTCGGGGACCCTCGTACGTGACACCGTGCTTTCTGTTTTTGTTGGAGGAGATCTGTTCTTTGTAGTGGCCACATTGTGCTTTCTTGTCGCGGTTTTGGTGAGATACCCTCGAGATTTAGATCTGCTGGTTATTGTAACGGTCGAGAGACTGCAGCCCAGTAATCAGTTCGCTTTCATACTAAAAATTTGTGCTTGTCCTCTCTCTACTTTGTCCGCTAGTCTTCAATGAAACTTTGAGCGTTTTCTTTTCCGTGATCTTCAAGGCAAAACGGACGATCTTGTGCGAGCTTTTATTTATTCTTTTGTTTTTGGGGGTTTGAATTTATATGCAGAGAGGATAATCTCATGGAATGTCCAATTTAAACATAGCAATCAATCTTTGCTTTTCGGCAGTTACCTAAACTCCGATTCCGCGGTTGTCTGATTCGATTTTAATGCGTGGGTTCTGTTCAGGTTTCCATCCTTTTGTATTTTCAGAACATGGATTTCGAAAACAAGTACCAGCAGGCTCCAGAACCCAAATACGAGTGCTTGTTATTTGGTGAGTTTTCTTTTATCAGGGGTTGATGCTTTCTTCCTTAAACTCTCTAATTCCATCTTTGATTTGCTTCTAGCCAAGTTGCGATGACTTGGCCGATGCCATAAATTTAACACGTTGGTGATTACTCAAATTACAGATCTGGACGACACTTTGTATCCACGTAGTTCTGGACTGTCAGCGCTGATTACCAAGAACATTCAAGGTAACAAATTCAGTGATTGAAATTCTCGAATTTGCTTTGAGTTAATATGCTGCGTTCCTCACAAATGTTTTTCCTTAAATTTTCTCGTCTGTAGAATATATGTTGCACAAGCTTCATATGGAGGAGAGTAGCGTTCCAGAATTGTGTCTAACACTTTACAAGGATTATGGGACGACTATGGCTGGTCTGAAGGTTTGCGCCTGACCTTTTAGTTTCATCGAGCTGTCATCTTTGTGTACTCCTTAGTGAATTATGCTGACGAGTTATTTATTCTGGGCTTTAATTGATTACAGGCACTTGGATATAATTTTGACTACGATGACTGTCATATTGTCATCAATTAGGCAATAGTCCTTGCCAATTTGCAAGTCACGCATTCACATTGCGAAAATGCAGGTCCAGATATTAAGCACAGTAATCAACTGCTAATGTCTGCTCCTAAAAGATAATCTTTTACTTGATATAACATTCATTTTATAAAATCTTTTATTCTTGATTTCAAAGAATCAATAAATGCACAAAATCAGGATCTCAAGACAATGGACGAGCCCATAAATCACAGCAGACAACATAATTCCGTGTGTAAACATATGAACAGTGAACGAAGCATTTCATGGGTGGTACATTTTCTGCATATGGTTGTATGAAGATATATATATAGTTTTCCTTTTTGTATCATAGAAAGGAAACCAAAATGTCAGAGGAAAACTCTAGTAAGCCTTAGAGAAATATGGAGATATCAAACTTCAAGGGAATAAAGTAGAATAAGGTGGAGAATAAAGTTCATCTACTTCCAGAATTCATCAAAATCTCACCCTATGTACAATCAAAAACTTTGTCCACTGCCTACGGGACCACATCAGATGGAAAGCCACATCAGATAGAGCAACTTTCAATTTCGAAAGATGCTTAAGTGCTGAAGCAACATAACGATCTAGCAATGAAACACTGGAACAAAACCATAACAGAACCAGTTACACGAGCCATCTGAACCAACACAATCAAAATACGAAACACCTATCCAATCATAAGTCACTTGTCAACTGCTTCCAATCTCAACCACACGCACTTTGCAGGAGCTACAGACAAAGTCATTCTCCAAAGTCTCTGGCATTTCACTTATCCACATTCATACGGCATATTGTCGTCCTTTTTATAAAGTTTAATCTGCAAAATCAGAGTAGAAAATCAGCTACATGCTGAAAACATAAAATTCACTGCACAACCAAATAAAGAACATTTTTTCTTTTTAAACCGCAGGCAAAATTCTAACAAAGGCCTCAGTTTGCAATATCATAGTCAGAGACTTTTGGTGTGTGAGCAAATCTTTTTAGGCACAGATAAAGAAGACTTGTAATCCTTATAGTACAATCACTTTGTGCAAACCAGAAACTCTTCTATTAAGACGGCCAGAGCACTACTGCACTTAACCAGACCAGTAAGTGAATCTTGTTAAATACATTTCTTCCTCCAAGAGAAAAGAAGAAGAAAATGAAAAGGGAATGCCAGGGCAAATTAAAAGGACTGGGAACTAATACTCTTTGTTATAGATGTAGGTTAGGCCCATAGAAAATTTATCTTTTACACATTATAAGCACCAAAAGTAGAACCGCATTAGGCAATTAACTTGCACGGCAACTCTTCCTTTTCTTTTTTTTCAGAAGCATATCATATGAACTGTTTGACTACCAATTAATGACCCAGTCCTCAAGACTTTCCAATGAAGAGTTGTGAAAATTTAAAACTCCCACTGCCTCACTTTGTTTCCCGTGTTTACTGGCTAATATAGGTTCCCGAGAGTCAGCGAATATTCACAAGGCTGAAAAAGGCAAGCATCGTCTCGTGCTGTCCTCACATGTGAACAAGGTTCTCAGGCAAATGTATACAACACCAACGGACTGCAAGAAAATGTTCAGAGATGTAATTGACAGTCCAGGGTAGGTGTCAACCTCTCTTAACAAAACCAATTTACCATGTAGAATGGCTGAGCACAGTAGAGATTGTTGGGCAGAAAGAGAAGCACAAGAAGCAGACAGTACATCCAGTAATGCTACAGTCTAAGTAATAACTTAATAGAAATTCATTTGGACAAGCCAGTGAGAATATCCTATAATCTTCAAAGGACCAGGTAACAAAAGGAGCGTCAAAGCCTGAACCACTCACTTAGGCAATGTGTACTTTAGGTAATATCTCATGGCCTATCCTTTTTCTTCCATCTTTTTCATTTCCTTCAATCGCTTTAATAAGAACATTCTCCCTCATAATCACAATCAGACGAGACTGATTCTCAATGAGTCCCGTTACTTCTAAGCTACTTACTATGTCAGATGTAGCAAAGCAAAAGCTGTACTAAACATATCTAAGATTTAGCAAACCAGAAGCTGTACTAACCACCTCATTCTTCCCCCATTTGATCCCTAAGCTGAAGAAGGAATTGTCCACATATCATGAAAAGAGCCTACTCAGTTCTTATTCTATGACAGTCTTTCATTCTCCATTTGTTTGGACGCTCTTGTGTGGATGCTGTGATAATCAAAGAGAAAATATGGCCTTGCTTGATGGCAGGAATGCTGAATTGTGTCTTCACTGGGGCCGGCAAATGGAGGCGATCTTCAGTTTCTTGTTCTGCTTCCAACATATTCCGTTTTCTGATCTCTAAAAAGCTGATAAAACTCCTAAGCATCATTTACCACTCCAACCCCTGAAAAGGAGATTATCCTCCCACTTGTACCATAATCTACCGGTATGTGATTCCCTTCCCCCCTCTCCCCCCAACCCACCAGAATCACAACCAGCTCGAGTTAAAATTACATCGATGGAGCAAATTACCACAATAACAACTAATACGATACTGTTGACATTGACAACACTGCGCAAAATTCATCCTTAACATCAAAATTACTCAAAGCGCACCCCCCCAACCCAACCAGGAAAATGGCGATGGAATTGCAACCAGCTCGAGGGAAGATTACACTGATCGAGCAAATAATTACAGCGACAACTAATACAATACCATTAACATTGACGAAATTCATCCTTAAAAAGAAAATTATTCACAGCGCTAACCCTTCCCCCCGCCCTCCCGCAGGGGAAAATGGAGATAGAATCGCGATCAGCACGAGAGAAGATTACACTGATCGAGCAAATAAACACAGCAACAACCAATACGATCCCGTTAACATTGCCGACACTGTGCAAAATTCATCCTTAACGTCGAAATTACTCAACGTGCATCCTGCACAGTTCACACGCACAGCTCACATGATGATGATAACGATGATGATGGATTTGAGCGTCGAGTTAACGAGGAAGTCGCCGGTCCAACTCGACCAGATACCAGCGAACATGGACTCCGACAGCAGAGACGACCGCACGAGCCTGATTAGAAAGGAAAGGAAAGGAACAAAGCGATCGGCGGGTTTCGGGAGACGAACCAGGGACCCGCCCCGCGGGAATCGGGATCAGCCGACGTGGAAGGGCCCGATGTCGCCGGTGCGGATGGAGGCGGCGACGTCGTCGGCGACGGTGAGGCAGGAGGAGAGCCAGCCCCTGAGGGCTATCCACACCAGCCTCGCCACCCACAGAGTCGTACCCCATGGCACCGCCATGGCGATCCTCGGATCTCCAGCTTCTTCGGAGCAGGGGACCGGCGGGCGAAGCGATCGGTCCTCTCCGCAAGGACGTCCGGCGAGGCACAGGAGAAGAAGGAGAAGAAGATGCAGCAGCAGCTTTGAAGCTTCAAGTATTCAACGCGGTAGGCCGGTCGCAGTCGTGGTCGTTGAAACTGGAGAAGTGGTTCGCCGCTGTCGAGGTGAGAGGGTGATTTTGATGATTGGGCCTCGCTCTACTGGTCCGGGCCTCGAATTTCTATAGCATGTCATTTTTGAGAAATTCGCCTGATTAATTTTTAATCTATTCAATGGTTGTCATTCGGTCTTAATTTTTTCAACTGGGTGGATTGAGTTTTAAATATTTTGCAGGAATTTTCGCTATTGATGTGGCGACACAGTAATTTATATTGAAATTTTGTGTAAAAAATATCAGAATATAATTGACAAAATTAAAGAAATTAAGATTGACTTAATGTTCCAATCATATATTCTACACTTGATTGGACAATTTCTTCATTCAACTTTTCATCCTTGGATGTGTGATTTTTGAATTATATAATATGCAAATCTAAACCGAAATGCACAAATTTGAAGACAAAAGTACCCCTAACCATGCCCAGAACCCCCCATTCTCTCTTGTCTAATCTTCTTTCTCCACGTAATGGCGCCAATAGATTGACTACTTTTGGATTATAATGTCATCTCCATCATCAACTACAACAACCCCAATGCATCATCGCATGTCAATCGCCTCTCAACATTTCTTGTCACATAACGTATAATACACCCACCGTTGGAGATGTAAACGCTGCCTAAGGGCCCGTTTGATTCAATTTTGAGGAAATGCAAAGCCATTTCCCCAAGTATCTTTAGAAGAGTGGGCATTTAGTGAATGCCGAAGTGTTTGAGAACTTTTATTTTGGTGCATTTTGCAAAGTAGTTTTGAGGTGAAAAGAAAAAAGGAAAAAAAGAAAAGGAAAAAGGAGGAGGAGATGTTGACGCAGAGGAGGGGAACGATTGGGAGGCAGCCGGAGCTGGTGGGGGAGGCGGCTAGTGGCTGTGGTGGGGGAGGCGGCTGGTGGCAGTGGTGGTGGGGAGGGGGCGGGTCGCGTGACCCATGCACCGCCATCACTTGGGTCGTGGCCTCAGGCGGCGTCACCTGGGTCATGTGACCCACGCACCGCCGTCGTGTGGGTCGCGCACCCTCGGGCGACGCTGCTTGGGGCCGTGACGGCGGCGGTGTGTGGCAACCAGATCTCGGCCGGGCTGAGCATTGCTCAACCCGTCGAGTGGGTCATGTGACCCAGGTGATGCCGTTTGAGGCCGCGACCCACACGATTGCGGTGTGTGGTGATGGCGATGTGTGGGCGACCAGCTCCGACCGGCTGAGTTCCGCCGGCTGAGCTTCAGTCTTGAAGAAACAAGTCCAACGAGGAAGACAATGAATAGTAGTTTTTAAGGGTAAAACAGGAAAAGGTAATTATCAGTGAGGGCAATATTGAAAGAAAAAAATTCATTAAGTCCCTCTTCAGCATTCCAAATACTAGCATTTCCCCAAATATACCTCCAAATACTGAATCAAATGCCTAAATTTTTTTTCAATGAGCTTTCGGAGCTGAAAGCCCCCTGAGAATGCTGAACCAAACAGGGCTAAGAGCGATGTGGACGTGCGTCGATGAGGGCGAAGAACGAAGACACTCCGTGGTAGAGGGATGCTGCGTATGGAGAGAGCAAAGGAAATATTATGTTTTCGAGTTTTTCTTTGTGAGAGGAGATAGCGATAGGAGTAGTTCAGGAAAGAAAATTGGCAATGTGGTAATTACGTACACAACACGAATGAACGACAAATGTAATTTGAATGAAAAATAACGTAAATGATTTTTGAACTTCGGCCTTATACATAATGTGATCCCTAAACCGTCGAGCACTCCAAAACCGAAATTCTATAAAGGCCCACGGGAGAGCCCACTGCCCATGCCCGGCGGATCACCCGACCCGACCCATCCGTTCCGTTTCCCGCTCCTCTCAAATCCCCCCTTCATTTTGAAAGTTGCAGGTTCGGCCATGGACGACCAGTGAACAAATCTCAGCAACGACAGCAGCGACGAGGAAGAGAAAACACTCCCTCAATTTCTCCTCCGGCGGCGCGGCGACAGATGGCTCCTCCCTTCGTCTTCCCTCCGAATCTCCGGGCTCTCGAAGAGGACCCCGAGGACAACCGCCTCTACGCGCAGAGCCCCGTCGACATCGCCTCGCTCCGCTCCTCCGAAATCGAGGAATTCGTCAAAGGTCCGTTTCAACCTGCGCACACACCGCCGCAACCGACGATGAGTTTTTCGAATTTTTTTTTTTTTTGTTTTTGTTTTGGCTGAGGTCGGTGTCCCGCGGCTCTCTCGCAGGCCTGTCGTTCGATCTCTCTGACAAGGAGCTGTTCTGCGTAGTTGTGACACGTTCATCCAACTACAGTCGTAGATCGAGGCTCGGGTGAAAAGAATTGGCGAACACTAGAATTCTCTCTAGAATGTAATCAGCATCGTCTTCTCTTTGACCGCCCCGACGGGCTAGTCAACTAAAGGCGGCAGATTCGAGAGTGCGGAGTAGGCTCGAACAGATATTTCAACCCGGAAAGCCTATATATGTGCTTGCTCTCTCCTCTCTTCTTGTTTCATTTTCTCTTCGGCACTTTGTGTAAGAATCTCATAATATAAGGAATTCCAGTACATGATGCACTTGCTTCATTTTTAGTATCCATATGGTGTTCTTGCAAACCAGTGTCCCCGCCTTCATTACTCTCTGCCTAACTTGGCATAAAAAACAGTCATTCAGGTTCGAAGTGAAAACAAAAGTGCGGTCCAGGGACCAAATTGAAAACTCGCCCAAAGTATGGGAACGAAAGGTAAAAACTCGAGATAATAATAATGATGATAATGATAATGATAATAATAATAATAATAATAATTCATCAACTTTATCAAATGTATAATTTAATATCTAAATTTTTAATTTGTTCAATATGATCTCTCAACTTTAACTCTCAATATGTAATATTATTCCTAAATTTATAATTTATTTAATATAATTTATAAAAGAATTTACATATTAAAATTGAGTAAAAAATTGGATATTATATATCGAATAAATTAAAATTTTAACTGCTCATATTACATGTTAAATTTAAATTTATGAACCGCTAAAATTCAAGAACTGCTTATTTCAATTTCCCTGGAAATAATCGACGAAGGAGTCGATTCCGCAGCTCCTTTTACCGACACTCCCGATGGCCGGAGCTCGCTCGTCCCTCGCGATCTTCCTCCGCCATAACCACCGCGGCTTCCGGCGGAACCCTAGTTCCGCGGTCACGTCAGACGCCTCAGCGTCGGCGTCGGCGCCGTCGGCGACGGTGGCGGCGACCGCCGGGGCGAGGCCCGCTCGCTGTCGGAGATCGCCGAGGAGGTCTGCAGGATCACGCGGACGAGGCCACGGTGGGAGGCGACCCTGGCTTCCGAGTTCCCCACCGTCGATTTCTCGGACCCGGGGTTCTTCCGCGAGCTGTTCCGGCGGCAGAGGAACGCCTTCCTCTCCCTGCGCTTCTTCCGCTGGGCCGCCTCGCGCCGCGGCGCCCCGCCCGACCCGGCCTCGTGCGCGCTGCTGTTCGATGCCCTGGTCGCGGCCAAGTCGCCCGGCGCCGCAAAGTCGGTGCTCGGGACCCCGGGGTTCTCGCCCGGGGCGGATTCGCTGGAGCGTTACGTGCGCTGCGCCTGCGAGGGCGGCCTGCTCGAGGACGCGGTCGACGGGTTCTTCCGATTGGGGGAGTCGGGGGTTTGCCCGTCGTCAATCGAGACGTGGAATTCGGTGCTGAAATGCTGTCTCGAGGCTCGGAGGACCGACCTCGTGTTGGAGTTCTATGAGGAGATGGTGAAATTGGCGCCGTGCGCGAGGCGAATGCCGAGACCGTCGGGCACCTGATTCGAGCCTTTTGCGAAGGCGGGAATCTGTTGAGAGGTTATGAGTTGCTTTGGCAAGGGATCGAAAGTGGATTGATACCTCAGTATTCGACTTTCATTCGGTTGATATCTGGGTTTTGTAGGCAGGGGGATTATGCGAAGGTGTCCCAAATACTCCACTTGATGATTGCGAAGGACCGTGCTCCGGATATGTTCACGTACCAGGAAGTCATTAATGGGCTCTGCAAGAATGGGAGGCAGCTCGAGGCTTATCGGACTTTTAATGATCTAAAGGATAGAGGGTACTTTCCGGACAGGGTCGTGTACACTACATTGATTCACGGGTTCTGGGACATTGGACGGATTGGTGAGGCAAGGAAGTTGTGGTTTGAAATGATTCGTAAAGGCTTTGTCCCTAATGAGCACACTTACACTTCACTGATTCACGGGTTTTTCAAAAGCGGGAAAGTAGAAGAGGCCAAAAAACTGTTTGACGAAATGTGTTGTAAAGGTCATGGAGAGAGCACAGCAGTTTACAACATGATGATTTCTGGGTTATCTATACATGGGCGGTTAGATGACGCTGTTGGCATGTTTGAAGAGATGCCTCAGAAGAGCATTGCTCGTGATCAGATCACCTATGACACTTTGGTACAGGGCTATTGCAGGGAAGGAAAGATAACTGATTCTAGAGATCTCTTGAACGAGCTATCACTACAGGGTGTAGTTCCATCAAGTTCGTCTTATGCCACACTTCTTGAAAAGCTTATTGAGCTGGGAGAATTGCAAGGAGTGAAGTTGGTATTGAGTGATATGCAAAACAAGGGTGTAGAACTATTGGCTAGTACTTGGGATCGAATTGTTAATGGATTGTGCAAAAGGGGATTCGTAACTGAGGCGATGGGCTGCTTGGTTGACATGCTAAACAGAAACATCCAGCCTCGTAAGACGACTTTCAATGTGCTTATTCAGAACCTCTTACAAGGTGATAGCTTAGATGATTGTGAACTTGTGTTAGACACTATGTTCAGGATGGGTTATGTTTTGGAAGAAGGCATGTGCCACTCCTGGTCGATAAAATTTGTAAACAAAATAGCAACTTTGGAGAAACATGTATGGCAAAGATTCTTGAAGGGAACTGAGGTTTTAGAATCATCACGGTTGAAAATGCTTCATTTGTTCTACAACTTATTTATGAATAAGTCTTGCAGCTGACTGTAAAATTGACAAATGAGCTTTCTTTTGTTGCTCGGAAGGGGCTGTCAAATTTACGGTTTATCTTTGGTAGTTCATGGCAGCTGACCTGAGGTTTGTACGGACATTGTTATCTAAAACTGGTCATTGTGAATCCGTCTTTCCGAATGCTAAGCAGCAATTTTCTAGTTCTCACAGGCTGCAATTCAATCATCAAATCCTCCAATTATCCTTTTCCTTTTGATGCTCAAACATGAGTGCTCTTCAACCTCGTGGCAAATCCAGATGCTGGAGGAAGAGGAAAGAGCAGGAAGAGAAAGATGTCCTCAAATTGGCAAAAGCTGATGGTAATAGAAAAGGTTAATAAAAGGAGTTTTTTTTGTTGACGCTTAATATGACAATCTCTGTTTTTCTCCGAAATTGCACGCCGATGCACTTACCATTGTACTGTATGAAATTCACAAGGTATCACAGGCATGAGAATGTCTACAATGTGCAAATGTGATCTTTCCTGAGCTAGGAATATGCAAATATATTTCTCAAGTGGGATCTCAACAATGCCTGGACATCACACCGATCTTTGATGTCAGTTACATCTCTCATCAGATCATAATGATCAGGTGCTAATCTGACAAAGAATGGAGGATGGTCTCTAATTTGAACGAGAGCAATGGTGATTCAATGATAGCCCAAAGAGAGTTCAATTAATGCCCTTTCCACCAAGTTAAAGAAAAAGTAGAAGATGTTTCGCCTTTGCCACCATAGTAGAAGCTAAATATCACAATTTAAAGAAAGCAGTGTGAGTACCTTTTTTTGGTAATTGAATGTTATGGTGAATTATTCTTTTAATTGAAAACATCTATTGTAGCGCAAACTGTTCTTTAAAGGCAACATTGATGCTGAGGGTGTCTTTATTCATTGCTTCCATCATGTGTTCTCCCAAAAAAAAAAGAAAAAAACAAAAGCCTGCCTGCCCAAATAATCTGAGAATTACTTTTCCGTCTATGAGAGCTAGACTGGTTCTTACAGTCCAGATTGTATTTGGCTTGTAGGTTCGGCTCCTGGTTCTTGTTGTTTTACCAGCCATGTCCCCTCATAATAATGCGTGCTGGGCGTTTTTTGTACCAGGCCTTTCTTGGGTGTGTGGATCCTACCAAGCCATACATGGATGTTGAGTTGATCTGTTGACCTGTTGACCATGAAAAGTTGCATATCCTTTTAAAAGTCATTTGACTAGCTTCCCTGGATACCTTTTGTTATAATTGGAGCATTTGAGGAGCACGATCTAGAAATTGGGACTTTGCCTGGTTTTCCGTACTTTTATTCCTTGTGTAATTAGGTCATATTTTGCAATAACATGAGTTGTTTTCTCTTGCATCGGACTTAGGGTCTTCAGAACAGTGACATGGTGTCAAGGGAAAAGTAACCCCACCTCTGTCCAGTTGCAATCGTTAGTTATATTTATGTTTGTCTCTTTGTTGAACTGGTTATTCCATGCCCTTCTCGGCCCTTCTCCATTTGAGTACCGTTTTTCCAGGGACAAAGACAGACAGATGAACATTCCGCTATGCAATTGGCTCTAAACAGTTGAAAACGGGTCTTCTGGAAATTCTCTTTGTTTTTTTTATCATTTTGGATGTTAGAATGGCTCTGCTCTGTTGTCTTTCCTTTCCCTTTTCGGTGGAATTCTGTGTTTATTAGCTCTGCTATTGCAGGATCAGTTGGGAGGAGTATCATCGCTTTCTAGCATTCTCCTTATAATGGGATTGGGATCAGATGGCGTGCATTCTCTTTTACTTGAACTTTGCATTGGATTCAGTAATGTATAGTTGGATACTCAGTCCAATATACTAGTCTCGTTTTCTTTTTTTGTTATTGATGTTGAACGGTACTCCTAACAAGCATTTTTCAAAAACGAGGGCAAAATCTTTTCCTTCAATGGCATATTCACTGTGCAGAACTTTCATCTTTTGAAGTTTTATCAATTGCATATGCGTAAAATTAAGATTATCCTGAGGAAGGTCATTCTTTCTTTGTCACATGATAAACGTCTAGCAGCATAGGGATTCACTGTATTATGGAAGTTGTCTCCTTTTGTAAATCTCTCAATTGATAGGGATTAATGACTTTTCCTTTAGCAGTTCAATTTAGTTGAAGAAATTGTTTTGGAGTTTCTACGTGTCCCATTCTGGTGTTTGATTATGCGTCTTCAACTAATGAAGAGATTCTGTCTTTGCCATTTAGATATGCACATGAGGACAAGTGGATGGGAGCAAAAGATGCAATCGTCTGATGTTCCAGAAGACATCGAACTAGGAGAAATTCGCCCATGGGAGACTGTTGTGTCCACAGTTTGCCCAGGACAGATTTAACCAGGCAACCAAAGCATTTCTACTATGTGATCTTCACATAGATAATGTCCCTCGTTTTCATCATGGTTGGTCAGCGGTTTGAATCTGTTCAGAAGGAAAAGGGCGGGTCAATCAGCCATTACCATATTTACTCTATATAAATCCTCTTTATGGTGCAGATTGCTCCGTACAATCAGTTGCCTTGACGATTGAGTGGCTGGTTGGTGTTCCTGCACTGTTCTGACGTGTTAATTCAACTACCACTGATCATAGCATTGGCGAAAAGAATTGGCAAACACAATTTCTTTCCCGAGATTAGTAACCAGCATTGTTCTCTCTGCCTGCCGGATAGCTTTTGAGTAAAGGTAGCTCACTGGAGAGGGCTTAGTGGCTCAAGTAGATGAACTGCGGGGGAGAGAGAGAGATGTCAACCTGGAAAGTCTCTGCATATGGTTTTAGCTCTCTATCTTCTCTCTTTTTCTATTTTTCCATTGGGCATGTTGTGTAAGAATCTCGTAACATGAGAAATTCCAGTGTATGCACTTCTTACTTCATTATCCACCTGGTGTTTTTGGCAAACCAATGGCCCTGCGTCATTCTCTGCCTTGCCTTGGTACCAAAACAGAGGACATTTAATTACGAAGCCTGACGTCAGCGAAGCTGTCAATTGCTTTAAGGATATCAATTCAGACATGTCACAGTCAGCCGTGCTTGCCGGGCCCTTTGTTTGAACAAACTTTGGCAAGGGCATTTAATTACGAAGCTTGACCTCGTTGAGCCCGACCCCAATCTCAGTTAACACGATAGATATTTCGAATCTATCTGTTGACGGACGAGCTCGAACAAGAAGTCAGGTCCAACCCAAAGACGTGGCTCACCTTCCATCTCAAGAATGTTTTGGGGCAAGTTGCAGCATTTTGGAAAGACTATTGATGGGAAAATTGAGCAGTAGCAATTGCACCTGGCCAAGCTCAATTCAGGGATTACTAGGAAATTAAGCGAGCAACCTAGAACGAGGCATTACTCGAAATTGTCTCATTTTCAAGCTCAGAGGTTTATTCAAGGCTAATAGGACAAGCATGCCAAGCTGAGCGATCTTCTCCAACGACGAACGTGCCTGAGAAGCCTTACTCTATGAATGTCACAATGCAACAGAGGGTTCGGGCTGCATCTGAACTTATGGTCATCAAAGCAGGTGAAAGTTTCTAATTTCTTCAAAGCTTTGCCCATCGTAAGAATTGCATACATTCCAAATACCCTTTTCTTCAATACGGAGTTGGGTAAGTATCTGGTGTGATGAAGCATAAAAAGAAACAAAGCATCGGGTCTAAATTCAGCGAGCTAGCAGAGTTTCCAAAGGCTCGATGTCAAATTGCGCCTCGAGAAGTATGATTGTGGGTCTAGGCCGCAGCGAAGGCAGCTCTTTGGGACCTCCTCTGGGGCTGCTCACCGGATAATAATCATCTAGCTAGTTGTGGCGGGTCGAAGGGACTACGATCCCACAAAGATGGTTCTTCAATCAGACCCAATTCAATCTGTGAACTCTCAAGAGAGAAAAAGAGAGATAGAGCATTTGTAAGTCCGCTATGTTCTCATCACCTTTCCTCCCAACCAGGAACCGTCCTTTAATGAGAACGAACGCTATAGCGCGTCGTCCCTCAAGTTTCCCTTAAGCAAAAGTCAATCCGTATTGCATCAGGATCGGATTCCGGGACCTGTCCATCTCTTTCCTCCATCTAAGACCCCATCTCATCCCCCCCCTTTGGCTTAAATGCCCGAACCAAACTCTCCGTCCTGCGTGTCCTCTCGATCTGCAGCATATCCCATCCCTCCTTTTGGCTTTAAATGCCGCAATCTAAACTCCCCACCGGCCTAATGCTACCAGATAGGGCATTCACTCTTCGTTGAATGGAAAGGCCATCTACCTATCCGTTCGCCTCGAAAAAGACCATAGGCGTATGGATCCATCGTACTCGTCTTCGTGCGCATCCGTGGCAGCGTCTCGCGCTCAAGCACAAGCTTTGGTTGACGAGAGAAAATGAGTTGGGAAGAGCTTTCTCGGATTTGTCCCGGCGTTCGATTTGTGCATGGATTTGACATCGTTCGGTTTGCTTGGGAAAGACTATTGAAATGACACAGATTTTCTCTGTACAAACGTGTTGGAAATTTTGATGCAGATAAATAAGTTAGGGTTGAATTTGCTTCATGTTTGGAAAAAATGAATTGTTAAAATATTTAAGTAATAAATCACGTCTTCATCAAATAGTTTAAATTTTTAGAACAGTTGACGATAATCCAACAATATCTCACATGATAACAGTGCTGGAAGTTTTGAATTCAAATTTTACATCATAACTTAAACTTTTACAATAATTGGCATAGTCTCACAAAATCTCACGATTTTCTAATAAAAAAAAAAAAAAAACAACAATAACAATAATAATAATAATTTATAAAACTTAAAAAAAATTACAAAATTGTTCACGTCGGTGATTTTGGCTGGAATGACTAAATTAGTAAGTAGTCAAAAATTTTAAAATTAAATTGATACAATTAAAATATTTAAAATTGAATTAGTCGCCTTATAATATATATATTCCTAGTGAAATAACTCTGGAAATGATGTCAAAGTTATGGTTCCCTGCTTCCCAGTGATTCTTAATTTGGCCGTTTCTCTCTACCACAAAGAAAATGAGTTTAGCCACGAGTACGAGAGAGGGAGCAGGATTTCTCGTATGTAAGCTATTGCTTCCGGTTCTCGCCATATTTTCTTTTTGATAAAAGTAGTGTTCACCTTTGGGTGGTTCTTTTACCACTCTCTAGGGGAGCAACGGAAGGTTTCAAGACAATTCTTTCCAACAAGACATGGCTTGATCTACAGAAAACTCTTATTTAACTCCTCTCTGGTGCATGATCGTGGGTATGGGTTAGCAGAAAACGTTTCAAACCATTAACCAAACCCAAGCACTGTTTTCTGCTATCTGCTTTGGCTGAAGAGGACGTTTTCGAGAAAATGGTTCACAAACTAAACTAAACCAAACCGGCCCAAATTTTTAGAACTTAAAATGTATGACCTATTAATCTCGAGTGCTTTGCCCACTTCCCTATGAAGAGTCTAATTGTTTTTAAATTCGAAGGAGGTTTTACTTCCATTTGTAGCCAATTTATGTATTGTTAAGTGCAGACTTTTGGTTTGTTCTTGAAGTTAATGCTCCTAAGCTAGTATGGCGAGTTAAAAACAAAAAAAAGTGAGAAAAATGGTATCAATTTGGGATAAAATACCTGCAGTTAATGCCTACGAGATTTATAAAAGAAAAGCACATCTCAATATTCTAAATTGAACAGTAATAACAAAATAAATAAAATAAAGAAAAACAAACTACCTAATTTGCTTTTCTCCTTTTCTTTTGTTTTTTTTCTTTTCTTTTCCCTTTGCTTCCAAAGAGAAGCTCGGCAGCTCGTGCAGCTGGTCACCGAGGGGACTGATCGTTGATCTGGCAAAGGGAACTCCGGCGAAGGCGGACATCACTCCTTTATTTGAATTTAGATTATACTAGTGTAAGTGCATTACCAGATTCCATTGGAGGATTAGAATCGCTACTCGAATTGCATTTATCTTCTACACCTATCGAAGAATTACCCCATTCTATTGGCGGACAGTTGCTACCAGATAGTATAGGGACTCTAGAGAATCTTTTGTGACATTCTCGAGAGCAAAACTATCTCGATTGGAGAGTCTCATCATCAGGAGATCGCATAGGTCTATACCAAACAGTGAGGTTAAAGAGCTAATTGATTGTCTTCGGCAATCTACTAATCTTCGTATTGGGCATGATTAGAGTCTCCAATCGAGATAGTCCTGTGATTTCACTAGGATTTTTACCCTCGAGAATGTCACAATCGTGGGTTGTTAGCTCCTCAAGATTCTCCAGAGTCCCTATACTCTATGGTAGCAACTGTCCGCCAATAGAATGGGGTAATTCTTCGATAGGTGTAGAAGATAAATGCAATTCGAGTAGCGATTCTAATCCTCCAATGGAATCTGGTAATGCACTTACACTAGTATAATCTAAATTCAAATAAATGAGTGATGTCCGCCTTCGCCGGAGCAGTTGATTTACCGAGAGAGAGCCCATTAATGAGCAGATGCCAGTGTAAACTAGCACATCCGTGTGCCCACATTTAGGTGAAAAATGGAAACCAGGATGAACACCAACATGATTACCAAGTCGACGTAAAGCAGAAAAGCTGAAAAAGATATGAAAATGCAGTCAGTTATCAGCAAATCAGTGATCGTATAAAGAACACATAAACCAGGCCTGAAGACTGACCTGGTTGAGTCGCCATAATCCATATTTCTTGAACAGAAGTGATGGGACTTTCTTGCAGTGCGTGGATGACAATTATGACAAAACCGACAATGCACATCACACAGCCCAACATCCCTAGCTTGTGTAGTTTCTCCTTCAAGATGAAGTGCGCCAGCACGGCACTAACCAATTGATCCAAAGTACAGTAACGACTCGGTTAAGGGATGCCCAGAAACTGAAGCATAAAGTTAATGGGTCAATTTCTTGGCTTCTTCTATATTATGATTATCACTTTGTTTCCTATAAAAAAGAATGCAACATGAAGCAAAATAAGCCATTTTAAAACTAACTATCGAAGCCGAAAAAGCAATGCACATGCTCTGAGTTCATTAGATAACCTCGACTTCAGTGGTTAGAATTGATTTAGCGAGCTCTTCAAACCGTAGCGTTACCGGCATTGTTCTCCTCGATAAAGCTAATAGTGGAGTTTATAAACAGAAGAGTGACGATGCCTATGAAATCTTGCCAATCTAGAGGCTTGCCCTGCAAAGGAAAATCAGAAACAAATGGATACCATCTTTCACAAAAACTCAAATTTTACCCTAAAACAGAAAGAGAGACAGCACAGTAGAAGAAAAATTCACCAACCCCTCCATTTGTAAGTGCAATGGCCATGATAGCAGCAAGCTCCATGACCCAGGACAGGGGATTCCACATGAACCCCAAGAACTTCGAGGGTGTTGAGGGAGGTTCGGCGACTGCGAGCACGCGGCGACGGCGGCGCGATAGCGAAGAAGACACGAGTCTCATGGCACCAACGGCGGCACGGACGGCGCGGCGAAGACGGTGGCGGTCGCGGCTCAACCCACGACCAAGAGGGGAAGAGATCGGTTCTGGCGGAGGCGGTGGCGGTTCTGAGCAACGACAGCCCGGACGGCCGAGAGAGTGGTGGCAAGAGGTGGTGACGGTGGCTTGGGTACGGCGGCGGTGGCTCACGGCGGTGAGGGGGGGCACGGACGGTGCGACAACTCGTTGGGCTCAACGGCGAGACGGCTCGTCGGACAAGCGTGGGGCGGCGGGGTGGTGGTGGTTCGGTGGCCAAGAGGTGGTGGTGAGTAGAGCGTGGGGCGGCGGTGTGTTGGTGGGTGAAGCAGCAGCCAGCAAAAAGAAGAAGAAGAAGAAGAAGAAGAAGGTGGGGTTTCGACCGAGAGAGGGGGAAAGAGAAGAGAGAGAAGAAAAGAAAAAAAGTTGGGGGCAGGAAGTGACGTGAGAGGAAAAAGTGGAGAAAAGAAAGAGAGAGAAAAAGAAAGGGGAAGAAGGGGGAATCACGTGGGGGAAAAGAGAAATAATATGTTATAGGATTATTATTTTTTTTAACTTTGACTGGTTCCGGTTCCGCCGGTTCCGGTTCTCTTGAGAGGAAAAAGTGGAGAAAAGAAAGAGAGAGAGAAAAGAAAGGGGAAGAGGGGGGAATCACGTGGGGGGGAAGGAGAAATAATGTGTTATAGGTTTTTTTTTTTTTTTTTTAACTTTGACTGGTTCCGGTTCCGCCGGTTCCGGTTCTCTTGAGAGGAAAAAGTGGAGAAAAGAAAGAGAGAGAGAAAAAGAAAGGGGAAGAGGGGGGGGAATCACGTGGGGGAAAAGAGAAATAATGTGTTATAGGATTATTATTATTTTTTTTTTTTTAACTTTGACTGGTTCCGGTTCCGCCGGTTCGGTCAAGACATTGGACGCAGCGGACAGACTTCTCGTTTACAAAAGTTGTGAAGACCACCTCCTTTAGCCTTGGCCAAGGAAAGAATGATTCGAAGAACCGACAGGAAAAGAATCCTGTGTCATAGAAAATAAAAATCTGAACGAAAGATAGATAAAGAATCCCTCAAGATGAAGGGAGAACTCATGAAAGAATCCTCAATCACCTCTTATTTTCTTCACTTTGGATCCTTTAAATAAAGCATGTAAGAACCATCTTTCCCTAGAGAAATCTCTATGCCATCTCTCTCTTTCCCTCTTTCTTTCACCTTTGTACTGCTCTATGTTTAACCTTCCACACCGGTTTCGGGGACTTCCAACCGCACCTTACTTTGGACGTCTTAATTTTGACCCGCCAATCGGGCGAGATTAGATTTGGGGTCGACATGAATTAAGGTCCTGTATCGGGTCTTTTCCAATGGGTCAAGCTTTGATTGACACGGACCCACTTCTATTCAAGCTGGCTTATGCACATTTTTTGGCCCATTTCTCCCGTCGATCCAGAAATAACTCCGGCATTTGATACATAAAGATTTCACGCAACAAGCCATACAGTGTCTCGCACTTTGTTCGCAATGACATGATATTGTTCTTCGAATATTAGGGTAAATGCACTTAAAACATTTACAAGAATTAACAGAAAACGCGCGGCACGTTATCAAAATTTAAACTGTTGCGTACGCGATTCTTAAACTGTTGCGCACTCCAAAACCGAAATTCTATAAAGGCCCATGATTTATAAATTTTGATTTTATATATAATGTGATTCTTAAACTGTTGCGCACACGATTCTTAAACTGTCGGGCACGCGATTCTTAAATTGTTGCGCACTCCAAAACCGAAATTTATAAAGGCCCATAATTTATAAATTTTGATTTTATATATAATGTAATTTTTAAACCTGTTGCGCACGCGATTCTTAAACTGGTTGCAAGACTCCAAAACCGAAATTTATAAAGTCTCATGATTTATAGATTTTGATTTTATATATAATGTGTGTTGACACACTGATATTTTAGAAAATAATAAATAAAATAAAAATTAGGTTTTGGAAATTTTTGTTGAAAATATATCTTCATTTCAAAATTTAAAAAAAAAAAAAATCAGTTTTTATTTGATTTTGGAGCTTTTTTATTGTTGGAGTCGTTGAGTGGATGTCTCGCCTACAAAAACAACTTTGAGCCCTTTCATTATAAGATGCGAGTCTTCAGAACCGAGCAAAGTGGGGGCGCTTCGTCGAAAGAAAAGAAAATAGAAAAGTGGAAAAGAGAGAAAAAGGAAGAAAAGCTCCGGTTCTCTGGGGAAAGGGAAAGTGTACAGGGGGCAGAGAGGGAGGTGACGTGAGGGAGACTTGAGAGAGAGAGAGGGGATCAGCGGGACCCAGTAGCAGAAAAAGGTAAAAGAGCAGAACACTGCTCATCTTCTTCCTCTCGACCGCGACTATTGTGGCGCCTCCACCTTCCGATTAACAGCACCGGACACCGCCTGCTGCCCGGGCCACCAGCCACCTCCGAGTCGCCGACCGCCGCTCCTCTGCCGGCGGCGCCACTTCCCGATCCGCTCAGACCCTCCGCCCAGATCTGCTCGAGCACCAGCGGCACCGCCCTCCACCCACAGCCGCGAAGCCACTGAGCCGCACAGGTCACCTCACCAGCACCGCCTCACACCGGTGACTCGCGACCCCACTGCACGCCGCTCGGACCTCCGTCTCAGCAGCTCGCCTCCTGCTCGCTCGGTGGCCGAAGCCCGCCGTACCCGACGCCTGCACCTTGCCTCCGGCGACCCGCGAGCCCGAACGCCTGCAGTGCTCGTGTCCAGCTCCACTCGCCGATCTCCCTGTTCTCGCCGTGCTCGACGCCGCGGCACTTGACGACACCAGCTCCGAATTGCCGAATCTCGCCGGAGCTCCGCACCTCCGCAACCTCCGACCGCGACACCCCTGTTCCGCCGGTTGTCCCTGCTGCCCGGGTGCCGCCCCGTTCCTGCCGGTCCGCCTTCGCCGGAGTTCCCTTTGCCAGATCAACGATCAGTCCCCTCGGTGACCAGCCGCACGAGCTGCCGAGCTTCTCTTTTGGAAGCAAAGGGAAAAGAAAAAAAAAACAAAAGAAAAAGAGAAAAGCAAATTAGGAAAAGAAAAGAAAAAAAAAGAAAAAGAGAAAAGCAAATTAGGTAGTTTGTTTTTCTTTATTTTCTTTATTTTGTTATTATTGTTCAATTTAGAATATTGAGATGTGCTTTTCTTTTATAAATCCCGTAGGCATTAACTGCAGGTATTTTATCCCAAATTATGGTAATTATTAATTTGACCCCTAAGACGTCGGGTCATTTTTTAATTACTTTAATTTTTAGGAATTTTGATAGCATTTTAATTGTTAAATTATTATAGAGTTAAAATGATTGTTAATTTAATCCGCGAGACAACGGATTATTTTTTTGATTATTTTAATTCTTATCTTCATTCTTTTAAAATAATTACTTGTTTGGAAAGATTAAAAAAATCAAAAATCAAAAAGTACATAAAAATCTAAATATTGCATTAGAACATTTAGGTTTAGTAAATTAGAATTGCATTTATAGGATTATAATTTTTAGATTATACTTTTAGATGGGTGATTTTTGTTAGGGCTAATTTTAAATAATGTTGGCATGTCTTGATTTTTTATATAGCTTTTAAGATAAGATATAGTTTAAGTTAAATTGATTCCTAAAATAAATTAGAATATCATTCACTTTAGTTAGTCTAATTAGTTTTTTTTTAACTCCAAATTTCAATAAAAAGAATCAAAAAATATTAGGTACATATTAATTAATTTGCATAATAGGTTTAATTAGAATTTGTTTATTAGTAAAATATGGTTAAATCTAGAACTTAGGTACTTAGGTCCATACAAATTTTCATATTAAAGCAGCACACCTAGATATTTTTAGATTAAGTCAATTTTCGTTTAGTAAAACAAAAAGAGGAACAAAAAATGCTATGCATGCCATATGAGTTATAGTTTAATTTTTTTTAATAAAAAAGAAAATGCTAAAAGATGATCATTGCACTATTAAATTATGCCATTAAAAAAGAAAGAAAAACTAAAGATCATTTCCTTAGTTAGTTAATAGGTTAATAATTAATCTCATTTCATATCATCATTATTTAGCATAGGTTGCATATATGCATTAAAAAATGAATCATCATAAAAAAAATCATAAAATAGTATGCATATGAAATACCTACGATTCATTCACCCCATATCACGTAGAAGACATGCATATTTAATTATATAAATTAGATTGCATACATATAGTGATAAGTTTAAGTCATACATATGAATTGCATCTCGCATGCCATTAAAATAAATTCTTGCATATTAAGTTAGATTAAGATTGCATATAATTAACATTTTAAAAAGAAAAAAGAAAAATTAGGTAAATCATGTTTATGACATACATTTTTTTATTTGAATGTTATTTTATTGATTTGTGCGCACTCGTATGACCACCATTTGCATGGTAGTAGCTTAAGTTTAAATTAATCAACAATGCCTGCAAAATATTTTTGAAATTAAAATAAAAGGTACCGAAAGGGCGTTAGACTAATCTAACGAACCATGTCCCAGGACCTCTTGAATCTACAGTTCGCAAAAGTAAAGTATTCTCCCATACTTTACTTGGGTTTCTAACCAACCCTAATTAGTTAGTGGCGGCTCCAAATGAATATAATTGCATGTTTAAATGAGTTAATCAAGTCGCGATTGGTAGGACTTGGGAGGGTCCGTGCCAAGTCTTCGAACTTAATAATCCATTAGCCTTATTTAAGTAATTCACCTTCAAAAACTCGGAAGGTCGCGACAATGTGATTTTTAAACTGTTACGCACGCGCACGCGATTCTTAAACTGTCGCGCACTCCAAAACCGAAATTCTATAAAGGCCCACGGGAGAGCCCACGGTCCATGACAAGCGGATCGCCCGAACCGAACCGACCCGACCCGCATCCGTTCCGTTTCCCGCTCCTCTCAAATCCCCCTTCATTTTGAAAGTTGCAGCTTCGGCCATGGACGACCGGTGAACAAATCTCAGCAAACGACAGCAGCGACGAGGAAGAGAAAACGCTCTCTCAATTTCTCCTCCGGCGGCGCGGCGACAGATGGCTCCTCCCTTCGTTTTCCCTCCGAATCTCCAGGCTCTCGAAGAGGAGCCCGAGGACAACCGCCTCTATGCGCAGAGCCCCGTCGACATCGCCTCGCTCCGCTCCTCCGAAATCGAAGAATTCGTCAAAGGTCCGCTTCAACCTGCGCTCACACCGCCGCAATCGACGATGAGTTTTTTCGCGAAAATGTTTTGTTTTTCGCTGAGGTTGGTGTCCCCGTGGCTCTCTCGCAGGCCTGTCGTTCGATCTCTCCGACAAGGAGCTGTTCTGCGTGGAGGAGCAGGACGTGTTCGACCGCGTGTACTCGCTGGTCCGCAGCTTCTCCGGCCTCGCCCCGCCCTGCAAGCTCAACGTCGTGGAGAGCCTCAGGTCGAACCTCAGCGTGCTGCTCCCGAACATCGACTCGCTCGCGCGACAGGACGACGACGGCATGATCCTGGACCGCATCGGCTCGCACCGCAACGCCTTTAAGATATACACGTTCTTCCTGCTCAGCATCGTGCGTGATGAGGAAGCGAGCGTTGGCTCCGGCAACAGTTCGAAGGTATTGAGCTCGTCTTTTTGATTTAGATGATGACATCGGAAGGGCAAGCACGTCGAGCCGATTAAGCGTCTCTGCTTACTTTAATTGAATTGGCGCATTCCTTTTCACCATATTTCATGGTTATCCATTTGAAGTTCCTGTTTAACCTAATTGGCTTGCTGCCCATTCCACTCATGTACAAGAAGGTTGTCAGATATCGCCATTGGTGTCATATAAACATGTATGTTGTTTTGCTTGTAAATTGGATAATTATCATGTGAGAGTTTCAGTGAGGTTTTGGATCGTGGGTTCAGGTGGCAGCAACCGCAAGGAAGAAACAGCCTCTGAACTCTTGGAACTGGGAACAACAGAGGGGACGGGTGCTAAATCTAATTGCTAACTCCTTAGAGGTCAACCTTTCGTTGCTCTTTGGGTCATCGGATCCAGATGAAAATTACCTCTCTTTTATTGCAAAGTATGTGATGAAATTGGCCAAGTTAATTCCTTTGAGTTTGTCTTTTAGGTTTCTCTTATGGATTGACCTTTGTTTCTGGTCACTGCAGAAATGTATTCTCAATGTTTGAAAATGCTTCGCTCTTAAAAGACCTCGAGACAAAAGATGCTCTCTGTCGTATCATTGGGAGTTGTGCCAGCAAATACCATTACTTAGCACAATCATGTGCTTCAATCACGCATCTGATTCACAAATATGATTTTGTTGTCACCCACATGGCCGAGGCTGTTGCAGGGGCTGAGAGAAAATATGCTGATGGTAGCTTGGCCAGTTCTCTAATAAGAGAGATTGGAAGGACCAATCCAAAAGACTATGTTAAGGACACTGTAGGAGCTGAAAATGTTGGACGTTTTCTAGTTGAACTGGCTGACAGGATACCCAAGTTGATATCGACCAACATTGGAGTGCTTGTATCACATTTTGGTGGAGAATCTTATAAAATAAGAAATGCTCTTGTTGGAGTTCTAGGAAAGCTGGTTGCAAAAGCTTTTAAAGATGTTGAGGGTGAGGTTAGTTCTAAATCTGTTCGCCTTCGAGCAAAGCAAGCTATGTTGGAAATCTTGCTGGAAAGGTGTAGGGATGTCTCAGCTTACACTCGAAGTCGAGTTCTTCACGTCTGGGCTGAGCTCTGTGAAGAGCATTCTGTTTCAATCGGAGTATGGAATGAGGTTGCAACTGTTGCTGCTGGAAGATTGGAGGATAAGAGTGCCATTGTCAGAAAATCAGCATTAAACCTACTTATCACAATGTTGCAGCATAACCCTTTTGGTCCGCAGCTTAGAATTGCTTCATTTGAAACTACACTGGAGAACTACAAGAAGAAGCTAGATGAGCTTGAACCCACTACCCATGAAAATAGTGTAATTAATGGTTTATCACCTGAAGATTTATGCAGTGCCGATGGAGAAATTGAAGATTGCAATGCTGAAACTATGTCTCAGGAACAACAAAATAGCTTACCTGATAGTTGTTTACCCCATACAGAAGATGCGGTCGCTAATAAAGATAGTTCTGTGCCAGATGTTGGCAACTTGGAACAGACCAGAGCCTTGGTTGCATCTCTTGAAGCTGGATTGAGATTTTCTAAGTGTGTATCAGCCACAATGCCGAATCTCGTACAACTGATGGCTTCATCCTCTGCCACTGATGTCGAGAACACTATTCTGTTGTTGATGAGGTGCAGACAGTTCCAGATTGATGGCTCAGAAGCCTGCTTGCGTAAGATGTTGCCATTGGTAAACTTCTATCCTCATCATTGTTTTGAAATTATGGAAAAGCTGGTGGTTTGGCATAAATAATGTGGAACCAGCTTTTTGATGAACTTGGCATTTATAATCTTATACTCTTGTAGGTGTTTTCTCCAGACAAATCCATCTATGAAGCTGTGGAGAATGCCTTTATTACAATTTACATAAGGAAAAACCCAGTAGAGACAGCTAAAAATTTAGTCAATCTAGCTGTTGACTCTAACATAGGTGATCTAGCTGCTCTGGAATCCATTATTGGTGCCCTGGTATCAAAAGGAGATATAACAACCACAATGGTATGTTCATTCTCTCAGCTCTATAGATTTTTTATTGAGCAGTTGAGAATTACTTTGTTATTACAAATCAATTCACTCCTTTTGTCATGAAAACTAGAGGCAGTTATCCTGTCTTCTAGTTAAATTAATCAGTTTATAAATTTGTGGCTGCTTATGATAGATCATATAGATTCATTTGGACTAGTGAAATGGTTGTAGCCGAACCCTAGAAGAACCTTTATAGCAATAACAGGATATGGTGTTGGAGTTCTTTTTATCATCATCATCGTTATACTTTTACTACTACTATTACTACTACTAGTATTGTTATGGTTATTTATCAATTTTATTGTAACTGCTAAGTATACATCAGGCTCATGACTCGATGTTAGCATGTAGAGTTGCTTAGTCACATACTGTTACTTGTTCCTTCTTCTTTTTCTCGTTCTCATGGATGGATAGCGAATAAACTTTTGATTAGCCATCTGCAGCACAATGGGCTTTTAAAGTTTTTCCCTGAACTTCTGCTTTCTTACTGTGGCATATGTAGATTATTCCATTATTTGGACACTGCGTAGAATGTTCATGTATCTTATGAATTGATTGTCTCAGGAAGCAGTATAGTTAACAATTTGTTTAAGAGTTACAAGCTTAACAAAAGTCTACACTCTAGGTCCATATCATAGTTCGCAAATGTAATACTGCATGATAATTAGCATTAGGACCAGCGTGACCATTTTGATGTACTCTTTTATGCTAATTTGAATTAATTTTAGGTGGAGTAAAAAGACGTGATGGTGATTGGCACCTTATAGTAACAACAGTTGATTGTTAATGCAATATACTTTTGGTATCTAGCAATAGTTTAGGGATTTGAGCCCTCTAGCTATGTATCCTTTTCTGGAATCAGAATCTGAATACAGGCAGGAAGCAGATTGGCCATATATATTAAGAAAGGAAAAGAAAAGACTGGCCATTTGTTAGGCTTTGGTTCGTTTAAGTATTGGCTTTAAATTTTCATTGCATCTCCTTTGCAGCTACAGATTCTGTTATTGACTTGAAGTTACCATTTCCAACTGGTTAAAGAAGGCTTTTTATTTTCTCTGTCATAAAAACTGTCTTTTATTTGCTTGTGGGAGTTTTGAGTAATGTTTGGTTATAATTCTGTAAAAAGAGACTAGTGATTGAATGTGGAAAGTAAAATGGCCATTGTGTTGTTCAATTGCCTTGCTTGAAAAATTCTAATGTGAGACTATCTTATCTGCGATCCCTTCCCCTTAAGGAATTATAAATTAATGAGACCTACTTGCAGGTTTCTGCTTTGTGGGATTTCTTTTGCTTTAATGTCAATGGAACTACTGCAGAACAAAGTCGCGGTGCTTTATCTGTGCTCTGCATGGCAGCAAAGTCGTCTGCTGGCATCCTCAGCTCTCACATTCAAGACATCATTGATATTGGATTTGGACGCTGGGCAAAAGTGGATCCTTTACTTGCAAGAACAGCATGCATAGCTATTCAAAGATTGTCTGAAGAAGACAAGAGAAGACTCATGATGAGTAATGGTAGTAGGTTGTTTGGTATTTTGGAAAGTTTGGTCACTGGTTTTTGGCTACCAGAGGACATATGGTACGCTGCTGCTGATAAAGCGATAGGTGCCATATATACACTTCACTCATCACCAGAAACTTTGGCAGCTGAACTGGTCAAAAAATCTCTCAATTCTATGTTTGATGTGAATGGAGGGGATGAAATACAGAAAGATATTGAGAATTGTAGCACAAGTGGCCTTACAACGATTCAAGTAGCCAAGCTAAGTAAATTTCTTTTCGTTGTCAGTCATGTTGCCATGAACCAACTGTTATATATTGAATTCTGTGCTCGGAAAATCCGAAAACAGAGATCCAAAAGGAGAAAGCTGAAGCTGATGGTGTGGCACTTGGAGAGAAACCTAAGGTGAGATACACTGCAGATGTGATTTTGAAGGATTGGATGGTGATAATACTGAATGTACACTCGTAACCTCAAATTTTTGTGATTGAGAGCTTCTCATTTGTCTCCTCCAGGAAAATGGTATTAGTGCTGAACTTGGTCTGGCAGCTTCCGAGGATGCATTCCTTGATTCACTAGCAGAAGGCGCAGAGTCAGAAATCATTTCTAGCAGTTCCTCCGTGAAAAATTTGATTGGAAGCTGTGCATCTTTCCTATCGAAGCTCTGTAGAAACTTTGGTTTGATGCAAAAGGTGCTTGATAATTTTTTTATATCCGTTTCTGTTTATTTGATGAAAACTCTATTTAATCATATGCAGCAGAAGTTCTCCGTGCTCTATGAATCACTAAGATTTAATATTCGGGTTGGGTTGTTCTATTGCAAGCATAACTTTCTCTAATCACTTGAGAATGGATTAAATTAAACAATGACTTATTGTGCTTACCCCACTTTCAAGTGGGTTACTTCCTTTTCTCCATTGCTCGACTGGACTGGAATGCCATCATGAGGTTTTATTGCATCTTAACATTTGAATCGTGCATTTTTGTCTACTAATCGCCCGGGAAACTCACTAAACCTTTCTATTTTTTCAGTGTCCTGAATTACAAGCATCCGGAATGCTTGCTTTATGTCGGTTTATGATAATAGATTCAAGTTTTTGGTATGGACTCTCTCTCTCTCACTCAAGATCACCTGTCCATGGTCTATAAGTGGTCCTTGGTCATGTGTGCTTGTCTAGAGAAATGCACTTATGTCTGACATCTTTTGTTTATGATGATTCCAGTGATGCCAATCTCCAGCTTCTATTTACCGTCATTGAAAATTCACCATATGAGATTGTTCGTTCCAACTGCACCATAGCACTTGGCGATTTGGCAGTTCGGTTTCCTAATTTACTAGAACCATGGACTGAAAATGTCTATGCTCGGTTACGGGATCCTTCTCTATCTGTTAGGAAGAATGCTGTTCTTGTGCTCTCCCATCTCATATTGAATGATATGATGAAGGTAAATGGACAGATCCTCGTATATCTACAATGATATAAGTATTATCAGATTCATCATGATTGGAAATGCCATTGCTTGTCCAGGTGAAGGGTTACATAAATGAAATGGCTGCGCGATTGGAAGATGAAGATGACAGGATTTCAAGTTTGGCTAAACTATTTTTTAATGAATTGTCTAAAAAGGTAAAATATGGTATACACGTGATAAAATGTATTATAATTATGAAGATTTACATGGTCACTCCCTTTTAATTTCTTCTGATAATTTTTCTCTTCATGGTGCAGGAAGCAACCCGATATACAATCTACTTCCGGATATATTGGGCAAATTATCCAGCCAGAATTTGAAGAGAGAGTCTTTCTGCAACATTATGCAGTTCTTGATCAGTTCCATCAAGAAGGTTTGCTTTGCCTAATTCATCTAGAGAATTCTCTATAATCAAAACATCGAATTTATCATCTTTTGAAATTTTAGGACAAGCAAATGGAAGCTCTTGTCGAGAAGCTATGCCACAGGTTTGGGGGAGTGACAGGTGGGTGCCAAAAAACTTGCTTTTTATTTGTAAATTTATGGCATGAAAAGCATCACTGAATCAACATCACCTCAGCCATAAGATGGTGGCTGGGTATGTGATGATGTGGTATATTGTAATCTTTATCGGCCTTTGGGTAAAGTGTTGAATTATAATTGTATGTTCTTTTGTATTTCACCTTTGGAGTTCCTCGTGGCATGATTTGACCAGTTGAATCCCTAATTTGGGCAAGAGAGACATGGAGATTGTGGACTCATTTTATCTTTTTGAGAAACTTCTCCCTGCTCTCAGTTCTGCTCTTGGAGTAGATCACTTGGAACTTGATTTTCTTTGCACTTAAATAGGTGATGGGAGGAGTTTTAAATTTCTTATTTCATATAACTTTTTATCATTCTCCGTGGTTCCAATGCAGATATCAGGCAATGGGAATGCATCTCTTATTGTCTTTCTCAGCTGGGTTTTACTGAAAAGGGACTCAAAAAGCTCATTGAATTATCTAAGACTTATGAACATACGCTTGCGGAGGACTCCGTCATGGATCATTTTAAAAGCATTTTAAGCAAGGTACTTATTAGTAAAATATCTGCTTCTAGTATGATACTTTCCTGTTTGGCTATTCATATCTTTGTACACTTTGCTTGAAGCAGGGGAAGAAGTTCGCCAAACCAGAATTGAAAACATGCCTCGAGGAGTTTGAAGAGAAACTGAATAAAGTCCATGCCGAGAAGAAGGAACAAGAAGTAACTGCAAAAAATGCTCAGGCTCATCAAGAGAAGATGGGTAGCTCGGAAACCTTTACATCATCTTGTAGTTCCGGAGTGGAAGGTGTGGAAGTTGACTCAACTGAAGGTTGGTGTTTGGACATCTAGGACGTGTGCTTGTCGTTTTCTAGGCTCACAAGTTAGATGGAAGCATCTGCATCATATGAGTTTGGTCAGATTTTTGTCATACTAGTTCAGGACAATATTGTTAAGCTTGACGCATCTTCTATGTTAAGTGTTGTTGTGAAAGGCTGAATAAGCCCAAGATAGAGAAGTTTCAACGGATCATCTGTCTTTATGTGTTCTCCTAGTAAAGTGTCATGGCTGCAGTTGACCAGAACCAAACGCCCTAAAATTTCATAAAGTCTAATCTAGATTATTGAACAATATGGAGGCCGTTGCCAGATGACCATGTTGTCTAACGAATGGTTGAAGTTAGCATATGGTTTTCTGTTCTTCCCTAGTTGAGGCAAAATCATGAGAAGGTGGGACAAGTCAACCTGTCAATTATCATTTGGTAGTAACTCGGCCAGGTGAGATATGGTTTGTAACTCGAAGTTTTGTTTCTGCTACATCGACAATGTCAGTCTCAGTAACGCAACCAAAAAAAAAAAAAAATGAATGCCATGAATGTGCATATGATTCTAAGCATTTCTACAGTTCCATACACCACTGTTGTTTGTAATCTTGCAGCGTTGTATACATGAAAATCTCATGACTGGGACAAATGATATGTTTCTTGTCCTGGGAATAAATGGTGTTAACATGAGTTGGATGCTTTGCTGCACAGTTGTTTATGGAAATAACTTCGAATTTTGTTATATTATGCACAGAGGGAGAAATTACTAACGCATCAATAGAAGATACCAAGGGATCTCTTAGTGGTAATCTGAATTCTACCATTGAATCAGAAGAATCTTCGGGTGCTTCCAGTGAAGTAATAGAATCAGAATCAGGAGACATGGAAATTCAATCGCCAAAAGTTGTCTTGAGAGGTACTGCAATTTATCTGGCTTTCAGTTAAATTTGTTTGCAATTTGCCTGCGACAACAAAAGCTGCGTACTTTGTCTTTAACTTTCAACCGGATGTACATACGTGCCACGTACAGGGTCCAAATCCAGAGCCAAGGAAGCCAAAACCAGGGGTGAAAGTAGCAATGCTTCCACATCCACAAGAAAGAATCTCAGGGTAAAGCGAAGGTAGAGTTGCACTCTTTCAGTTCTTGTCCTTGCATTTCTGCAAGTACTTATTCGTGATGGTCACAGCTTACACCCACATGAATTGTTCGAATCTAATGAACTTATTGTTTAACCAAAATTAATATCATTGATATGGTGATAATTCATTAGTCTTTGGGCACAAAAGGGGCACAATCATATCGACTTCCTATCTTGCTGTCAATTTATGCCTTTTCTGAATCCTGTAAGTTTCATGTGGAAGGCTAGAGGCAGTGATTTTGAGAGAGCTGGCTTGGCTCATTTCCTTCTCATTTCCTATTGTTAAGGAAATCAAGCCATGTGACTGTAGTATTTACAATTATACTGCCAACCTAATGTGCTTTCGAATCTGCAGGTCAAAAGAAGAGTTGTAAATTGATTGGAGCATTTCACCATCGGACAATTCAGAGGGAGGGAAGCCATCATCTTTGTGGCGAGACCTCTTTTTGAATATTTGTTACAATGCGACTGCGTAGCCTGTATCTGTATGTTTCCCTTTGATATTGAGATTATCCAAAGAACTAACGGAATGTAAAACGATTGGTTTTACTGCTCCATCTTTGATTGCTCTTCTCTCTCTCTCTCTCTCTCTCTCTCTTTCTCTCTCCCAAGCGAGATAGTGAACTAGCCAACAAAAGAACATGTGAGATAATACATGTGAGTTGACTTACTAATCATAACCCGTTCGGGGAGCTGAGCCTTTTGATGGCATTTGCGGCTGCCATGTAAAAAGGACTTTCTTCGTATTAGCAAATCAGTGAAGAAATTAATCCTATTAAAATAAATATAAATTTAGTGGTCAATCTAATTTTTTTATTAATTTATTGACACTTTTATGATATTACGCCTCTTGTTTATGGTGAGCGAATTGCTGGCTTTTCTTATTTCTTATCATTTTTCGTTTGTCTTTCTTAGCAACGCCTTAAATTTATTAACTTTTATGTGAACTTGCCTAGCTTTCTTTGAGTGACTGATCAATTTTATTTTTGACTAAATTACTAATTGATTTTTGATTATCAGCTCTCATTTTTAGTTATTTGGAAATGTTCATTTGGTCTATTTTTTAGATCTATCAATTTTTGTTATTATTTACTATGTCATATTTATTTTTCTCACAAGCACCATTAATCCCTATCTCTTACATATACCAATAAGGAAGAAGATCCGTGTTTTTTTTTTTTTTTTTTGGCACAAGACTATCAAATTCTGTCTAATGACAAGATCGTTTTTAATACTGATGAACGATGAATTAAAGGAAATGAGACCCGTCCCCATTGTTATAGATTATACTTGCAGCTATTAATTAATTAACTAAATCCACAATAATAATGAAGATGACTTTTGTAAGTAAAAAACCAAGTTCGCCCTAAAAATGCGTTTCCATATCATCTAAAAGATGGATTTCGAGTTCTATATATGAATAAGAATCAAATTGGGAAAAGATTGACCCGTGATTTCCGAGTCCGGCTTTCCACGTACTAAAAATAAATTAATTTATTTTCGGTAAAGAAAATCGAATTATTGAAAATATGTCGTGTTTATTTTCAGTACGGTCCGCACTCGAAGCACGTCGCTGGAAGAGACACTCCGTCGCAGGCGCAGCCGAGCGCCTATGTCGCGCCGAAAAACCCTGTCCGACCGACCTCAACAACAACGTCAGCGCTCGCACGCTTGCCGTCGCTTGTTCTTGTCGTCGTCGTCTTCGTCGTCTTCTCTCTCCTGTCGCCAAAACCCTCTCGCCCTTTCTACCTCCCTCGCTCGCTCGCTCGACAATGTCTCTCTCCTCCATTTCGCTGAGGTCCGCCGCATTTAGCCCGCTCTCGTCCGAGCTCGACGATCGCGTGAGTCCTCTCGATCCTCCCCCCGCTCTCTCTTCTTCCTTCCTGTTCGTTTCGCGGTTCTCTCTCTCTTTCTCTCTCTCTCTCTCTCTCTCCCCGAGTTTGTGCGGCCGAAATGGCGTTGGATCGAGGCGCGCCGTTCTCGGTTGGTTTCTCATTGCGGCTTTGATGGTGGTTGGCCTTTTGCAGGGTTTTGCGACGGCGGCGAGGCTCCCTTCGAGCTTCCGATTCGAGGAGAGAGCGAGCTCGGCGGGGAAGGGGCAGCGATTGGTGTCGCGGGCGAGGAAGCCGGGATTGAGGTGTTGTAATAAGGATAGGGACATGGACGTGAGCGCTTCCGCCGTCGCCGATGGCGTCGCCGAGTGCTCTCCCGGTGTGTTCTCCCTCCCTCCCTTCCTCCCTCCCTCTCTCCGATTGTCTATTAGCTGTGACTGCTGGCTGCTCTTTTGTGTTTTGCCTGATGTTCTGTTGTGCTTTCAGAAATCGAAGTGAAGGAGCCCGGCGTGTCAACGCTGTTGATGAATTTCGAGAATAAGTTCGATCCTTACGGGGCGATCAGCACGCCGATTTACCAAACGGCTACGTTTAAGCAAGTAAGATTCGGTCGGAACTTGCTGCGATCCATGCCTCCTCCTTGTTCCTATTTGATTAGTCTTAGCCAAGAAATATGAAAGTGAAATTTTTTCGAAAGGGGAAGGTATTGGTGTGTAACATTGCAAATGCTGCAGTGAATTCTTTCTTATATGACTTTCAACTAGCTAAAATTTGCAGCCTTCAGCCACAGAAAATGGTCCCTATGATTACACCAGGAGTGGAAATCCCACTCGGGATGCGCTAGAGAGGTATGATCATGCTTGATGCTTCTAGATTCGCGACTTGCTATGACAAAGCATCTCGCAGTCTTCTGTTTTCTTCTTGAACTTACTTATGTTTAAGGGATGTTTGGGTTCCTTAGCCTCCTCGCAAAGCTGGACAAAGCCGATAGAGCATTTTGCTTCACTAGCGGAATGGCTGCTTTGGCTGCCGTCACCCATCTTCTTTCAAATGGTAGTTACTCTTTGCATGCTTTGTTTCATATGTTTCACTTCTCTTTTCTAAGTACTCAGCTTGATGAAAATGAATGTTGGGATATGTGCAAAGGCATTCTTTCTCCCTTCTTCTGTGGTTGCTTGGAAGATGTTTTTGTTGTTTCACGTGCTAATTAGCAGGGCGGGCAAAAAAATGTGCAGGTGAGGAAATTGTTGCTGGAGATGACCTTTATGGTGGTTCCGATCGTCTGTTGTCCCAAATAACTCCAAAATCTGGAGTTGTGGTCAAGTCAGTTTCATTTCTACTTTTGTTCATTTCTTCTGAATACAATTTACCTATTTTAATTACCAAATTAATGTTTTAGGCGGGTAAATACAAGTGATCTACATGAGGTGGCATCTGCTGTTGGTCCCTCCACCAAGCTTGTCTGGTTAGAAAGTCCCACCAATCCACGGCAACAAATTTCGGATATACGAGTAAGTGCTCTCCTTCATCACAGATTTCTTCATATATCAGGATAACAGAAGTACTTTTAGAATACACATCCATTTGCGCTTCTATGCGAGTGCTTGTTTGCATTCATTTTAAGTTTTCCCCACAAAATTGTTCTTTGTCTTTTTTCCGAAAAGTCGCTTGAAAATTCTTAAGTAGCAGCATGAGTTCTAATCTTTGTCAGGCGACTTATATATGAGAAAAGGTGGTTGAACTTGTGTAATTCTAATGCAAACATTGGATAAAATATGTGCATGTTCATAAATATTGTGGATATTGAGGTCCTATTCATACACTAGAGCCCTTGCTTCATACAATCAATGCTGTTAGTAATTTGTAAAGTTAACATTCGTTATGCCTGTAAAGTTTCTATTAGTAGGTCTTTTGCAATGAGGTCAAGGATTATCAATTCTGTCTTCGAAAGATACTCCTCTTACCCATAAACAAATAGGAATGTTATCTTGTTAACAAACGGCAAAATCCTTATCACGTGTGGTATGTAATGCAGACGGTGATGCATTTACAATTTATACAGCATATTTTTCTGGCTCTTTACTTGATTTGTTGTTTCTTTGAGAGTACTGCCCTGTTGCGTATCTCTGATGGAAAAATGCTTTTTTTTTGGTGCCTTCTAGAAAATAGCGGAGATAGCTCATGCTCACGGTGCCCTTGTATTGGTGGATAATAGTATCATGTCACCTGTATTATCACAACCACTGGAACTGGGAGCAGGTGGCCAAGATTTTGCAGTAGATGTTATATGAATATGTACCCAATGCAAATTGCATGTTGCTTATTAGTATGTGTCCTTTCTTTCAGATATTGTAATGCATTCTGCCACTAAATTCATATCTGGGCATAGTGATGTCATGGCGGGTGTGCTTGCGGTGAAAGGGGAAAGGTAAGAACTGCAAACACGAAAGTAGTTCTCTTGAGAAGGCATATGCAAATAGTTATGAATAGAGGAAACCCACCTCGGTATCTGTACGGCTGTAGATCTGGAAGTCAATATTTTAATCTTGATTACTGTTAGGTGCTACTGTTAGATGTGAAAAATTAGCGGCTTCAACATCAGTTTTCTTCAAGTCCCTAAATTGCTTCTTGCAAAACCCCTTTTGAAGTCCTTGATGCGGACAATTATCTGTTTACATGCTTTAACTTTGCTTTATAGTCTGGCAAAAAGGAAAAAAACTGTATTACCAGATGTGCACTTTAATACAAGCTTTCCATGTATTGGTCTTCTGTATGAAAGTTCAATGTTCGGATAATTAAGTACTTAGTTACCATGATTTCTCTTTCTGGATGGGCTTTTCAGTAATTGGTTGATCTGAACTTTAAGTTTTAAGATAATATCCCAGAGTTGACTGAACTTGAAATTTCATTTTGTTGCACATGTTTTTATATTGCTTGGCACCATTTCTATCTGGATTTCTGGCATCATGTGTTTCATTCCAAGTCTCTTGCCTTCGGTATTACTGGTGTAATTTCAGTTTATTCTCCAACCAGTCTCTTGGTGAAAGCACCTATTGTGTTCTATATGGTATTTGCATTATCAAATTTGGATTGCATGAAATTCTTGCCTTTCCAATGGAACACATCCTCATGTGGGGAGTTGCATAAATATGTCATAGTTCACTGGATGATGTTAGCTTGGTGTCAAAATGCTTTTCTTAGATTTATTTACCTTCTGACATTTGGTTGTTGCTGACTTTTGCCCCTGTCAACCCTTACCAAATTTTTCTTGTTTTATTTCCCTGTTTTCACGTGTTCCAGCTTGGCAAAACAGCTATATTTCCTCAAAATGCCGAAGGTTCTGGTCTAGCTCCATTTGACTGTTGGATCTGCCTGCGAGGTATTAAGACCATGGCTCTACGGATTGAGAAGCAACAGGTGCAGCTTCGTGTCTGCTTTAAGACTATACCTGCTTTTTCTGTTGATTGTGCTTTTCCACTTTCATTTGAATTAGCATCCAGTATGCTAATCTAAGCGTGCCTAGAAATTTAATCTTGGAACCAATATACATCTTTGGGCAGGAGAATGCACAGAAAATAGCCGAGTTTCTATCTTCCCACCCCCGAGTAAAGAAAGTCAATTATGCTGGTCTCCCTGATCATCCTGGGCGTGCCTTACACTACACTCAGGTACTCAGTGGAACTGAGACTTCCCACTTTGGTGCTGAAGAATCCATATTGACCTTAATTGTTATTGCAGGCTAAGGCGCTGGATCTGTGCTTAGCTTTTTAACAGGATCAGTGGCACTGTCAAAGCATATTGTTGAGACCACCAAGTACTTCAGTATAACTGTTAGTTTTGGTAATTTCCCTGAACTAAACTTGCTCCAAACTCTAGCAGTTTTCCTCTTTAAGTGAAGTTAGTGGATTTTTAAGTAAATATGGTGGACAATTACATTAAATTCTTACCAATCTGTGTAGTTAGTTCCTTTCATCTTAAAGATCACATAGTAAAATATTGCGCTACTTTGTCTTTCAACATAACATTTGTGAAGCAACATACACCACTCGGTGTTTGTAATCTGCTTCTTAGAGTGAGTCTGGCTTAGTTCTTTCTCATCTAATATAACCTCAAGCTCGAAATATCATTGGCAGCTGGTCCTTAACAGATTTATGGTTAATACTTCTGGGATCTAGCTAGTCCCAATTCAGTCCCCATTCAGTAAAGTAAAAAAAAAAAAAAAAAAAAAATCCATAGAAATGCGATGCAGTCACCTTTCAGTTGATTAAAATTGCAGAAGAATCTGTTTCCTAAACTAAGTGGATCGAAAATTTTGAACATGTCATGTCTTAGTTATGCACACGTGAAATGAACATTTTGAATGCTTTAATTGGATTGTGTGTGGACTGTGCCAACCGGTGCTCACAGCCACCGTTGGGGGTAACTTGAATTTTCACTTGTTGAATTTGATTGACAGGGAGCGTGAAGTCCCTCATCAGCATGCCATGCTTTATGTCCCATGCCAGCATACCGGCCATGGTCCGTGAAGCTCGGGGCCTGACAGAGGATCTCATTCGAATCTCTGTGGGAATCGAGGACGTGAGTGATCTGATATCTGATTTGGACACTGCTCTTAGGACTGGACCAGCTTAGTTGCTTGCCCCAAATTGGGAAATCTCGTAGGTGCTTTGCCCTGTCCTGGTCCCTGGCTTCTATCCCTAGCGAAATAACTCTGGAAATGATGTCAAAGTTATGGTTCCCTGCTTCCCAGTGATTCTTACTTTGGCCGTTTCTCTCTACCACAAAGAAAATGAGTTTAGCCACGAGTACGAGAGAGGGAGCAGGATTTCTCGTATGTAAGCTATTGCTTCCGGTTCTCGCCATATTTTCTTTTGATAAAAGTAGTGTTCACCTTTGGGTGGTTCTTTTACCACTCTCTAGGGGAGCAACGGAAGGTTTCAAGACAATTCTTTCCAACAAGACATGGCTTGATCTACAGAAAACTCTTATTTAACTCCTCTCTGGTGCATGATCGTGGGTATGGGTTAGCAGAAAACGTTTCAAACCATTAACCAAACCCAAGCACTGTTTTCTGCTATCTGCTTTGGCTGAAGAGGACGTTTTCGAGAAAATGGTTCACAAACTAAACCAAACCGGCCCAAATTTTTAGAACTTAAAATGTATGACCTATTAATCTCGAGTGCTTTGCCCACTTCCCTATGAAGAGTCTAATTGTTTTTAAATTCGAAGGAGGTTTTACTTCCATTTGTAGCCAATTTATGTATTGTTAAGTCAGACTTTTGGTTTGTTCTTGAAGTTAATGCTCCTAAGCTAGTATGGCGAGTTAAAAACAAAAAAAGCGAGAAAAATGGTTCAGTTCGTTTTCAAATGGAATCAAATGCCAAAACTAATTTAGTTTTTGTTCCTAATTACGATACGGTTTGATTTACTTTGATGTCTAAATCACATCAAAAAGTAGGCCGACGCATGCGCTTCCCAGCCTAGTCAAGAGCCCCAACTCCTTCGACACTTGGAAGAAAACGAAAGCTCATGTAGGAACCATGCCTCAGGTGAATGAAAAGAACACGGAGGGAAGCAACGGAAGAACAAAACCACCTGTTTAAATCTCTCCCCAAAACTCTAAAAAAAAAAAAAAAAAAATCTCTCCCCAAAAGTACCAAACTGATATATACATTTGACACCATATCAAACAATTACAAAATGCCAACAGGGAGCACAAAAGGAAATGCAAACCATCAGTCACATCAAAACCTGTGTGAGTGTACCTAAAAGAAGCAGTCAAATCACAGACGCTAAAGCCTTCAACACACCAAATGCAGCACAGTAAATGAATCTAGTACAAGCCTAGATAATTCATCTCGATGAGAATTCCGGAGTCATATATAGGTCCATGTTCCCACATTATTCATCTCTGTTTCTTCGAGGGCAAGTGTGCTCCCATCGTCATCATCACTACTCCGGGATGTCAGTCAGCAATTCTTTTTTTACAAAACAATCGATGTCTTTGAGGACCAAGTCTTAAGCATCTTCCTCTAAGTGACTATGTACACACTCTTTTCTCCTACGATGACGATATACCTGCTTGTAAACACAAAACAAGTGACACGAGCTTAGGAAAAAGAGTTCCAGCTCAGGGCAACATACTCTCATCCATCCAAAAAACAAGGACCCTATATACAGCATGATCAGCAACAACGTACCGTTCAAATAGTTGCTATTCACTGCCAAAATCTCCATAATTCAAGCTTTCTGATATAGGGTCCAACCGCCTGTTGTCTCCTGTAACACCAACATATTATCTGAGTAGGTCTTTGCAGGATGGCACCAAATCCTTAAATAGAGCCAGAGGATACTTACCTTGTTCTCCCCTTTCACGAGAATCCAGAAAGTTCTCATTATCTGTTGCTAAGAAAGGTGAACGAGGATAGCTCTCAGTATATCTGAACAAATTTAGAGCCAGAAGTGTTATTCATGAGGCTATTGCAAAGCAAACTATTGACACATATGTAGCGAGACTAGCAATTCTCAAGTCTAGGAAAAGTTGGATCTCAGTGGACATTAATATGCCAAAAGGATGATGTAAGATCAAATCTAAGCACACATGGAAAGAGAAAAGGACAAACCGGACAAACCAGAACTTTGAGAGAAGTCCGCTGTCAGGTCTGATAGACTGAAATTTCTGGGTATTTGACCCAAAAAACCAAATGAAGAGCTGTCTGCATCCAAAAGGGCTTCATTGATGGGTTGCGATGTAGAGTCTACACTACTGAAAGATGCAACAGATGTGTCGCCAATAGGTGGGCGTGTTTCCAGGACACTGTGATCAGAGCCAAACATGTATGGTGAAGCACCAGAATAGCCAGCTTCAGTTTTAATCATTCCCCCCATTAATCCCTTGCACCAGACCCCCCATGTTTGAGGTCTGACTAGAAATCATATTTGGTGGAGCATCAATCCTACTGGCATGAGCAGACATTTGCATTGCAGCATGCAAACTTGTAGGTAGTGGTGGGCCACCATTGGTGAATGCATTAGTTAAACCAGAAGCAAGGGGTCGCTGAATGTTTTCTGCACCCAATGCTGGTCCTGTCGCATAGCATGCTGGATTCTGAGGCACTGTTAAACGCATTGCCAAGTAATATTAGTAGAGTAAGGTATGAATTAAACAAGGGAAAAGGAGGGTGGGCTGCGGGCGGGTTGGGGAGTGGAACTTGCAAGATGTAAAACCCAGAAGACGTAAAAAAAGAGAGAATGACCACTGATCATTTCTGTGAACGGAATTTAGCCGTGAATAAACATCTGCTCTTTCCATTTCAACAGTTTTTCTCTTTTAAATTATCTGCTTCTTTCCCCCAAAAAGAGCAGAAACAAAGGAGAGAACAATCTACATTAAAAGTTCTAAAGCCAATAAGCAGAGACATTTAAAAAGTTCACCTCATAAAACAACATTTGTTCCTCGGATTCAACCATATGAGACCATATGCATGACCAACAACGACAACAAAATTTAAATAAATTCATTTATTTATTTTTTTTTTTTAAAAAAAACCCCACTAACCTGGGTCATAATACTATAAGATAACAACAGAATAAGAGTTTCAAATGCAAATTTGCACAATTCAAGTATCATTTGTTTGACCATAAAAATAAAGATATTATTTGAGGGTAGATAACGAACTTATCCTGAATATCATGGTAACCATGGAAAGTGTTCATCACAGTCAACAGAAACAAAACCATAGTAGATGCAATCTTACATGTTGGCATATGAGTTCCATTAGAAGTTGGAAGAGCAGACGCTCCACTAGATTGCATCTGCCGCATCAATTGAACCTGTTGCTCAAGCAACTTGTTGAATTCCATTATCTGGTGTTTTACCATCAATCTCAAGTAATAGGCCTTGAAAAATCTCGGTTCTCCTCCTCCAGCTTTTGCCAGACTGAAAAAAAATCAACAAATAGTATTTTACTATTGAAAGACCTATCTGAATAGGACTCTTGCAACCAGAACAGTATGCCTTTTCCGAATGTCATAAAACTCAAATTTTAAAAGTTAGCAGCCACCGAAAAAGCCGATAATAAGCAAATACTCATTAGGAAACGTATGATTGAATACTAAAACTACAAACATGATATTACTGTTGCTCTACTCAGTTGTTTTGTCCAACCATTATACAGCTAGATATTTTCATCTGGCCATAACTGCTTTTGGGAAATTATGTTACATCAAGTAGATATAGAAATAATTAGACTACTAACCCTTTGATGTTCTCAAGTTTTAAGATCTCAATTTCTCAGACCACACAGAATAAGAAGATAGTGATGTTACATTTTCATGATGTCTCCTTGAATAGATAAACCAATAAAAAGAAAATAAAGCTTGAGAGAAAACTCTGAAGATCAATCATCATGGCTAGGTCTCAAATCCATAATCCATAAATATCTAAGCCTTGTAAATATGCTGACGGATTCAAAATGCATTAGATTATACCCAATAAAGAAAAATGCGCAATTTCTGCATTTCAATGACAAGACCATTGGTGATGTAGGGACAAACTGAAATTTCCAATACAGTTTTCCCTGCCAGAGATGGAGTTGGTCTGTTCTGCTGCTTCCTATCTTAATAGGATACCACATCTACTGGATTATCAGCTCGAAAACAATATCCACGATATGAAAGAGGGACATTTGCTTAAAATCTTTATTCTGCTGTACAGCCCCAAGTTAAATTGTGAACGCTAAAGTTCAGGACTAGGCAGTCGGGGATTTGGTCAAATTCAATATTCTCAAGCAAACATAGAAAAGTACTTTATGAGAGGCCAGATAGCTCAGGGAAAAAAGTATCTTCCTCTGCCCTAATTTTCAGGGAAGAAAACAGAAAAGCTGTCTAAATTGGTCTTCATTCCCCAGAAAGCACATAGGGATTCCTCAACTACAGATAAGCAAAAGGAGAGGATCTTGGCCATGTCTATATATTGTCATCTTCATATTGAAGCAACAGGAGCCATCACTTGCAATTCTCTTATAACAATAACTCAGGAAACTTCCCCATGCAAGCCCCACTATTTATTTTCCAGGTTCTCTTTCAGTCAGGGAGCAGGCTTGGAAATAAACAGTAAAGGACAGAAGGACATTTAGTTACATACCCCCAAAAAAAAAAAAAAAAAAAAAAAAACCAAGAAATAACATATCGCCTGCTTGGGAAAGAAACGAAAGAGCTTTCATGAGGAAAGATAATCCCTAATAGTCACATGCTTTCGACTTCAACTTCAATGGTGACATTCATCCGTTAAAATCCTCACACAGGATGCTGAAAATTCTTGGGAAACAAGGGGTTTCCTCTAAGTGCATATAGGAAATGAGTAGAAATGTCTTGGGATGTTTAGAAGCATCTTGGATTGTTCACATTATTTCTCCAAACAATTCTCCATAAAGAAAAAAATAACTCATCAGCACCTTAGATCTTGATGGAACTTAAGGTCTAAGTCTAACCTTTACATCTTTTCAAACTAATAGCCATGAAGAATTTTCCACATGCAAACACATCTGATCGTGTTCAGGATACACTACAAATGCCTCAACATATTACCTAATGCTCTCAGGATACGCTACAAATGCCTCCAACATATCAACAAAATGCCGGTGACTGGCATAGCGTGATGTCTTTACACGATGCCTACATGATTCAGGTAAAACAAATGTCGATGCAACAATCAGTAAAAAATAAAATAGGTTGGGTACCAAGTTCAGTAAAACCAGGATCAATTTTTGCCTGCTCCAACAGTGTATCCACAACTTCCTTCTGGTTCATGTAAAGTTGTAGACATCGTTCAATCAGGTTTTGAACCTGTCAGAGAGAAACATCAGGCAGAAAAATATCAGACTTCTACATCAAGAGTCTCTGAATGATATAAAAATTGACAAATTGATCACGTAGAGTTAAAAACTCATTTTCCTGCTTACCAGTTGTATATCTTGACGTGAGACTCTTCTAACCGTTCCACTTGACATGCTTGAAGGTTCTATGGCTACGGGTGGAAAGTAAAGTGTAGATTGCAGAAATTGTCTGCTAGAGCCACAAAGTTCAGATCTGCAGGTTAGGATTACAATATGTCAGCAGGTAGAAAACTGAAACCAAATGCAGGAAAGCAAAAAAAAAAAAAAAAAAAACCACAGAATCAGTAACAAATCATAAGCAGAATATGGAATATGAAGTGCAAGGGGACATCAATTGCTTCTTGAATGTAATAACTAAGGCAGCAAAATCATCCAAATTTTTAGAAATTTCATCTAATCATAGAAAAAGTTATCCTCCAGGAAAGATTCGTTGAATGGAGAAGCAAATGATCTAGACCATCACAGATCGCAACAAAGGCAACTTTACGGGAAACTCCTCCACTAAAACAGAAAAAAGTACAAATATGGTACATAAATACATGATTAACTTAGCAGTGAGAACAGAAATTGAAACAAAGGTTTTTTTTTCCTTTAGTTGTAGTAAATGCTGATTGTAGGGCTTCCTGTTTTCCAGACATTTCACGTGCACCGTGTGAACAAATATACTCAAGAAGTTGAGGTCAAGAGAATCATTCTAATGGTTTATTTCTTCTTATGCTGAAACTCATTTGGGTCATTGGCATGATTCTGTCAGTCAAGCATCCAAAATCACAGAGAACTCTTTTCAAATAACAAATTACATAAAAAAACAACCTTATCCTTCTAAGTGGACTGAACCCTCTGCCGTCCCATTGCATTCGATCCTGCATTAGAAATGGTATTAGCCTTAAACATATCGCCAGCAATAAATTGTTATCCTAAAATTATCGTTGACGAGTAAAAAGCAAAGTTTTTAATTTAACTTGGAAAGCTAAGTCGCGATCACGACATTATTAAGTGCGTATGTACTCCCTACGGATGAGAAATAGATATCTCCTCTCGCGAGAAAGTGAGAAAACGTAATTTCCGTAATTGGCCGCTGCCACCCCGCCTAGAATCCCATAACTCATGCAACTTTACATCATGAAGAGATTCCCTGAAAAGGCCGTAAGACCATCACCACCGAGAAAAACCATCACTAATGGTCTCCGATTCCCACGGGATCATCCGCTTCCATCTAGCTACAAAACGCCTTACACAAAACCAGAACTACTCAGAAGCCATCGTTCCGACTACTTTTCCCTACTACTCAGCCAAAACGGAATCCGATCCCAGAGCCGCGCGACTCCCCGACACCGGAAACGCGAGCCAGCCCTAGGGTTTTGCCAGGGGGGGCGGGACCGCGCCCGATCACGGCGGCCGAAAAACGCGCGATCGTCCCCCACGGCGACGCCGATTCCCCTAAAACCCTAGCGCCGGCGGCCGGGAAAAGCAGACACGAGGACGAGAGAACTAGAAAACCACCGCCAACGCCATGCATGAAGCGCCGGAAACTCGCCGACGACGAGCAGGTCCGATTCACCGCGCGAGGAGGATCATCGAGAGAAAAACAAGCGCCGAATCGGAACGAGGAAGGAGGCGGGATCGGAGCTCACCTGGAGGACGATCTCGGAGGAATCCGCGACGGAGGAGAATTT